>CAJHNH020000872.1:22500-92500 GCA_905116865.2 Candidula unifasciata | reverse complement strand
AAGGAGATTTCTTGATTCAAGAGCAATCCCTAATGGTCTATGTGACACTGACCATAAAATAGTTGTGTTAACAGCAAAACATCTTACATTGAAGAAACACAAAAAGAAATCAACCAAAAACAAGGATCTCATCAAGATAGCAAATCTGAAAAAGGAAGAAGTAAAAGAACAGTTACAACAGAAAGTAGAGACAGCATTCAAACAACTTCCACATGTAGTTGGCAATATTGAAGAAGAAGGGAGTAAACATAAAAATACTATGCTTAGTATTGCAGAAGAATTATGTGGAAAACGGAAGAGTTGAGACAGACGGGGAAATAACAAATATTCACCTTGGTGGTGCGAAGAAGTAAAAGACGCAATTAAAAAGAAAAAGGACTTGTATAAACAGTGGATAAAATCAAAGAAAGAAGAAGATTATATAAACTATAGACTGCAAAGGAGAGAAACCAACAGGAGTGTCAAGAAAGCAAAACAAGCATCCTGGGAACGTTTCGGTGAGTCATAAGCAGAAAATGAGAAAACACCTAGCAGAAAATTTTTCAAAGTAGTTAAAAATATGCGGAAAAGAGACGAGAGCTTCAACCCCACTGAAATAATTAATAATAAGACAGGAAGGCTATTGATAGATCCACCCGAGATAGCAGAAAGATGGAGGGAATACTTCAATGAACTCTTTAATCCTCTAGAAGATCATCAGGAAAGAACAACTGAAGAGCACAGAGCAACAGTGTTAGAACCACACATACTAATGGATGAAATAGAAAAAGTCATTAAGCAGTCTCCCAAATATAAAGCACCAGGAGCTGATAGATTACCAACAGAAATAATTCAAACAGCAGGTGAAAGCAGCATCAGATGGCTCCACAGAATATTTAATGCAGCATGGGTACAACAAACTGCCCCTATTGATTGGCAACATGCAATAGTTATACCATTGTGGATGAACAAAGGAAGCAAACGAGAATGCGGTCAATACCAAGGCATCTCTCTTTTATGCCATGTTGGCAAAATGTATGCCAAGATAATAGAAACAAGACTGAGACCAGTAATAGAACCACAACTGGCAGAAGAACAGATTGGATTTGGAAGAAATAGAAGCTGCACAGATGCAATCTTCACACTTAAACAATTAATAGAAAAGAACATTGAATACAATAAGAACTTATTTGTGGCATTCGTAGACCAGGAGAAGGCATTTGACAGAGTCGACAGACAATTATTATGGAAAGTAATGGCAAGATATGGAGTAAGCGAACACCTCATCGAAGTGTACAAAAGTTTATACAAAGATTGTAGAAGTGTAGTTAAAATAAATTAGGGAACATCTCATCCATTCACAGTAACATCTGGAGTAAGACAGGGGTGTGTCTTATCACCACTGCTGTTTATCACCTACATCGACAGTATATGCAAGAATGCCAAGCCCATGAATGAAGATCTTAGTAAGATCAACGAATTACTATTTGCAGATGACCAGGCTTTAATAGCAGATACAGCTATGAAATTGCAACAACATCTAACATCCATGAATGAAGAATGTAAAACAAATAATATGAGAATCAACACTGAAAAGACAGAAGTAATGTCAATAGGAAAAAAGAAGACAGATCTAAACATAGCAATAGAGTACAAAGGCATTAAACAAGCAACTGAGTTTAAATATCTGGGAACTACATTTACCGAAGATGGGAAATTGGATAAAGAAATTAACATTAGATGCAGTAAAGCAAACCAAGTATTGGGACAGCTAGCACTCCTATTACAGCATAAGACAATCCCAATCAGCACAAAGAGACATCTTTTTCAAATCATATTTATTCCAAATCTGTGCTACCAGTGCCAGACATGGTCTCTCAGAGCAAACCATAAAAGAAAATTAGTAACCATGGAAATGAGATGTCTGAGAAGGGCTGTAGGTGTGACCATAAGAGATAAGATCAGGAACGAGATCATAAGAGAAAAAGTCGGCACAGAACCAATTCTAAATTACATTCAAAGACAGCAAGTGAAATGGTTTGCCCACTTAGAGAGAATGCCTTGTGACACCATAGCATACACAGCATACATGGAAAGAGAAGAAGGACGTAGTGCAAGTGGTAGACCAAGAACTAGATGGAAGGATAATATAAGAGAAACTCTATAACACCACGATGTGCCTATGGTCGAGGCAGCCAAAAGAGCTAGAAACAAAACCTTATATCTCCCTCGACACCCACAGCGGTAAAATAGGAAGTGAAGAAGAAGAAGAAGAATAGTTTATGCAGAAGTTAAAGCTTTGGTGGGGGAAACACACATCACCGAAAGATATGTAAGATATAAGATTCGTCAGAAGCCAAGTGCACGGGCTTTTACGGCAAGAACCAGAGGAAAAGTCATCAAAGAAGACATTGGAGCCTTTGCTTCTACAACCAGCAGCACGACAATAGAGGCCACGGCTGTCATAAATACTCTGGAATGGTGACATTTCACGGATTCCCCAATGCATGTTTGCTCAGCGACTCAATGAGCATGCTACAGAAGATCAAGGCGGGTTATTGCTGAAACATTGGTTTCATTTGATACAGAACGTATTGTTTCGCAAAATCACCTTTATTTTTATTCCAGGGCATACTGGTGTGAAAGGCAATGGGATAGCAGACACCACGGCTGGCCGTCTGATTATCCAAAATAGGCCCTATATAAACCAGAGAAACATCATCTATGCTATACGAAAGACTAAACGCTGTGAGGCTTTAGGTTTCTCGGAAAATTTAAAACTGAAGGACCACATACCCTGCGTGTACCAATTGGAGCTGTAAGACAGGAAAACCCATTTGGGAGCTAACCGTCGCTATATCAGCCAGAACAGAATGGGAATTGTTAACCTACAAATAAAGACATACTCAGGAGGAGATCGGAGCACTTATGGTCATGTCCTATGTGCGATAAAGATGATCTTTACAATTAACAATGAATAATACCAGTGTACCTACATCAGCAGTACTTACTGTTCATTTGATGCTTTTTTTTTATTTTGTTATAAGTACCTTCACAACATCGTCCCACAGGTGCTTATTGAGTGTCCTCAAGTTTCTCAAGACATGAGGAACGTTCTCTGATCTGTTTTAATTATGTCAACCTTTCCTAATTTTTATTGGCGTCTGTGGCTTAGGCGTTGCGAACGAGCTTTGTAATGTCGGGGTCCCGGGTTTGATCCCAGCAGCGGACAGTTCGTTGTATTGCGTTGGTTTCGACAGTGCTACCGTGAGCTGACCTTTCAGAAAATTGGCTAACTACTAAATGTAAAATTAGCCTAGTAAAACCACAACAGCCAAAAAGTGCGGGGGCTGGTTCTGCAGCGTCCTGTAAAGGATACATAACTAATAGGATAGATATTGGAATGAAGCAGAAAAGCCCTGGAAAAAATGGCTCGATAAACAATCGGCTGTTTAGACTGAAACATTGTGGGTTTTTTACTGAATAAACTGAATATAAGGTTAGTTGCGTATCCTTTACAGGACGTTGCAGAACCAACCCCTAACAGCCCCTGGCTGTTGTGTTGTTTTTCTAGGCAAATTTACGTCCAGTAGTTTGCCATTGCTTCCTGGACGGTCGGCTTTCTTGATACCACTGTCGAAACCAACGCAAGGCGCATGGCCCGCAGTTGGGATCCAACCCGGCATCCCGGCATAAATCAAACTACAGGGTACAGAAATTTATCATTATTTCATAAACTACTTTTTACACAGCTATGTCTTTTGTATGCTTATCAGTTTGGAAAATGAGTGTGAGACATCACAGATTAACGCAAACAAAAATAGCAGCAAAGCTTCCTCAGGGACAGTGAACGCCACGGGAAAAAGTGCTACAAGTCCCAGACCACTGAGGCTGCTCACGACAAAGTCTACGGGAAAGAGATCTACACATGCTCGAGAAAACTACGCAAACAAAACATTGCGTGATATAAAACAAGTTGAGAAGCATGCACATTGTCAGGACAAGAAACATTCACCAAAACGAGACCTTCCTAAGAAGGTCAAAAGATTAGAAACTACACAGGTAATAATGACGTTATCTATCTTTTAGATTTAGGGTACACGCTACTTGTGTTTGTGTTCTAACACAATTGTCTTATTGCAGGCACAGCTGAATCTGTTTGACATGAACGGATTTTAAAGATGTGCAGGTAGTCAGCATAACATGTATAAAACTGATGTGGGCACACACCACACAGTGCCAATAATGGTGGTGCTGAAAAAAAAAAAAAAAACATGCATAGACAAAGAACAAAGAAACCCCAAATGGACCCGTGGATTTTGAAAATCTTTTGTCAGAAATCCTAAAATAATATTCAACAGGTTGCATGTTTAAATGCCAATATATACAAAGAAGATAATTATCAGGTTTTTTTTTTTTTTTTTAGTTCTCCGTGTGTCAGGAGGTTGTAAATTGTCCGAAAGATGCTTCCCCCCCCCCCCCACCCACACACACACACACAAACAAGTAGGAGGGGCGGAACTGGTGCCTCTTTCCAAAACTAAGTAGATATGTAGGGTACTGGCTCCCAGGTCAGAGGTCGTTTCTAGGGGTGACATCTAAGTACATAATTAATTAGCTGTCACGGGAAACAATGACAGCCAGTCTGCGTGTGGCGAGGACAACTTATAGATATACAGCAGACAAAAGTCCTGTCTAGGATTCAGCCTTTATTCGTTACTTTTACCATTGCGTCACGCAGAAACAATTTAAATAAGACAAACAGTGTTACAGTCGATTAAGCTCTGCGTAATACAGGAACGTAAGGCTGGACCAAACTCACTGCGCTATCTAGAAATCTTGCTCCTCTCTGAGGCTGTCATGTCCCGTCAGTGGTGACTAGTTCGTTCTGGCCTAACATTAGATCAAGGCTTTTTGTTGCAGGGGCCTCACAGGGACGCTCTCAGTATATGATAACCGAAAGAACAAGCGAAGAAGTACAACCCCCCCCCCCCCTTTTTTTTTCTCAACCCCCTTCATTTTATATACTTTTACCTGAAATATGCCTTCTGGTTCTTCTTAGCGTTTGATTGCGTATGCACAGTTCAGTCCGCCAGGTGGTCTACCTCTATGAATTCGCAGATCATTTACAGATCCTTCATGGTTCTCCCTAGCTTGCCCAGCACACATTGTGTTTGAGGCCATGATCCTCTTCGTAGTTGTAAATATAGTAGGCAGACTTGCAAAATGTGCTCAGGTACTTGTTATCGGGGATAACAGGTACTCATGTGAGGAGGGACTGCACAGTCTTTCTTATATGCATATTGTATCTGAGCCTGCAGTGTCCTGTTATTAGACGGACAGCTTTTGTGTACAGATTTATGTTGAGTGTCTTGATGGTGTCTTGTGGATGTTGATTGCCTGAATCATTTCCTGCCTTGCAAGGTCTGTTGAGAGAATGTTGCTGCTTTGGGCGCAGAAAGATTTAGATAGATGGTAGAAACTAGATACAAATCTTGAATTGTATGGTGAGGTCATTTACGAAGTGAGTGAATAGGGTAGGAAATATAACACCTCCCTGAGGAATACAATCTAGTAGAATGATTAGTTTGCTCTTGTGCACTTCCAGTTTGAAATTCGCAAAGCGTCTGCAAAAAAAAAAAAAAAAAAGGATTCTAATCCAGGCATTCAAATGCTCTTTTAGTTCGTTCTCCCAGAAATTTGTCAAAGCTTTGGTCAGGTCGAAGAAAGTGTCTAGCAATTGTTTGCATTTTTTCTTGAAATTATCTTCGATTTTGTGTGCGAGATAAGAGATATGGCGATCAGTGCTTCTGTTTTTTCTGAAGCATGATTAGCGGTCACTAATATTTTGTTTTCTTTTAGGACGTTGAGTAACCTAGCTTTTTTTATCGTCATTCCAAGATAACGTACGAGGCTTACAGGGCGATAGCTTATTTTGTTTTCTCTTGGCTTTCCTTTCTTTGCTACGGATACTTATTCTGCCTCCTTCTATTCCTTTGGAAATAGTCCCTGGGTCCAGGATTTGTTAAATCGGTTTAGAGGTCGTTATCTACCAGCTGTTTCTAAGTACACGAGCATTTCATATTTTTATTTAGTCAGGTCCAGGTGCTTTTCTTTTCTTAAGTTTTCTTTTTGGCGCACTCCAGTTTTTATCTTCACACCATCTCGGTTTCTCTGAGATTTCCTAGCGAATTCCTCGAGAGTTTTTGGGAAAGTCCTACATTCATGCAATTTGCAAAAAACGTGTTTACTGGGTTGAAAAACGGTCGACAAACCGTCTTCCTCGCAAAAGTGAGCAACTTTCTTTTATTGTAACAACTGTGCAAATAATTTTTCTTTCTTTGTAGATGTGGGGGTGTTTCAAACACTTTCAGCGTTGATTGCATCACCATTTTCAGCATCTTTTACTTTCTTTTGTTCGTGTGAAATGAACACAGACTAGCACTGGAATTCTCTGTGAAAGCCGGGAGACCACGAAATTAGGTAAAATAAAATAAAAGATTTAATCTTTGGTCCAAATATACATTTTTGCAGTTCAAGCTTTTCTATTATGACTAATTCTGCATTCCACTGCATGCGATGCGTGGAGTCTAGGTATTATCTGGGCCAGATGCACTTCTCTACTTAATCCTTCCACTCCGATGCACAGAACTACATTCATTAGTTTGGGTTAGATTCTTCGAAGCCTAAAATCCGGCAATCTTCCCGGCTGGCATTAGTCCGCAGGCACAGCCACATAACCGTGTAGGGATCCAAGCATGCTCATTATCCGTAGTTTGCGTCGATGTCCGTTTCCATCACAGGGTGCCAAAGCCATTCAGGCCGACATGTCCGTCTTTGGTGGGGAAAGATATGGAATCTCTCGGTCCATGTTTTGGTTCATCCAAACACTGCCTGTCAGACGTCAGAGGTCGGGGGAGTTTCTTTCCTGCCTTTGGTGATCAAGGGTGGACTTCTGTCGAGGAGTGAACAGCCAACCCTACACTGTGGACTAGTCGTGACGCTGACATCCCTAAGCGGGCACGTCACATTTCAAATTTAAACCCGTCCGGGGGGGGGGGGGGGGTATATAGTCCCCTATTTTGATATATGCCTCTATCTGATAAAATAATCATTTCTATACCCTCCAGTTGTTTTGAGAAGTCTACATTTTCAAACTTGCAACTGTGGGATGAATATTTCAGGAGTATAATTGATAGATTCCTGTAAGCCCATTTACTCCTTGGGCACGAATATAGAGACTTCTTTCCTAGAGACGCCAAGCTCAATCTGAGCGGGCATTTTTGTGCCAAACTTCTGAGGTGTCGGAAGACTTTGTTATTCGCTCCTCAACTTTAACGCTTTCAAAGTACCAGTTTAATCATTGAAGGATTCCTAAGCTTGGGTAAGTTGATTATAGTTTACGAGTACCATGATATATGTCTCTTTAAAGGTGGCCACTGCTGCAGGGAGGGAAGATTCAGCTGTGTGATCGCACAGTTCTGGACCGTTCTTGATAGCCAGAAACTACAGGCTTAAATCAAACCTTTCCCTTCACGGGCTTACTAGCTTGTGCCGTACATAACACACACCATTGTAAAAATATTAAATCCAGCAAGTTAATCATTCTCTAACCAAACGCAGGAATTGTATCGACTAACAGACATTTGTAAACTGGGTCATCCTGCATTCGGCTAGGCTGTGACGTCAGAGCTTAGCGCTCTGAGTCAAAGGTTTACTTTAGCACGACAACATTGAGTATGTAGTCTGCGGCTTGTGGAGAGATGAAATATATTCATGTACGAACAGAATATAATGTGTGTCTGCGGGTGCAAATGGGAGGGCGGAGAGAGGATGTGTTATGTGTAGTAATATCTATTTATCTCCACTATGTACCTTATCTTCTATCTGGTTACTGACTAACAGACAGAGAAATGAAAGGGGACATGGTCTCCTGTTCTTGAGAGTATACTCTGAGTGACTAGAAGGGTAGCAGAAGATAAGTTGAGCTGGTGTGTGCATCTTAAGATGATTACTAATTCTGGTTTATTTTTTTCCTTACAGGATGAAATCTCCTTAGAAGTCAGGCAGACGAATCACAGTCCAACCAGCAATCACCAACCCATAACCAGCAATCACCAACCCATAACCAGCAATAACCAACCCATAACCAGCAATCACCAACCAATACCATTCCTATCACCAATCCTACCCAAAACTTTATCTATTGTTGGCAGAACATCAACATGACAGGAGTTTCTATGTAAGTTCCAGTGGCTGAGTGACAGTCTTGCAGGCCACCTGTGTCATCAATCCAAGGAATCCTTCTTCAGGATCTTGTGTGTGAGTTCCAGTGGCTGAGTGACAGTATTGCAGGCCACCTGTGTCATCAATTCAAGGAAGTCTTCTCCAGAAGCTTTGTTGGGCTCAAGTGTAGTTCCTTTGTCCTCATAAGTGAGACGATCAGTGGGTGCCAGATCAACCAGAGAGAAAAGCAATCTATTGAGTCAGCCGGTTCAAGTCACCAGTGACTGAGGGGAGCAGAGATCTACCAGTTTGGTTAAGTACACCTTTAGTTCACCGTGATAAAATATATACTGGTGTAAGAACAATCTCTGTCTGTTTTAACATCATTGATGTGACGTTAAGTCATGAACTTCTTTCACTGGAAACATTCTTGATTGTCTTGATATTCATATATACAGGTATACATTGAATATATTACATGCATTCTCAGAAATTTTCATGGCTGACTTAGGTGTCCCTGTTTCACCATTCTGTCTAGTTTTATGTTTGTGTGAATAATAAGTGTAATCTGTGTTAACATGGCTATGATGGTATACTATCATAACCTGGGTGCTAGCTTTTTAAAGTAGTAGGGGTGTCCAGCCACGTGTGCCTAGGAATATTAGATATTCTGTAGTGCTAGAGCTTGAGTTGCCCTATTCCTGAAATAAGTTGGGAGTATATTGGCCACGGGATCTCCCTTAGACAAATACGAGCCAACGCCTCAACATTATTATTTCAGAGTGCTGTTGGTTCTTAAGGAGAAATCCTTAAATCAGGCACGCGACACGAGAGGTATGTGACAACTTCATTGGTGAGGATCGGTCCACATGCCAGCACCTACCGCAAACATTCGTAGAGCCACATTTATATGTCGCTTAACTAGTTTATGCTTAATCTGACGTCAATTATTTTAAAATATTTTGTGCGTTGCAGTAACAGGTTGTTCAGTTGCTATCCACATTATAGGTCCCCAACATTAGCGAATTTATTTGTATAGAATCGTCTACAATGTAAATACGAATCTGAGGCATCCAATAGGACCTACCAATATCAAGATCCCGGTAAGGCGTGCAACACTAATATATTCGTAAGCAAGAGAGCTAAACATGGTACACTTACAAGCAGCATTGGGTGCCTGCTAAACGTAATGTATGTAGCTGGGTACGTCTTTCCATAAAGTCAGCTCAAACGACGTGGCATTGCTGCTTTAGTCTGTACGTCAATGTGGGACTTGTTTCTGTTACATGTTATTGTCGTAAATGTGGTGTCTTGTGTATGTTGTTGTCGTCAATGTGGGACTTGTTTCTGTTACATGTTGTTGTCGTCAATGTGGGACTTGTATCTGTTACATGTTGTTGTCGTCAATGTGGGACTTGTATCTGTTACATGTTGTTGTCGTCAATGTGGGACTTGTGTCTGTTACATGTTGTTGTCGTCAATGTGGGACTTGTTTCTGTTACATGTTGTTGTCGTCAATGTGGGACTTGTTTCTGTTACATGTTGTTGTCGTCAATGTGGGACTTGTTTCTGTTACATGTTGTTGTCGTCAATGTGGGACTTGTTCTGTGTTACATGTTGTTGTCGTCAATGTGGGACTTGTGACTCTGTGTTACATGTTGTTGTCGTCAATGTGGGACTTGTGTCATGTTGTTGTCATGTTTGTTGTCGTCAATGTGTCAATGTTGTGGGTCACTGGGACTTTTTCTGTTACATGTTAATTGTCGTCAATGTTGTTTGTCGTCATGTTGTGGGTCAATGTGGGACTTGTTTCTGTTACATGTTGTTGTCGTCAATGTGGGACTTGTTTCTGTTACATGTTACGTCAATGTGGGACTTGTATCGTTACATGTTGTGTGTCAATGTGGGACTTGTTTCTGTTACATGTTGTTGTCGTCAATGTGGGACTTGTGTCTGTTACATGTTGTTGTCGTCAATGTGGGACTTGTTTCTGTTACATGTTGTTGTCGTCAATGTGGGACTTGTGTCTGTTACATGTTGTTGTCGTCAATGTGGGACTTGTATCTGTTACATGTTGTTGTCGTCAATGTGGGACTTGTGTCTGTTACATGTTGTTGTCGTCAATGTGGGACTTGTTTCTGTTACATGTTGTTGTCGTCAATGTGGGACTTGTTTCTGTTACATGTTGTTGTCGTCAATGTGGGACTTGTTTCTGTTACATGTTGTTGTCATGTTGTTGTCTGTCATGTTGTTGTCGTGGTGGACTTGTGTCTGTGACATGTCTTGTCGTAATGTTGCTTGTGTCTGTCACATGTTGGGTCGTCAATTGGGACTTGTTTCTGTGACATGTTGTTGTCGTCAATGTGGGACATGTGTCTGTTACATGTTGTTGTCGTCAATGTGGGACTTGTATCTGTGACATGTTGTTGTCGTCAATGTGGTGCTTGTGTCTGTTACATGTTGTTGTCGTCAATGTGGTGCTTGTGTCTGTGACATGTTGTTGTCGTCAATGTGGGACTTGTGTCTGTGACATGTTGTTGTCGTCAATGTGGGACTTGTGTCTGTTACATGTTGTTGTCGTCAATGTGGGACTTGTGTCTGTGACATGTTGTTGTCGTCAATGTGGGACTTGTGTCTGTTACATGTTGTTGTCGTCAATGTGGGACTTGTTTCTGTTACATGTTGTTGTCGTCAATGTGGGACTTGTGTCTGTTACATGTTGTTGTCGTCAATGTGGGACTTGTGTTGTTACATGTTGTTGTCGTACATGTGTTGTTACATGTTGTTGTCGTCAATGTGGGACTTGTGTCTGTTACATGTTGTTGTCGTCAATGTGGGACTTGTTTCTGTTACATGTTGTTGTCGTCAATGTGGGACTTGTATCTGTTACATGTTGTTGTCGTCAATGTGGGACTTGTATCTGTTACATGTTGTTGTCGTCAATGTGGGACTTGTTTCTGTTACATGTTAATGTCGTCATTGTGGGACTTGTATTTGTTACATGTTGTTGTCGTCAATGTGGTGCTTTTGTCTGTGACATGTTGTTGTCGTCAATGTGGGACTTGTATCTGTTACATGTTGTTGTCGTCAATGTGGGACTTGTTTCTGTTACATGTTATTGTCGTCAATGTGGGACTTGTATCTGTTACATGTTGTTGTCGTCAATGTGGGACTTGTGTCTGTTACATGTTGTTGTCGTCAATGTGGGACTTGTGTCTGTTACATGTTGTTGTCGTCAATGTGGGACTTGTATCTGTTACATGTTGTTGTCGTCAATGTGGGACTTGTATCTGTTACATGTTGTTGTCGTCAATGTGGGACTTGTGTCTGTTACATGTTGTTGTCGTCAATGTGGGACTTGTATCTGTTACATGTTGTTGTCGTCAATGTGGGACTTGTGTCTGTTACATGTTGTTGTCGTCAATGTGGGACTTGTGTCTGTGACATGTTGTTGTCGTCAATGTGGGACTTGTGTCTGTGACATGTTGTTGTCGTCAATGTGGTGCTTGTGTCTGTTACATGTTGTTGTCGTCAATGTGGTGCTTTTGTCTGTGACATATTGTTGTCGTTAATGTAGTGCTTGTTTCTGTGACATGTTGTTGTCGTCAATGTGGGATATGTGTCTGTTACATGTTGTTGTCGTCAATGTGGGACTTGTGTCTGTTACATGTTGTTGTCGTCAATGTGGGACTTGTGTCTGTTACATGTTGTTGTCGTCAATGTGGGACTTGTATCTGTTACATGTTGTTGTCGTCAATGTGGGACTTGTTTCTGTTACATGTTGTTGTCGTCAATGTGGGACTTGTATCTGTTACATGTTGTTGTCGTCAATGTGGGACTTGTATCTGTTTACATGTTGTTGTTGTCGTCAATGTGGGACTTTGTATATGTTACATGTTTTTATCGTCAATGTGGGACTTGTTTCTGTTACATGTTAATGTCGTCAATGTGGGACTTGTATCTGTTACATGTTGTTGTCGTCAATGTGGGACTTGTATCTGTTACATGTTGTTGTCGTCAATGTGGGACTTGTATTCTGTTACATGTTGTTGTCGTCAATGTGGGACTTGTGTCTGTTACATGTTGTTGTCGTCAATGTGGGACTTGTATCTGTTACATGTTGTTGTCGTCAATGTGGGACTTGTTTCTGTTACATGTTGTTGTCGTCAATGTGGGACTTGTGTCTGTTACATGTTGTTGTCGTCAATGTGGGACTTGTGTGTTACATGTTGTTGTCGTCAATGTCACATGTGTCGTCAATGTGGGACTTGTATCTGTTACATGTTGTTGTCGTCAATGTGGGACTTGTTTCTGTTACATGTTAATGTCGTCAATGTGGGACTTGTGTCTGTTACATGTTGTTGTCGTCAATGTGGGACTTGTTTCTGTTACATGTTGTTGTCGTCAATGTGGGACTTGTTTCTGTTACATGTTGTTGTCGTCAATGTGGGACTTGTGTCTGTTACATGTTGTTGTCGTCAATGTGGGACTTGTATCTGTTACATGTTGTTGTCGTCAATGTGGGACTTGTTTCTGTTACATGTTGTTGTCGTCAATGTGGGACTTGTGTCTGTTACATGTTGTTGTCGTCAATGTGGGACTTGTTTCTGTTACATGTTGTTGTCGTCAATGTGGGACTTGTATCTGTTACATGTTGTTGTCGTCAATGTGGGACTTGTTTCTGTTACATGTTAATGTCGTCAATGTGGGACTTGTTACATGTGTTGTTGTCGTCAATGTGGACTTGTATCTGTTACATGTTGTTGTCGTCAATGTGGGACTTGTTTCTGTTACATGTTGTTGTCGTCAATGTGGGACTTGTTTCTGTTACATGTTGTTGTCGTCAATGTGGGACTTGTATCTGTTACATGTTGTTGTCGTCAATGTGGGACTTGTGTCTGTTACATGTTGTTGTCGTCAATGTGGGACTTGTGTCTGTGACATGTTGTTGTCGTCAATGTGGGAGTTGTTTCTGTTACATGTTGTTGTCGTCAATGTGGGACTAGTGTCTGTTACATGTTGTTGTCGTCAATGTGGGACTTGTTTCTGTTACATGTTTTTCTCGTCATGTGGTTGTCACATGTGGGTACTTGTGTCTGTTACATGTTGTTGTCGTCAATGTGGTGCTTTGTGTCTGTGCTACATGTTGTTGTCGTCAATGTTGCTTTTGTCAGTTAATTATTTAATCATTTTTTTTAAACAGTATTTCAAAAATTTCACAAAAGAAAATGTTTCTTTGAGGTAATTAAATATGTATAAAATATGAACATTGTTTAACCCTTCTACCTGTTTTTATTGGGCTATCTAAGTTTTCTCTATAGAGTATGTCAGTCCCCAAACCTGGTTTAGCATTACCTATCTCTTCTCTCTTGCTCACTCTATCTATTACTCTCTGCTTGCCTATGTCTAAGTCTGCCCGACCAAGGGGTCTCTTTAAATAGGGCTTTTCTGCAGACTGTTCAGGAAAATGTTGAGTACGTCAGAAACACTGGCAACTGAACAAGGAGAATACAATATTGCAATAAAATTTGGAATATTCTCATCAACAACATATTTACCAGTACGGTCACAAGATGTTTGGCTAGGTCACAAGATGTTTGGCTAGATTTTTTAATAACCTCTAGAAAGGAAGGCAAAGGCCACAAGAGGACCCAGTTGACGAGTACCAATTCCGTCACTGCTTTGTTTTGGCGGAAAAATAAGGTTTTTGAAATTGTAATTGTAATTTGGTCCTACGCAATTATCGCAGTGTCCCTGTTACACAGTGACATTTTCATAACATCAATCAGGTACTTTTGTCTAGCACTTCATGCCATCAATTAGGTAGTGTGTCAGTGACATGTTTATGTCATTAATCAGGTACTTGTATCAGTGACATCTTCATGCCATCAATGAGGTGCATGTGTTAATGACATATCCTTGCCATCAATCAGGTGCTTGAGTCAATGACATATCCGTGCCATTAATCAGGTGCGTATGTCAATGACATTTTCATTTCATCAATCAGCTTCTTATGTCAGTGACATGTAAATGCCAATAATCAGGTGCTTGAGTCAGTAGCATGTCCATGTCGTCAATCAAGTACTTGTGTCAGTGACACTTTCATGTCATCAATCAGCTTCTTATGTCAGTGACATGTCAATGCCATTAATTAAGTGCTTCTGTGTGTGACATGTTCATAAAATCACCCAACAGCAACTGAATGACTCGGACACCACAGACCATATTATCAGCGAAGATTCCAACCCTACCAGCGACAGGCGACATAAACATGCAAAGAAGTGCAGAGCTAAAGACTCACCACGAGACAGGTACGTTACAGAGTTGAGACAAATAGTCCATATTATTTAAAGTCATTCATTGTGTTATTTAGAAATCATATAAAAACAGGCGACTGGTTTTCTTATAAAACCCAAACATGTGTTACCGTAAACAGTTATATTAACCAGATTTATGTATATTTACTTAGTCATTTACATGATCTTTACCTGTAATCTACGCTGATTTATATTTAATATGCCCACTTCCATGCTCGCTCCGACCTCATTTTCAGCAGCCAGCAGACTTCCAATATTACTTGTACCGGTTGTAATCTAGTTATATGTCCACCTTGAATTTCTTTTGAGTGTAGTGAACCGGTCAGACCCTCTTTCACACAGGTGCATGATTCTCTTTACGCGATAATAATCTTGTTTATTTTCTGACTTCGTTACATGTTCGCAAATGACTTTGACCACATCTGCCTTGTCATGTATCAGTTCACCACCCAGTGATGGAGATGCAGCCAATATGTCTGCCTGTTCATTTCCCACCCACAGGCATCGACTGGAAAAAAGTATCCTAAGTATGCTAACTACCCGCAACTTTCTCAGTGTAGCTTGCCACGCTGCTCGAAGCAGCCTTGTCTTCACCTTTCTCAGCATGCTCTGAAAATCTGTTACAATTGCGACATGTGTATGGATCTTGTTCTCTAGCCAATGGAAAGCTGTAATGACCGCCTCTACCCCTATTGTCATTCTAGATGTTGTGGTATCGTATGCTAGGCTGTCCTGCACTTACGATTTTCCATTGGCTTTCGCTACGAACCCCCAGACACTTCTCTTCCTTTTCAACACAGAACCATCTGTATAAATAATCAGATAATCTGGGAGAGCATTGTATGATATGCTGGACTTCCACCTCCGTTGCACTCGCTGGCCACTCTCTGCACACCCGACCCGATGTTATCATAAAAGGTCATACTTTCCCTCTGGCACTCTGACCCACTCATCTCCTCGCCCAGTGTTCTCCAGCATGCATACTTGTCTTATTTGTCTTCTACTTGGACCATCCACGATTTTACAATTTCAGCCTTTGTCCCTCACCTGCAGCTAAAGCTTCATACAGAGAGTGTTCTTGGTCTGCAGTTATGACTTATCCTGCACCATCTTTAGCCTATCGACAATAATCAGCAATGCAAGGATGTATCGCATGCACACAATCCGGGTGTCCCTTGTACATCCCATGATCACCCACATAGCTTCATCCTGTATGCGCTGCAGTTTCTCTAGCTGACTCTTCGAGACAGTGAGTAACACCAGTTAGATGATTAAGCGCTTGTAATGTGTGAACAGCATTCTCTGCTCCGTGTCCATTGCTGCCATTATCTTCAGTGCATTAGGCCATTTTTGAACCGCCTCTTCGTTATCCTTGAAAGACAAGCTTCTGACAAAGGTGATTCCCAGATATGTTGCTTCTATTGATGTCCCTGCCATTTATTATCAGGCTTGGAACATCAGCTCTAACAATCCTGTTGTCCAAAGAGCACCAGAGGATTGTTGCTTTATCTGGACTGGTTACAGCACTGTACAACAGCCGATCACCTTATCTACTGTCGTCTGAAAGTTTTGAGCTATTTTATTCCTATCTGTTCCTCTCCTATTCACGCGAATTCTACCTGCAAATGTCTAAATTCCACTAACTCTAGTTGTTTCCAGGTTCGCAGTATTGCTCGTAGAAACAGTGAACAGTACAGTTGAATCTACAGATCCCTGTGGTAGTCATAGGGGCTATAATACATGGTTCGGAGGTCTAGAACCCAGGAGAAGAGCTGTCCGACGAGTATAAAAAACTGCCGCTATCCAGATCACCAACCACGGACAGACTCCCTTCTCCAAAAGCGCTGTCATCAAGTCTGTATGTGTCTGTCCGTGTAAATGTATGCCATTCTGATTTCAAGCTCCCCTTTCTATATACTTACTTGTGTCTATTGCTTTTTTGGGCATATACATATGACAGTCCTGCATTCAGCCATAGTTCGCATATGAGAATAGACTTACCCTGAGAAAGCAGCAACTACGGTGGAAAAAATGATAATCAAATAGAAGATATGTAATAAAAATACAATGTGGAGCATGTTCTTAGTCTAAGAGATCCGCTGTAAAAGGAACAATTATTGACTGAGTGATTTGTGTGTGTATTTCAGAGAGAGAGAGAGAGAGAGAGAGAGAGAGAGAGAGAGAGAGAGAGAAAGAAGTGTGTGTGTGTGGGAGAGAAAGTGTGTGTGTGTGTGTGTATGTGCTTAAACTGATGTAATTTCTTTAGCATGTGTAAGACGAGACAGGGTGAAACGTTCAAGGCACAAAAGTGCAATTTATTGTTTGCTTCCCCTTCAGTTCAATTCGCAGTAAGAAAAAATTATCCTTTATTTGATCTAACTGTGACAGTTGTACGGAAGAAAAACGTCATTTAACACAAATTGTTTTGTTTCTCTGAACTGCCCAGTAACAGGTACGATATGGATGTTCGGTGTGCTGAACGAACCTGTGAATGCCGAGTGGGAAACCATGGACAACATCAGTGGGATACTGTCAGAGATCTGCGCTCGGCACTGGCCTTTCTAAACGAGAGCGGAAAATACAAAACTGTTGTAGTCAAATCTCACGAGGACGGCAAGATGTACGTCATCGGGGATCTCAGTCCTTAAACTCTTCAGAGGATCGTGACCTTTTCTTTATTACTCACTCAGACTTGGTGGGTAATTTGCTGTCTTGGGGTTTATAATAAAGGGGTTTTTAACAGTTTCATATAACTGTTGTACCAAACACAACAACTGGCAAGATTAGTGGATTGAGTGGTGTTCTTCCCACAGTGACTCAATTTCTTGTTTTCAAATAATATGGAAATGTCATTACTGCGTTGTGATTTTAATTTTAATTTCAATTTTTGGAGAGTAACAAGTTGATTAGTCTCTAACATTTTAAAGATCTCTCGTCTAATGACATCTACTTTTGTTCCTTCCTTGCCTGACATGAGTGTATTCTGTGCCCTTTCTAATACAATGGTTAAATGATGCTCTGTCCAGACCAAGCGCCAATCATGTTCGTTTCTCTGTGTCACACATATCACAATATAAATTACCCATCTTAGATTCCACGAGGAAGTTGCTGGCGCACTCAAACGGTATCCTTCTGCATAGTTATAAATTTGCATCTCAATTTTTTTTTGAAGTTGATGTTTTTGTCAGCTTTTATAAGCTAGCTATATGACACAATGGCTCAAAACTAATTTGGCGATTCGCCTTTGACTAAACAACCTGGACCGAAGTCTGATTTTTGCCTTCAGGTCATTAACATTGCGACTTTGCGCTGCGCTAGAAAACCATGAAATTACGTAGGCTTTCTTTTGCCCTCTGTTAAACTAGTCATAATGTGAATTACTTCTTGAAACTAATGAAAGTAAATGTTCCTAAAGTCTACCACGACGGTCTCATGATAAAAATAAGTATCGTAAAGAAAGAAAAAAAAATATTTTTTGGTGTGTGTGAGAAAATTATTTCCTCAACGTCATGGATATTCTAAGGCTGCTACATGTAAACAAATCATTGCGATCTAACAGAGAGTTTTCGAGAAAATGGCTTGCATGTGTGTTTATCATTTGTTGAACGAACTAAAGTAACTGGTAGCTTTCACGCGTTTGTTTCTGCATGACGGACGTGTGCATGAACCAGCTACCTTTTCGCAATGTTAATACTCTTTAACAAGCTTCAAGTATTCGGCGTATTTGTTTTAAATAGCAAACCCTAATATTAAATAGTAAAATAATGTTTTTGTTGTTGCAATTTTAAGTGCAAGCAACAATGACAGCTGTTACATCCGCCCCTCACCACTTGTTGATAACCCCCTACCCCAACACGCCACTCAACATATTTATTATTTTAAAATAGAGCACCCAATAGTCTTTGTCCTGTTTCAACAGTATAATAATAATAATAATAATAATAATAATAATAATAAAAAGACTTGACGAATAGATAATGCATAATAATACTCTTCAAAAATACATATAATGTGTGAACAAATAGCTTTCAAAAAATGTCTATGCACGACATAAGGGAGCTGCGTAGTCTTTTTTAAACACATTTTTGGTCACATAAAAGGGGGGAGGTTGGGGGGGGGGGGGGGGTGAGGGTGTGCCAGGAAACCGAACTAACAGACAATATATTGATATCATCGATTTGGTTAAAATACGTTCATAGGTTACAGTTGTCTGAGATTACCTGGTGTAATGTAAAACAAAGGGGTCCCAGGGCTTTATGTAACTTATTGTCTCATGAAGTCTAAATTCAGACTTACTTACATGCTAACATTTATTCTTTATAGGAAGAGACGTGTCTGCAAGATTATTATGACTGAGATATGAGTATTACTGGGTTATGACTGAGATAATGCATTTGTTTCTGTGTTGGCAACATATCTCTATATCCTGACGTATTGATCAGTGAGGCCAGTGACGCTAATACAATAACACCGGGGTTCACATTTGGCGCTGGCACCTTTCCTTATACTTAACCAACCACATTAGTAATTACGCCAGCTTTCATCACAGCATTCCCGGCAACTCGCAGACGGTGACGTATCCCGGGATTTGACCAAAGCACGCCTGCTGTCTCATTTCCTTCCCGCTTTTTCAGACACCACTGGCCTTGTCTCAAGACGGCAGGAACGTATTTACAGGAGTTCGCAGTGGTCGGTTTCTGGCCAACGATTCGACAGAGACATTGCGATTTAAGGATATCGTTTCATTCACTATCTACATTCACAGTGGCATGCATTTTTATAGTCCTTTATATATTTACGACAATTAGTAGCGGTTAACAATTCAAACAAAACTTGCAAGTAAAATTAAAAATAGAAAATATTTCACATAACGGCAAGAGAAATGGTAGACTAAGGAATAAAGCCGCGCAGCCGATGTCTCACGCAGTGTGTTCCATTCGTCGAGGCATTAGAGCTTCTTACAGATTTCCAATACGAAGGCATTTAATAGACATACTTATAGGGAATAATATTTTATTGTATTGATCGCCAACAGCCTTTGACTTGCTTTGAATTCTATATGGTTGAAAAATCGAAGATTTCTTTTCTGTGCAATATCGCCGTGTTGGCAGAGACTATTTCACGGCGGCGCTGGTTTGGTTCCGTTTAGCTTTGACACATTCACAGCTTTTAGCGACTGACCTGTTTGTTTAGCGGTGGAATCTCTAGTGTTTTCCCTACCTGTACATGTGAAAGTGTGATCAGCTGTTGAATTCATACTTGTCGCAGCGCACGTGAGTTACATAAACCGTTGATTGTTTTTGTTTTTTTTTATTTTTATTTATTATAATTGTTGTTTTTTTTTCTAACTGAAGATATGGCACTTGGGAAATATTGTAAGACTGTCAGAACCGAAGAGATTAAACAAATGCTGACACTGAACAAGTAACAATATAACTAGGCAACTTTTAAACAAAACATTAGTACAATAACAGGACATATTTGCAGACGAGATGTGAGATTTTAAATAGATTTTTATGGAAAACTACTAAATTAAGTTACAACAGGAAGGGGGAAAAGAAGAAGAAGAAAAGAAGAAGTATACGAAGAAGAGGAAGAAGAGGACGAATAAGAAGAAGAAAAAGAAGAAGAAGAAGAAGAAGAAGAAGAAGAAGAAGAAGAAGAAGAAGAAGAAGAAGAAGAAGAAGAAGAAGAAGAAGAAGAAGAAGAAGAAGAAGAAGAAGAAGAAGAAGAAGAAGAAGAAGAAGAAGATGAAGAAGAAGAAGAAGAAGAAGAAGAAGAAGAAGAAGAAGAAGAAGAAGAAGAAGAAGAAGAAGAAGAAGAAAAAGAAAACGAAAAAGAACAAACTAAATGGATAAAGAAAAAAGGAGGAGGAGGAAGAGACAAAGAGTGAGAGAGAGAGTGAGAGAGAGAGAGAGAGAGAGAGAGAGGAGAGAGAGAGAGAGAGAAAGAGAGAGAGAGAGTTTCTATTTACTAGTTTCGCTCACAGGTTTCTTGACGTACCATGATGCATAGAAATATCAGAGGGAAGTTTTTCTGGACACTGTGAAACAGCTGGATTCTCTTGGAGACTTGTCTTTAGTTAATCATAACTAGTTTTCTAGTGCAATCCCTAGTCTCCACGGATATATGAGCAGCAGTGCGATTAGTTGTGGGCAATGATATCATTATGCGCCCGATCCACTTTACATTATTTATTCATGATGTCTTTATTGTTACTGAATGTTTAGGTTTATCAGCATCCCTAATATACAAAAGAAAGGACAACTATGAGAACTATTGCATATCGCAATTCAGCACTGTATAACAATGATCTTTGTTATACCGTTACATATCAGATTGATTAGGCTCAGTGACATTATACACAGATACCCCTGACACAGGACATCTAAAGTCCTCGATACCTTGATGGCATCAATTATAGAAGCACTGTATTTGTCTATGGGACTGGCTGACAGTTTTTGTAATAAACTTCCTTACTGTTTCTGTTCTATAGCTTACAGTTACGGTCTGAAATGTTGCATCTATTTGACCTGTTATTTGTATCTTTAATATATTTGTCTTTTCGTAACCTTTTTTTTTTCTTTTTGTAGTCCTGTGTTTTTCTTTGCATGCCATTGATATTTTTACAGAACATCTGCAAAATCGAGATATTATAACTGTGTGTTCTTTCTTCAGCCAAAGCCTGTTTTGCTAATACAGTATTGTTTCATTAACCACTCAATAGCTTTATTAAAAAAATGAGATAAGATACATCCCTGTTTCACTCTACTTTCAACTGTAATCAATCAATCCCATAAACTATAAGGGGAAAAAAAAAACATTCAACTGAACTGGGTAATCTCAAAATACATTCAATAACTAATACAGAAATATCGAAGGAAAGCGTAAAGAAACCAGATAATAAAGCTGAGAGTGAGAACCAGACTCTTTATTACAGAAAAATACAGTTATAGGAAATTCTGAGCCTGGAGAAAGGATTATCACGAGGCTGTGAAGACATACGAACGAAACTAACTGAGCCTGGGGGAGAAGCTGGGTTTCAGGTGCACTATGGACTATGTGTGAACACTTACGTGTAAGAGAGCTGTTTGTCCCACTACATAGGCGAGAATATTCTACATCTTTCTCGATAAAGACATTTTAACACGTGCACCAGCTATTGTACTACAACACTAATAAATGTAATTAAGTGAATTCAAAAAATAGGGAGGAGGTGGAGGGGGGCGCGTACAGACATCAGTAACCGACTGTAGTCTGAAATCGTTACCAGGTACCAGAACGATTAGAAGTCGCCCTTGTGGTGTAGAGGCTAGACTCTTTCTTACCTGCTGACCCAAAGGCCTTGCATTTGTATTCGCATAGGTATGAATTTTTATAATTTACAGTGTCTCTCACGGCAGCCCTGTCTAAAATGAGTACCAGGAAATGTTACGAAAAGTTAAAGCGGTCCTTGTGATAATAACCAACATAACCTATTGAGTGGAATAAGACTATCCAACTATGCGTCTAGCATCATGTGTCAAATGCGCCTATTTTCTGTAAAAGAACCCTAATCTTTGTTACACAAGAAAAGTAATCTTTATTTATGGTTTCAATAAATGTGACAAATGAAATCAGATCTTGCTAGCTATCGCGAAGAAAACTGAAAGAGTTAGAATTCAAAAGTAGACCATCTTCATAGATAAGAAATCTTCATCAGGAACCACATCGCCTACGTGAAAATCATGTTTGAGACTTGCAGTATATATTGTAGTACTTTTAAAATACATTGCACACATGTCCTCGACCGTGTTCGGCTTAACAATCTAGTGATTCTATCAGATACGTGGGGTTTTCAGCAAATTAGCTCCTTTTAATAAAGAGTATCTTTCAGGGTTACCGATACAGCAGATGTTCTCAAACTGGGTGCCGGCTGCACCCTAGGGTGCCGCGAGCGTATGCCAGGGGTGCCGCGGCAGTTATCAATAAAAGTCAGCTAAATATTGTGAAAATATTAAAGAAGGCATGCGGATATTAAAGAGGTAAAACTTTTGTTGTCCTTCCTCGCCGCTGACGAAAAATGTTTATTGTCTATTACACACACTCAGTCGTGTTTCATACTGCATAAAGTGCCAACTGTTACGCTAAGAATTGTTCTTGTATCTATCTCGATAAGTGACCGATCCTCTACCTGAATACGATAAGGTACCGTCTATAAATAAAGTTATGGTTACATTGTCTCAGTAGACACCTGCGAGCCTAAACCCTCCAAGATGGTCTTTCTCAGATCGTGGAAAGGCAACTCACGACCACACAAAGAATCTGAGGAAAACTAAGAAAATTGTATCTTAGCTAATTTTCTTTGTTTGGTCTTGTTTCGGTTGGGAACGAACAGGCACCGACAGAGCAATGCGTTAACTTCCATAGAAGTGTTGCTAACAGCTGCTTGGTTTCATGTAAATGACAAAGACATCTGGCCGGCAATCATTCTGATTTAGTACATAAAGGTGGTTGTGATGACCCTGATTTGCATGGTCTCCGCACACACAGCGGGCCAAGCGGAAAATCCCTGCTACAAACGACCGCACGAGATTTTAGGGTCTGGACGGGAAGATGAGGGACACTCCGAGGTGTCTCAAGTTGCTTACCAGAAGTCGTAGAAGACAGTTGTGGTAATAGAAGGAGTAGTTTTAATGTCTTGAGAATGATTCGTGGATGTTGGAATAATTGTTGGAGCAGTGTGGAAGAATGCGATCGAATAAACTGATAGAAATATATAAAGGAAATGAGAGCCGTTTGTGTTATCAATCCTACACGTTAGAGCAGTATAAATTGCTATGTTGCAGTAATCATATAAAGCCAAATCGTGGCAAAAGCAGATACGTTACAAGCCAGGTTCGTTGCAATGGTGACATCTTAAAACGGCGCCCTAGGTCTCTTTATCATCCATGATGAAGATAATTTCTAAAAATTAAAAGGATATAATGCAAAATGCACCCAAACAGAATTATTCATCGCATTAACGACAAGTGAACATTAAATGTGTAATGATTTAGTCTTTCCCGAAGTATTCAACCGCTTTGATGATAGGTGTGCAGTGAAATGTTTTTAGCCCAACAAGGGTGCCGCGGTGACAAAAGTTTGAGACCTTCTGCGATACAGGAACGTTTTTTTTTTTTTTTAGTGCAAAGGAAAATAAGGCAGTGCAAAATTATTTCCCCGTAATTGTCACTCATATATGCTGCTATTCAATAGAGAGACGTGAGAAAATGTAAAGGACTCTGGTAAATTTGATGATGCATTTATATTTAAGTAGATATATAATCATCAGAGTTGCAGATGATATGTTCCACTTCTCAAATAATAAGAACTGGATAGAGGAATTAGCTCAGTTGATACGAGAACCGCCATGACAGCCCCCGGGCCTTCTCATAAGCGCTCCGTCCTCATCTTCAGCAGCTGGTACAGAGTTTCAGTACCGTTGGTTCCAGTAGCAGTATGATTAATGTCCATCTTACATTTTCCTTGAGCGTTGTGTATCAGCCAAATCCTCTTTTAACTCATCTCACCAGACTGTGATGATCTTTTTTATCTCCTTCGAATTGCACATTTGCTCACATAAGATCATTCAGGTGTGGGAGATAACAAGCAGGCTGGTAGGCTAGCTGATGCCGCGCCTTGAGCGGTGAGCTACTATATGATAAAGCGGATTTGGTGACGGCTCTATGGGTCAAGTGGACAATGCAGAAGAAGAGACAGGGAATCCATACACTGAGAGACTAATTCAACAGGAAAAAGTGTGTGTGTGTGTAGGGGAGAGGGTGGTGGTGGGGTGGGTAAAGGTACTGGAAGATATTCCACACCAAAGGAGGACTTTTAATCAGGTTTCAGTTGGTTAACTTTTCGCAGGTTACTGAAGAAGGAGATAGAGCAATGTGGAAATGTCGTAAGTGGAGAGATGTCAATTCTTGATTCATTTTTTTTCATTCATTTCCACAAGATTTTAACTACATCTGCCTTATCACGAGACAATAAAGTTATGCAGAGCTAGTCCTCTGTCCTTCTGTTTATTTTTTAATATACTGGCATGCCCCGGAGAAAAGATCCAGACAATTCTCTACACCACTGACCTCCAAAGCGAAACGTGCCACTCAGCATGAAGCATGCCTGTCCTCACGTTCAGTTACAATGAAGATGTGTGTGTTTAATGTGTGTGTGTGTTTGTGATCGTGCGTGCGCCTGTGTGTGTGTGTGTGTGTGTGTGTGTGTGTGTGTGTGTGTGTGTGTGTGTTCTCTAGCCAGTGGAAAGCTACATGACTGCCTTTATATTTTTCTTAGGCTAGATGCTGTGTTATTATTTGCTGGCTCTCTTGCACCAGACACTGACGACTGGCTTCTGCTATGAACCCACGGGCACTTGTTTGCCTCTTGACACTCAAACATTGTATACATTGTCGCATCACCTGAGCCAGTATTATCTTAAATTAATTCGGGAATTTCAACATCATTGGCAGTGCTGGGCACTCTGTCCACTCCTGGCTCAATGTGATCAGGATTCTACCCAAATCTGACTTTCCCGCTGGCACTCTGACCCACATCTTTTCTCCCCTCATATCTCCAGGATGCAAACCTGTCTGACCGTGTCCTAAACCATTCATAACTTCCCTAATTTCAGTCGCTGACCCTCAACTACGTCCAGCTCTTCGTGCAAAGGGTGATCTGTTTCTGCAGCTATTATCTGGCGTGACTTTACCTGTGGCATCTTGAGCCTACCTGCAACAATCAGCAAACTAAGGAATTATCGCTTGCACACTATCGGGGTGTCTCTGGCAAATCATAGAATGACCCGCATAAAGGCGTTCGGTCCTTGCTCTAGTTTCACAAGTTGACTCTTTGAGACAGTCAGTAATCCTAGTCCATAATCAGTCACTGAGAGGATCGGGTGCTGATATTGTGTGAAAAGCATTCTCTGCTCTATGTCCATTGCGGTTATAGTCTCAAATGCATTGATTCTGCCTTTTATTTTGTTACAATTGTCTCCACATAGTCCTTGAAGGACAGACTCTTGTCAAATGTGATTCCCATATATTTCAATTTACTCTTACTGTTGATGTTTATACCATGCATCTTAAGACTTGGAACATCAGATCTAACAATCCTGTTGTCTAGAGAACACTTGGGCTGTTTATTCGCTATCTATCCCCTGCATTTGTGAGAGAAAAAAGTATACAAATGTCAGTAACCTTTCAACTCCTGGCAATTTTACGCCCTCAGTCAAGCTCGTATAGACGTTAATCAAAAAGCACAGATGGGATTTCAGATCCTTATCTAGGGACTATATTAAGTGGCTCTTAAGTTCCTGACGCTGCTATTAATTTCAAACACCAGGGACCCATCTGCAGTTTCATTTACATTTTCTTCATTTCTTCTCTTCTCTGTGTAGCGTATTCTTTCTCCGGCGGTAACACAACTTCTCAAACGCATCGAATTTTGTTTCGTTTATTTAGAGGCTATGTTTCAGATTTGTCACGGATACTGGTAGGTAGCGATCATGTATATTAATCATTTCCATACAACTTTAAGATAATTTTTTTTTCATTTGAAGGATCTTCTTGGGTACTACAGCACTTGATCTGATTGTATTTCGTCAGCCGTCTTTATATCTGTACTAACTTTAATCCTCTGCATTTATTCGACCGTAACCATTATGTTTTGCTTTACTAGCCTCAACATTTTGATATAAGTAATTGTTATTAGGAATAATTTTTGAAAAATGTAAAGAATACAACATAGATCTTCATGCTTGTTTCATGAGCTATAGCAAGGCATTTGACTGTGTTCAACATAACAAATTGAGAAGTATTAGGAGAAGTATGGGGTTTCCTGTAAATATGATGCATTTATTTGAAAATCATTACCATGAACAAAAGTAACAGTTGGTGAAGCATCGGACTGGTTCGAGGAGCAAAAGGGAGTGAGGCAGGGGTGCATTCTCTCACTATACCTATTCAACATATATGCAGAAAACATAATGAGAAATTTAAAAAATGACCAGACTTGGGACACTTATGAACCGCTGGTAACATGTGGCTTCCCTATTCCCGAACTTCGCTACACAGATGAAACAGACTTCCTTTCGAACAGTTTAAAGGCAACAGCAAATGTAATCAGGACTGCCTAAAAGCACAGATGAAGATTTAAACATATTCTTCAATTTCAAGACAACGAACAAAACTTACTGTCACCCAAAAATAATAATAAATCATGAAAAAATTGAAAATGTCACAAACTTTGACTATCGCAGCTCAATAATAAATAGCAGTGTAGACTGTTTGATAGAAATCAAAGACATGATAACAATAGTAATGCAAAGATTAAACAGTATTAAATGTCTATGGTTACGCAACAGCGTGCATTTTCCCAGTTGCAACAAATGGATGTGAGTCATGGACTATCTCCCAGTCCTAAAGAAAGAAAATAGTGGTGTTTGAGCTGAAATGCTATAGAAAGATTCTCAGAATATCATGGACAAAGAAGAGGAGAAACACTGACATTTTAAAAGATCTGAACATTAAGGAAGATTGGCTAATACACTGTATCTTGTCCCAAGAGCTGACATAGTGTGGTCATATGAAGCGCCGTGGCGGATTGGAAAAAAAAATAGAAGTAGGTGTGATACCAGGAAGTAGGAGCAGGGGTCGACCAACACGAAGATGTGGCAAATGATATAAATGACTGCTTGAATGTGAAAGTACACGAAGCGGGAGCAAAGGACCCTCTTCACGATAATACACTGTTAATGCTCTTTGCTGTCAAATGTACATTTGCTGTCACATTTCGACACGATAATATACTTGGCTGTAGGAACATAGTGAGGCACTGTCCCCTTTATGTCCAACCACACATAAACGGTTTGCTAGCTCTACCTTTGGACACATGTGAATATATGTGCATTCATGTTGAAGACCCGCTAAACTCTGTAAAGGTTTCCACTCTATGCACTAATTTTACAGCAAAACACATGTGTGTGTGTGTGCATAACAATGTCTGTAAAAATTCAGTCTACAAACTTGAAAATCAGTAAACACATAATATGCACACGCGTACACACACACAAATGTGAGTGTGTATGTGAGCGCGTACACGTGTATATGCATATGTTGAATAAAAGATAGCACAAGATATATGCATGTCTGTCAGACAGGAAAATCTGCAATTCCGACAGACGCGTGCAGCAATTGACATTTAATGTATAAACCATTTGGAAGTGGCAATATCTTCATGCAAGCAAATGCAGGCGGACAGTTCTGCTTACTGTGACGATATTATGCCACCTCCCCACTGCCAGATGTGACAAATTATTGAACACAATACAAGTCAAGAACCCATGTTGGCATAGTAGCTAGAGAGCGTGCTTTTAAGATAGTTATCAGAGTTTAATTTCTAGCAGTTCGTGATTTGTAATTAGCATTACGGCACTGGTGTCTCAAATAAACATTGGTACCAAACTCAGTCTTCGTTCTTGTCCTCAAATTACTACAGATTACACCGTGCCGGTGTAGCTGTTACAGGTGCCTTGATTATAACTTTCATGAAGATTGAACAGGGATCTACTTTGTTGGTCTGCCATCTAGACATAGATTATTTAATCCCATGATGATACTGTAAATCTTTAGCTAGCAGGCTGAACGGGTGAGAGCAAACCGATCGATCAATCGATTTCAAGACTTTTCTGAACAGGAAGTGTGACACTAACGTTTTGCAGTGTAAAGTATGAGGCTTTCGCTTATTCGAGTTAGATTATGATACTTAAAATATGTGAAGCCTTATAATTTACACCTCAACGGCGTTAACGGCAATGACACTGTCTACAATCACAATTTTGCGACATTTATCATAAATAGGTATACGACAGCTGACAATAGTCCACACCTTGGTACGTAATGGGTATGTAAAGCTACAGCCATATTTATGTACACCAGTCTTCATTCGGCACGTGATCTGATCAATAATTGCGTATATGATGCTATACATATAGAACAGTCACAATACGAACGACTGATTTGCTCAGTGTGAAGAAGGTAGGCTTTTCTTTTGATAAGATTTGCAGGTTATGTTAGCTCTACCCGGATGTACCTTGCCAGCCACTGAATACCTCAGCTGACGTAACGTTCTCATGGCTAAAGTGACGCAGGGGGCGAGACGTTCTGTACGATCTTTCAATGCATCGTAGACAGTGACATGGATGAAAAGTTGTCTACGGTCCTGGGGCAATGTGAACAGTGTCATGGAACTCCCTGACCTGGCCAAGCGTATATTGTTCCAACGAGCTTTGTCCTAAACATACATTCACTAGCGAAATTATTCGATGCTTCAAATGGGACAGTTCAAAATGGTATACGTAGGAAACTATAATATCGAAAAGTGTGTTCACAGGGGCAACCAAGGATTTTGACTGACCACTGTACTTATAATAAATCTCAGACAGTTAATCTTGAATGCGTGATGGTGAGAGGAAGAGTGTAACAAAAAATTAGGTGATTTATGATTTTTACTTAAAAAACCCCCCAAAAAAAACACTCCGACTTTGTGATTTATTATACATTGATGTAGCTCAGTAGTACTGCATTTGAGGAGATACAGCGAAATATGCTGTGCCTAATATTGTGCAATGTGAACACAAACAATAGACTACACAATTTATTGCTTGGCATATTTAGCTGTATATCGGCAGATGCATACTACAGTAACTTCTTCTTCTTCTTCTTCACTTCCTCTTTTACCGCTGTGGGTGTCGAGGGAGATATAAGGTTCTGTTTCTACAGTAACAACTGATTCAAATGTCGACATAGTTCTGGATTAAACTGGCTGACGGCTGACACTTCAGCTTATCGCGGTAATCTACAGTTAGCCGAAGTGTAAATACTTCTAAATGCAACGTCCTTGTTTACCGTGTGCTCATAATTTTTAAGAGACACGCGGTTGCTGATAATTATTATGGAATTATTTACACTTCGGCCAACCTTACATTACTGTGATGAGCAGAAGCGTCAGCGATCAGTCAGTTATAGAACTATGCCAACAGAAGGAAATGCTAGTCACTTTGCGGTTACCTTATTGAAGCAGACAATGTGTGAACGTAGTTGATTTTGTGTTTCAATTTGAAGGTTTTATTTATTTGCCTTATTTCAATCAATTGTTGATGTAGAAACAGTGAAATATGTCTGGCAATAAATTGTGCACTTTATTTTTGTGTCTTCTTTGTTCAAGTTCACAACGGGGAAATATTGCTTTGATTGTGCAATGTATTGTTTGTGTCCGCAAACACAGGAAGTCGCTCTTTTTTAGATTCAAGTTTATTAAGTAAAGCCGCAGCAGTCGACTTTTCTAGACGCGTTCATTTTACGTCAGATTTTTCTGCGAAGTTTATTTAGTTGAGTTGACACCAGGAAGCCCTAGATTGATTATAGCAATCCCCTTTGATAAAGATTTAAACCCAAAGAGCTCTGATCCGGCAGGGAAGAAGGGGTCCAGCTACTGCGCTACTGTAGATCCCTGAAACTTGTGACCGCAGTTAGTTAGTATTTTCATTACTCGACACAGCCAGAATCCAAATATATTTCAACGTATCTTCTGTTGTCAGAACCGCAGACACCACAGGCAGTATGAACCAGATTATGTTACTCCGCAGCAAAGATAAAAGCTTTTTATCTAGAAAGTGCCAACTGCAGCTACGCCCTAGTTAAGCTTATGTACACATAACCATGTGTCTGGGACAATAATATTACCCTGATCAAAGGGCTGGGATCCTGTGCTGGCTCTGAGCTTCTATTCGCATTAAACCCCTCTATCCTCTTATGCCATAGTTGGGGATTCGCCTAATGAGAACACATCTGACGTATTGTTTCAAGACGTTCTGGGTGAAGAATAAGTAGATTGCTGATCTGATAGTAAAAGAAATCACCAAACCGAGATCTATACGTTAAACTACCTTTCCCTTCTGTCGGATTAAATCCGAACATTTTGTCGGGTGCTTACCTTCCTATATTTCTGCCATTGTTGCCGTGTGCAGCATTAGGCAAGATTGTGCGCTAGTGTATCGCTTCAAATTCATACACGACGTATGTCAGTCACGTCAGTATCATATTTTTCGTGTACATATTTGTTCTAACTGGTATTGCTTAATTTAATTCAAGGCACGCGTTCTTGACAACTACTGACACCGGCCAATTCACTTGTGAGTATGTGCATGAACAATAAACATAACATTGTCCACAGTAAACTAGCTCTTTATCAGTCTAGTCAGGACATTTTTTCCGTTACATCATGAATAGATTTCTAAAACAAATTCTCAACACATGAGAGACAACGCTATAGATCATACCACAAGAAGAACTACTCAAAACGAAAGATTGAAAACTCATAACACAAAAGATAACGTTTGACACAAGGGGGACAAGTCTTAACACAACGGAGGCAACCCATAACATAAAAGCAACAGATCCTAACACAACGAGATACACCGTAACACAATAGAAACAACTGGCAACACAAGAGATAAATATCTAATGCAACGAGACATATCATAAAACAAAGAAGCAACTAATAACACAAGAACTGCAACCATATCAATATTAACAGCCTCCAATGCATCCTTTTGGAACTTTTATATCAACAGAAAGACTAGACTCGTGTGTCTTCTGTGGTGACATACACACAGTCAAGGAGGTATTTTCTCCATAAAGACTGTTGTTTGCAACGGATTTTCGGCGTACCCTGTCTCTTGTCTTAGTTGTGCACTCTCTCGCGTGATTAGGAATACATAACATTTGACGATACTAATTTCTGGTGTTATGTTTACCTCTCTGGTTGTCAAAATTGTTCGCATCTAATTAAATATGTGTGTCCATTCCTATTCGATGTTGAGGACTTACAGAATGTAGGTCAAATCTGGTAGAAGTATTAGCTTGGATTTGTGTGCCTAGGTGTTGTGAATAGTGATGCGTGAAGAGAGGAAAACAAAAACTGTGATTTAAACCAAGCAGATATATGGGGTTCTAAGTGCGCCACAGAGAAGACCGTCAAATGCACACATACAACATGGCATAATGTGTACCACATCAGCCATCTTGTGCCGATTGGTCTATAAAATATAGGTCTAGTCCTTTACTTATTTTTTCATACTAGGATTAGGTAGCGCTCGGCCCAAGTATGGCAGAAGATCTGTAAAATAACTTCGTTCGGTCCATGTCAAAGCAACAGCTAATCATGATAAAAATATGCAAATAATTCTTAGCAGAAAAAAAGGTTTCTTATCCAGGCATCATACTGGACTTCACACACACACACACACACACACACACACTCACATACTCACATACTCACACACAAACACACAGACACACACACAGACACACAAACAGTAACACACACACACACAGCTAGTTTGTGAATCATCTGTAAATACATGTCGTAATTGCAACTAATTCACAGAGCAAGACGTGGACAGGTATCTTCCACGAAGAGTGGCAAGCATCCATTCAGACGTTTCAGGTACTTGGCGTCCTTTGGAGATGTAATCGTAGTGACGCCAGTGTATTGAAAAATGAACAGGCTGACAGACTGGCTGGTTCTGCACAACTTGACGGTGAATTGATGCATGCCACGCTAGATGTTAAAAGGGCTATTTGGAGGCTAGTAAAGAGTGAGTGCCTAGGCACAGATGATGGATCATCAGGGTTTGAGGAGAATGGTGCTGCGCCATTGGTGATCTCAAAAGCAATTCAACATCTGCATGGGGCCTGCCCCGAAACAAGTTTATCGGTATCATGGCTTACTTCTACAATTGTTGGAAATGTCTCCAAATAGTCACTTGTTTATGGCTCTTCCATGCCATTAAGAGCGTCGTCTGTTAGTTTTGTCTCGAGGGACACCTTTCCATCTTACTAGACGATAATGTTATACTGCGCTATGAGAAGGCATGGAACTCACAGACCATGACATTGGCGAGTGTACTAGCAAGACTTGCACGTTTTTAGAAAAGTCTTCCACAATTATAGAGTGGGATTTCAGGACGGTTGTTTTCAACATTTGTGTTTAGCCTGTTTCTTCTTAGGCGCTCTATTACTTTCTTCAGTCATTTCTTCCTTCATTCTCACTCCCTTCCTGATGTGCCCCCTCTACACAAAACGGTCAACTCAACTCAACTCACCTGTCCACCTCAATACCTGTATCTTTCATGTCCCCCTTGGACACATCTTTATATAGTAGTGGAGGTCGACCTCGACATATTCTTTAATTCACCATAAAGGATGTCCTTAGGGACTCTGCCATCCTCCATTTCCAGGTGTGACCTAGCCACCTGAGACATCGTAGACTGAGCATTGAGAAGACGGTCGTAATGCCTGCTCTTTCTAATACCCCAGTGTTTGTGATCTTGTCCTTTTCCTGAATGCCAAGTATTCTTCTTAGGCATCGCATGTGAATGCCTTTCTTCTTGTGCGAATAAATTGATCAAGTTTCACTGCACCAGAGTGCTGAGAACACAAGCCTTATAGACAAGATTTTGTTTTGTTTTAATGGTTTGTTTTCTGTTCTCCTAAACTCTTTTATTAATCAGCTCATTGTTATTGCTGCCTTTTCTATCCTGGTGTTGATTTTTTGGTCCAGAGATAGTTTATTTTTCGCTGTGGATCCCAGATAGGTCAAATGATCGACTGTCTCAGGCTCTTCGCCGTCAATTTAGACTGCTGGATTATTATTAACACCATGCACTATAGCCTGTGTCTTCCTTTTGCTGATTGTTAGTCCAAATCCACAGCATGCATCAGCAAATGCAGACAGTAACCGTCGCATCCACTCTCCTGAGTGGATGGTTATTGGTACATTATCTGCAAACACCAGCTCTCTGAAAGGTACCATTCTTATCCTGGTTTTGGCCTTCGGCCTACGAGCATTGTAAAGGCAGGTCAGTTCAAAAATGGATAAATATACCCCCTTCCTGATCTAGAAAAACTCGTTTCAAAAGAAGCGAGAAGTATATTCCAAAGAGGGTAGGAAAAAGTACACAACTCTGTTTCAATTGTTAATTACAAACTCTTCCGATGTTGCACCGTCAAAGTCCACCTTTCATAACTACTTGGAACGACTAAATAATTCTTAGTGGGAAAGTGGACACACACTCTTCTTCAACGTGCTCTGCGCTTCTGCACAAGACAAGGAAATAGTGAGAGAAAAAAAAAGCAGAGAAATACTAGGGCAGGAGTTATGAGATTTTGGCAAAAAATAGAACGGCTTCGGTTTAACTATGCTGTTGTGTGGTCTAGAATTGTCGCATTGACAGCCTATACTAGAGAGGTTGATTTACGATTTGGATGGTATCATGCTTCAAGAGCTGAATGCTGACAAATATCATTGGCCTGGATATGGCAGCTACTGGACATGGGAGACATGGGTAATGTCTGCTAGTGATGGAGAGACTGAAATATGTGGATCTTGACCAGATTCGGTGGAATCATGATGTTGTGGAGGTGCAGAGAAAACAGATAGAGGTTGGTGACCTAAGTTGGACCATAAAACATATATATGCTACAGCGTGCTTATTAGTTTCTAAACAACAGTGGGACTGGCTGAAAGACCCCGAGGAGATCCCTGGTAACAGATTACTCATGTATGGGGATTTCAATGCATGAAATAATCAATAGGACAGACCTGGGACAAATCGACAGGGAGTTGCCCTTGCTGATGCCATGGTCGATTCAAATTTCGTCTGCATACATGATGGGTGGCCAACTAGAATAGCTGTGAGGTCCTGCGGTGTAGACACGGCTATTGACCTGTCATTTGTTACACAGTAAGCGGTACTGGACACCACATGGATCTCCAAATCCAAGAAAGTCAAGGCTTCTAGAGGTCGTAGGTCTTTTAAGTAGGTACCAAAGTAAAAACTTCATGTGACTCTGGGAAACTCGCAACAAACTTCAGAGCAATTATTTATGCAGCCAAAGTGCTTGCGGAGAGTTAAAAACAGCTACATTGTTTTCCCGTGTAACTGCATGTCCCTCCTCCAGGCGAATCAAAGGGATCCACAAGACAACATGGAGATAGAATTTAATTGCTAGCTAAATAAAATCTCAGAAAACAATCAGATTGTTCTCCAGTGGATACTGGCTCACTGCGGCATACCAGGAAATGTGACAGACTTTCAAAAAGTGAAAGAGGCGAAGCAAATTACCCATTAATTGTCTTTTTACAAGAAATCATATCACTTATCAAGGAAAGATACAAGGAAATGCAAAGAGAACAAACCAACAGTGAATATCATGACCCAAATCAGCAGACTCAATGGAAATCATCATACAACAATTTTCAGTCTAAGAACAGAACACTGCAGGCTCAACTACTAGATGCAAAGGCTAAAGACTCTATAGTCTCAACAGTGTACATGTCAGACTGGATCGCAAATATCTGAGCACATTCTGCAGACGTACCCACTATACCTACAACTACGAAAAGAAGCCATGCCTCCTGAGCAAATTGTGTAGAGCAAAACATATAGAACCATAAGGGACATGCACCTCACCAGCCAGTGCATTGAGGCAACATACGAAACCTTAAGCAAAGAAAGAAGGACTTCTCACCATCATCATCATCATCATCAGGTGCCTTGCCGACTGGCGTGGGCGATCCTGCCTCTCCATAATCTGTGATCTCCTGCAGCATGTATCAGTTCGTGTGCCGACACACCTCCATGCCATGCAACAAGACTGTTAAGCATCTTTTCTGGTTGTCTTCCTCTATCCCTACTTCCACAGATCTTTCTAGTAGTCATAACATGTTCTATTTTCCCTTTTCTCATAACATGGCCGAAAAAGGATGACTGTTTCCTTCTGATGTCTGTGATAAGTTGTCTTCGGGCTCCCGCCTCTTCTTGGTTGCTCTTTTTGGCTGTCCAAGGTATTCTAAGCCTTCCTCTGTAAAACCACATCTCTGGGGCCTCTAGAAATTGTTTGGTCTGCCTACCGATTGTTCAGCATTCACAGTCATGTGTTAAAACTGGGTGCATGTAGCAAGCAAGAATTCTTTTTCTAACTCTCAATGACAAGGATATATTGCACAAGATGTTTTTCATTTTATAACATGCAGTTTTTGCCTGTCCTATTCTGTTTCTTATCTCAGTTATGCATCTTCCATCTGATGCTAGCCATGTGCCCAGATACATCAATTTCCTTACTTGTCCTACCCACTTTTATAAATATCATTTAAAAGTTTAGTTATTATTTCAATTCCGAAATCTCCCAGTGCTTCGATTTCTTCCAGTGAGATGTTGTCTGGCCCGGGTGCTTTTCCTTTCTTCATATGATGTATTGCATCCTCAACTTCTGCATTCATTATTGGTGGACCATCATTGTTGGTCTGCAGTTCTACATCTAGTCTATTATCATCATACAATTCCCCTATATACTCTGTCCATCTGTTAATTATATTACTATGTCCCATTAATAAGTCACCATCTTTTGATTTCAAACATCGTGCTGTTACGTGTCATGTTTCCTGTTAACATATTTATCTGTTGGTACATGGAATGTGAGTCTTTCCTGTGATTTTCCCCAATCTCTGTACACATTTGATTCAGCCAGGCTTCTTCAGCCACTTTGCATTTGTTCACTATTTCTTTTTGTATTCTAGAGTATTCTTCTTAATCATTCTTTTTTCTTCCTTCTTTTATCCATCAACTGCAGAATTTCGGTTGACATCCATTTCTTTTTTGCAACTCTATGGGTTGGTGGGATTGTCTCTTTAGATGTCAGCTGAATTGACTCACGCAACATATCCCACTGTTCATCAATAGTCTGTATAATTTCCATTGCATTAGACCGGTTTTGTACAGTGACATTGTACCGGTTCCTAATTTCTTTATCCGTTCTAAGAATTCCTAAATTTAACTTGATGTTCTGTAGTGTTTTTCTAATGTTCTTTAGTTTTATTCTAATTTTTCCTTCAACTGGAAGATGGTCACTAAAGCAGTCTGCTCCTGGTCTAGTTTTTGCTCCAACTAAGCTGCTCTGGAATCTTCTTGAAATCAAAATATAATCAGTCTGATTGCGGACATTATCACCAGGTCTTTTCCAATTCCACAATCTTAAGGATACATTCTTTTCCCCTGGGCCATAGCCATTCGTTATTCCGTACACTTTTTAACTTCCTATTTTCGCGTTGAAATCTCCAAGTACCATTGTTACTTCAAAATTTTTGCATTGATCAACAGCCATGTCTAACTCGTCACAAATTGCGTCAATATCTTCCTCTGAACTATCTGCTGTTGGGGCATAAATCTGTACTAAGTTGATGCTGCGAAGTTTTACTAATAGTACTCTGTCTGATATTGTCCAAAATCCTTTCACAGTTTTTGAGTTCTTTGGATCCAAAATAATACCAACTCCCTTACTATATTCCTTCCCACCCGAGTAAATAATTCTGTACTGATCTGAATACTTTTCCCTTGCTCCTGGCCATCGCATTTCACTAATTCCTAATATGTCGATGTTCATTCTTTTCATTTCCATCTTGATGTTATCCTACTTTCTGTTTTGTACGAGTGTTCTGACATTCCATGTACCAATGTTCATGATGTTTCTACCATTTACTTTTTCTACAGTAGCTGGATGACGGTCGGGTATCACCCGTAGAACATGATGCTCCCTACCGGACGAGGTGATTCCACTGGAATCCCTATTCACGTCGTTATCTGAATTCCTATTATTTTGAGGCATGATTTTCTTGTGATAGTAAAGCGGTGGTTTCCCGTTGCCTTTCGCCGGTTTGTATATGGTTTGACTCCAATATCCTTTGTCTAAAGAGTCTTACCCTGCAAGGCAGCAGGGGGGGGGAGTTTATGGCGCCTCTTACCCGAAGATGGCCATGTCGTAGAGTTTTAAGGTATTTTATAGAGTTAGCTGTCCCGCCAACTAACTCGACTCCTCTGAATGACCATCACCTGTTTCGGCCAACGGCCACTTATTAAAAATATTCATGGCTAACCTCTATATCTAAAGGCCTTTCCACCATCCGCCACTTGGTGGACGCGCCTAGTAGTGGGACAGGCTCCTACCCCAGGAAGGACGTCTATGTTTTCCAATTCCATAGACAGTAGCAGCTGTTTAATAGACAGTCTCCTTAAATTAATTGCATCCCATTTTAAACTTGTTGTACAGGTATCCTGGATATCAATGAAAACATCTTCAAGCTGTGGCTGGAGTTCAGGGTCCTTGAATTTAGAAATAATTAACTTATTGATGGATTTGTTTTTTACAATGAAAATTATCTCTGGGTTCAGCCGAACTCTTGCAGCAGCTAGGTAGTGGTCAGTGTCACAATCAGCAATGTAATAGCTGCAAGTCAATGATATATAATCCCGTTGCTGTGTGCTTGTGAAAATAAGATCCTACTAGTGCCAGTGGCCAAATCTTGGATGTTTCTATGACAGCATGTGGCCGTTGTTAGTTCTGAAAAAGGTTTGTGGTGCTCCTGTCACCTTCAGTGCAGAGTTCCTATAGTCTTTGCTTGCTTCCGTTCATGTGACCAATAGCATTTTTTTCCAAGACAAACTGGCCATGAGTTTGAGGCGAACCTCACACAAGTATTACAATCACCAAGTATGCATATGCTATCAGATGTAGGAATTGCATTCACCGCATTATCCAGTTCCACACAAACACACACTCTCACACACACACACACACACACACACACAAACACACAATAGAATCGTTTGCATCCTGAGCTGGTGTATTTTCATTACCAAGGGTAATAAAACCGCTTACAGTAAATATTCGTACGGACCATATTATGTTATTTCCTCCAGTTGGGCTCTAAACTGATCCCAACAGTAAATTATTTGCTGCTATTCCCACTCCATACTTCCGGATATCTTCCTGGCATCTGCCTTTCCAACAATGCTCTTTTTGGAAAAAAATGCTGGTTCCCCTAGGACCCAAACCTACTATTACTTTTAACACAGCAGCTACTACTACTGCCACTACCACTACTACTACTTCTACTACCACCACCACTAATATCACCACTACCACTACTACTACTTCTACCACCACCACTACTAATATCACTACTACCACTACTACTACTTCTACTACCACCACCACTAATGTCATCACCACTACCACTACTACTACTGACACTGTTAGTAATACCATCACATGTATTGAAATATCATAGAGCCTATCAGATCATACCAAATACACGTGATTTCACTGTCTAACACAATTGGCAACTTTGTCTCCCTGTTCTACATTCCTAAATTATAGTTATGCCGCTATACTTGGCCAAGTGTGTATCGATCCAGAATTCAGTGTCAAGATGAAATAACCTTTCCTCTTGTCTCTATGTGTAATCTTCCATTTCCCCAGATGTCTTAATTTTCTCTCAATCTCTGACTCTAATGTTCTCTGTTTGTTTAAGAATTCTTTTCCATACGTGTATTTGTTGCGTGTGTGTGTGTGTGTGTGTGTGTGTGTGTGTGTGTGTGAGAGAGAGAGAGAGATAGAAAGAGAGACTTATTTTTCTTTGTTTCCGTTTTCGGTTATTGACAACATGACCTTGAGACGTCTACATCAATTGCAGAGAGATTAATTTGTCAAGGACAAGTGCTTTCTGAAGTAGTCGTGAATGATTCACTGAAATAACGAGGCACGTGATCTAGTCTCTATGATCAGACAGACGTCTTTAACACTGTAACTCAAAGAGGAGACTTAGGTTCTCACGAGAACACTCAAACAGAACCGTCTGAAAGTACATTGGTCAATTTTGTTTCAAAAACGATGATTGATTAACAGACATCTAACCCACTACATATAACACCGAAGACCTCAAACGACGTATTTAGCTAAACGGGTCTGTTGCAGATCCTGGAGTTTTGTTTCCTACAGTGTTACGTCATCTGTTGTTATTTCTCTCTCGGCGTCTTTCCGTTTCTTTCACTTGATTTATTCAATCCTAGGTGGATTTTTTTTAATTATCTCACATTATCATTATCGGTTTATTCAAAATTACCTAACATACATACGTTCTCGTTTAATCTTAGTTTGTCATTTAAATATTTACGGGATCAATTATTTAATCAAGGCCGTAGAGTTGTGACATCCATAGTACCTAGCCATAGATTTTAGGATTCATGGTTTCTGGATCAGAAAGACAGAAAATATGTTGAGCACTTTTTTTTTCTCTCCGAATACTTCGCAATTTCAGCAGCACTGAAGATTATGACAGCTGTCAACATGGAACTGAAACTTTTTCTCAGTAAATGGTTACGGTATGTGCATTTAACCCATTTCTTATACAAAGATAGAAAAAAGGAAAAAAAAAAAAGGTAGAATGTTGTTTTCCAGTTAACTTTTTTTTTAAAGACACATCATATATAGTTAATGAATTAAAAGCATAAATAATGAGTCATATAATTTAAAGGAAACACAAGGGTAAATTATTATCTGTACACAATTAATCTACAATTGTATATTACTACAAACAAAAACAAGTTTAGGGGACTCTTGAAAGTAATATACACTCAATTAGTCTTCTTTCTTTCTTTCTTTTTTTTTTTTTTTTTTGTAACTTTGGAATATCTTACAGCGTGAGGGTAGGAAGAGATCTTTGGAACGGGTCCATCTGTTCGCTTCAAATATAGAACTTGTCAGTTCTGCTATTTCCACAGTCCTCTTTTTATCTATTCTTCTTAGATAAGTTCATTATTGGTGCTGTGTCGAATCTGCATCTGATATCAACCTTCCTGAGTCGATATTTCCTTGTTACAAACAGTATAACACGTAAACAGTTCATTTATGTCGTGATTATGTTTATTCTGTCTTCTGAAGACAGCGTCCACGAGTGACACTGACAGCATAGCTTTGGTAACAATATTGTGTTTAGCAGTGTTACTTTAGTGTTCATATTCACGCGCTTGCATTTCAATATTGGTACTCTTTCTCCTATAAGTTAATTGGCTTTGTGGCATGTTTGTTGTATTTCTGTATTTATTCCTACTTTTCGGCCGAAAACAACGAAACGGATCGTTAATAAAGAAATGCTAATTGCTATAGGTTGCACAAGGTTCCCACCACCCTACCCCCTTGTTTTTTTTTTCAACTCTAACGCAATTAGTTACAAAAGTGTTTCTGCCCTACACTCTTGTTTGTCCTCACAAAGATTACATCAGGGAAATGTAGTCTTGCTATGCCACAGACACAGATCTATGTGCATGAAAACGCACTGACCTCAAAGAAACTTAATACAAAGATTAAAGACAAGGAGAGGTCAGGCTGAAAAAAAATATGTAATGTCTTAATTCTGTTGAAATTTTTAAAAATTGATAATGTATAAGTTGGCAAGGTTCTCGTTAATGATAAGACTAAACGGTAACATTATATAGTGGGTTATGATACAAGATGCAGCATATGATCACAAGAAGTTGCAGACGCAACAACTGATCCTAACTCCTTTAGGGATGCGCGCGTGGAAGAATGAATGGGGAAATGCCCAAAGCGACGTCAATTCGACGTAGATGTGAAGTAAAAGAAAATATCGTGTGCCACACCATCGCTTACAAGTATCCTGGGTTTTTTTTTTAAAAAAAATGTAATATTCATTTGAAGCGTTTTTACTTTTGCGTTATCAAGCTTTATAAAAAGAAAGGTCCTGATTCACAATAATGAACAAAGAACCGCCAACTTCTACAGTTTCATGAGCAAGTCTATGATCAATGTAATCAGCAAAGCAAACTTCTTTGTGGCCAAATAAAAGAATAAAGCACACAGAGTGATTGTATTTCACAACATACTAGACTTCAATCCTCGGCGGATGGGAAAAAAATAACAGCAGAAGGCATGGTAACAGGTAAGATGAGCAGGGGTCGACTTACATGACCGTGGGCACATAATATAAGTGACTCCTTGGATATGAAATTGTATGAGGCGGTAGAGCTGAGAGAGACCTAGTTTCTTTCAGACAGACTATGACGAGAGCGACGTTCTGCAAAGAAATTGCTACATGATGATGGTGATGAGTTTAGATTTGAGTGATCTTTAGACTGATGTAGGTAGAAACTGCACCATCATTGACATTTTCCTGTCAAAAGTGTTAAAGATTTATTCATCGTCATTACAAGAATCTGACATGCCCTTTATAGCAATATTACCAAAATGTAAAGACAGGAGATTTAACTTTGTGCGAGGAAAATACCGGAAATGAATATATAAGATTAATGGTTATACAACCAGATTTAACCTCCATTATTGTTCTCTCTAGACCTCCATGACGTTTCAAGTGACCAAAAATATTTTCAATTTTCTTTGTTTTTATTGTCTTTACTAGCCAACCCTCTTCAATATTCAGCTCTTGAAGTATGGATGCATTTGTTCTTTTCTTTACCCAAGATATTCTTAGAACCTGTCTGTAACATTTATATTCAAATGCATTTATGCGCTGTTCCGCTTGTTTAGTAAGTGTCCAGGTCTCACAGGCGTATGTTGCAATGGGAAAGATGCATGCTCTTAAAAATCTGACCTTTGTAATTCTATCTGTACAATTCCATAATTTATTCAGTTGTTTTAGTCTTTGAAGAGCAATTGATAGTCGCCGTTATTATTATCGTCAGTTCCTGTTCCACTTCAGTCAAAAGCAGTAAGAGGCTTCGCATAGAGAGTAAGAATAAATAACAGATCTCGAAGACTTTTCTTGACACTGACGTCATCAAGTCTCCCTACTTAGTTCCCCGTTGCTCTCTTAGTTAATTTCTCCTAACGCACACGTCCCTCACGAACAACACCTTTCCCCTCCATTATTCTTCCTTCTCGAACTCCATTCTGTCTCTAAAATGTTGTTTCCTCTGGACCGTTTTCCTACAAACTCTATGTGACAAAAACCTCCCATTGTTTTCTTTCTAGAGTATCCCGGATCATGGCATAGAGAATGCCTGACAAAAACATTCTATGCAAAAATACGGGAACTTGGCAGCAAAAACAGTCGACAGTGTAGTGTGACACGTGACATGACAATAATCTGAAAGGGCATGTAGAACATGAGACATTCGAACAACAGAAGAATCCACTCAAATTTGAAGGCATAGCAAATGTCAGGCGCTATACAATCGCATAAACGTCTCCAGTGCAAAAAAAAATGTTATAATCATTACAAGGAATCGCAAACTTTCAGAGTTTTATGAGCAAATTGTAGGTCAATCTAATCAACACAGCAAGATGCCCTGTGCCTAGGCAAAAAAAAAAACAGTGGTTCTATTTCGTAAAAGAGTTATTTGCGGGTATTGCAGCTTCACAAACTAGTGCAGCTGTCTTCATTTGTAAAACGCAATGCGCAACGATATAGCTATCTTTCTGGAGAATCAATTCTCTGCCTGGGGGTAAGAGAGGTAGGTCACCAGAGGTTTAGATAAATGAGATTATCACGTCCTTGTAATTTTATCACTTTCCGACACATAATCGACAGCATAAAAGCCAATCTTATGCAAACGGAAAAGAAGTCGATGAAAACGTCATTGTGCTACAATCTCCCCCTTGATACTACATCTTTGAGATTTCTTTCCCTGTATCATAAAGACGAAGAGGCAGCTGGGCCATTTTAACAGAAAGCAAACATGGTGTCTTCAAGTATCCATCGTCATTCATCTTCTTCTTCTGTCTTTCCTAGCCCCCAGTAGAGCATAGGCCCTCAAACATCTGACACTAAGTCGTTCTATCCTTTGCTATTGCATGCAGCTCTACCCATGTCCTTCCCATCTTTCAAACTTCATTCTCCAGCTCCCTTCTCCATGTATTTTTTTGTTTTTGTTTTTGGTCTGTCTCTATTCCTATGCCATTGTGCGTATTGATGCAAAGACATTCTATTTATATTGTTCTCGGTTTTTCCCGTACTCTTCCATTTGTTCTTCTTTTTTTAAAGAGAGTTCTAACATTCCAGGTGCTAATTCTGAAGGTTTTTCTAGGTGAGAGGATGTATGTTTACGATCGGGACTCCTTTCGGCTTTCTCCACACCATGTCATTCTTCTTCCACTTGAAGATGCTTCCACTCATCTTGGTTGGCTGGGTGTTAGTTGCTTTTTTTTTTTTTTTTAACTTATCCAATGGTTTTTGTGGCTATTGTTTTCACCGGATGAAGTAGCCAGCCTCAAGCTCAAACCTACCCTTAGTCGCCTCTTACGACATGCCTGGTAGGGTTGCAGTGTCAGGATTCTTTGCTTCCCGTGAGGGCCCCGGTTACACACGGGCGATCGTCATTTATAGCAGATAAGACATTTCGAAAACTATATCAACATATGCTCTCATTGCTAGATAGGTTTTTTTGCTCTGACTCATCTCTTGGTGTATATTTTCTGGATAGCTTACTGTTCATGTTGCCCTTGTCTTTAGCGGACACTACGTCTTAGGTGCATTATTTAACTCAAAGTATAGTTTACAAGTGAAGCTCGATTTAGGGCTAAAATAACATGCAAATTTTGAAATTCAAATATTTATAACTCAACTTACATTAAGTATTTCTTAAAGCTGGTGGTAGCAGGCCTAACTGTTATTGTTTTAAAGCTGTGTACCAAAGTTTATTAATTTATCACCAATAGTTTATGAAAATACACTAACAGATCAGTCAAACCTCCTACATTTTGGCTAAGTTTTTCGTGAATTTTTAAAGAGAATAATTGCATTTACTCGGCTTGAATGAGCTAATATCCTCCAGATAAACTTCCTGGTGGACTGCTTCTTATCTCTAGTAAGTCTACTCCGCCTCTTAGTTATTCTGGCTTTATATAATGTATCTTTGGCTTGCTGTCGAGCATTTTTTATTCAGCGTTTATCCTTATCTAGAAAACAATCCTTAGTTAGAAAACAGTCTATAGGAAACTGTCCAACACTGAGCTCCAGTGCCTTCACAATATCCAAGGATGTCCTATCACAATCACTGAATACTAACTGCTAATGAAACAGCTGTAGTTACAACCAGTAGTTGTAGCCACTTGAGTCACTGAAAATGCAATCTTACGTCCTAACCCTTGCCTCTGAGTTTCAACTAATCTTGGGCTATGATGACAACTTGCATACACTAATTCCTTTTCACTTCGTCTTTATTTTAGTCCACTGAAGATCTACTGGAACTAAATCCTGACTTACTTTAATTGAATAAATTATTTTTCTCCATGTGAAAAATAATCCTTTTGTTTGTAACAGTTTTTAGGATTTTCCCTAAATGTATTGTTAACGAGCTCGGCCTGTCTGAGTCAATTTTTGTGGGATCATTTCCTTTTTTGTTCTTTTTTTAATAATAATTGTAACTTGTTTTCCATTTCTTGGGAATTTCTTCTTCTCTCCATATCTCGCTAGATAAATTAGCGTCAAATGTTTTTATTTTAATTTTATTTTTGTGTGTGTGTATATGGTTACATTTTTGTTATTGTGTAATTAAGAAAGCCAGCTCCTGTTGCAGTATAGAATTTGGAGCTTAAAGAACTTTTAAGTTCTTCTACTGTTATATCGACGTCTTGTTGTGTCCTACTATATTTAAAACTATATAAATAAAACTGTAAATTTTCGTTTGGTATAATGAGCTAATCTCCGAAAGTTCTTCACCGACTGCTTTTAAAGTCTGACACAACGTTACCAACTTCTTTTTCGTTGCTGCCTTCCTGAACCTTGTTGACCTCAGAAATTCGCATACAGCTGTAAGAGTTTTTAAATTATATCATTATGAGGACGAAAAAAAAGACTGTTTAGAAATGTAAAGACGTGGTGATAAAAACATGTTAGAATTAATTGTTGTGAGAATAAAAAGAGAGTTGTTGAAAGACTGTAAAGTGAAGAAGTAGAGATCCTAATTTCACGCCTTTAGGCGCATCGGGCATTTTGGAAGAGCACCCATATTTTTACAGACCAATTGGCACTATGTAATGTGGTCAGCTTCACCTTTTCTAATTGTGCCTAACAACTAAATGACGTCACTTTTTTAAAGGAGTCCCTCAGAAACTGGTTACTGGAAGCCCTTTCCATGTGTTGCATTGTGTGACATTTTAATGTGCTTACGAAGTTCTGTGTTCTGAATGTATTCGTATTACAAAGCGACAAGCGGGTATTGTGGAGTGGATATACACGATATTGTTTTCATACTGACCGTGCATAAATAGTGCAACCACACTGAGGATAAATAGTGTCAAGATATTTCGAAGCTCTGGGTAAGTGAATGAAAATAATATTAAATTTACTAATAACCTCTCACAACAAGTCACTCTTTGCCTCTTTACTAATGTAGCAGGACTTTTGCAGAACGTCGTTCTCAATACAGTCTGCCTGAAAGAAAATCAGTCTCTCACCAGTTCTCCCGCCTCATATAATTTCATACTCAAGGAGTCATTCATATCATGTGCCTATCTTCGTGTCGGTCGGCCCCTGCCTCTCCTTCCTGGTACCATGCCTTTTCCTATAACTTTTTCCAATCTGTCGTAGCGCTTGGAATGACCAAAATATGTCAGCTTCCGAGTAAGGATTCTGTTTATTAGCTAATCTTCCTTGATGTCCTGATATTTTAAGATGTCAATATTTCTCCTCTTTTTTGTCTAAGATATTCTGAGAATCTTTCTGTTGATGATCACTGCAATTATGTACGAATCTGGAACTGAGTCAGTAACCGAAAATCACAGCTCATAGTGCCGCCAGGAGCACTAAACTCAGTAGCTACGGCTGCAAACCGGACTTCCACAGTCTTGTACCATTGAAACTGGAGAAGAAAGGGCGACAAGAACGGTCAACATAAGCCAGGTTCTCAACCGTCATCCATTCCTTATCAATGTCGGAACTGGAAGTCCAAGAGATGAGGGAATAGTGTGATGAAAAAGGGTCAACCAGCACAAGGCAGTAGTATTGTGGCGTTTATTTATATATATATATATATATATATATATATATATATATTATATATATATATATATACATACATATATTTATATATATATATATATATATATATATATATATATATATATATATATATATATATATATATATATATGTATGTATATTAAGTGTGTATGAAGCATTTTCTGTTCCATGTCCGGTGATTCCGTCATTTTCAAACATCTGAGCTACTTCCCCATCTTTAAACTAACTCTTCCACATGTTATTTGAAAAAAAAAGCTAATGTCAAAAGTAATTTTATATATATATATATATATATATATATATATATATATATATATATATATATATATATATATATATATTAGGGCTGTACCGAATAGTGATTTTCACTATTCGGCCGAATACGAATAGCTGGACCAACTCTTCGGCCGAATACGAATACGAATAGTGAGTCGTCATCATCATGTGCTTTGCCGGCTGGCATGGGCGATTATGCCTCGCCACAATCTGCGATCTCCTGCAGCACGTATTAGTTCGTGTGCTGACACACCTCCATGAAAAACCTTCGTTCCATGTTGTCAGCATTAGGCCAGCTTTTTGTCTCACTGAAGGTATTTCCAGCTGTACTAAACAGGAAAATACGACAAATACAGAGAGTCAAAATGAAAACCCGCAAGGCGGAACATCAAAAACAAAAATAACGCTGACGAAGAAAACAATGCCGTCCTTACAAGTCGCCCAGCCCCCCGCGAGCTCACGAAACCAGACGCCGGGCGGCCAACGCTAGAAGATCAAACAACAAAGACAATCAAGAAACCGAACGTCAATTAAAACGTTCAGCCGTTGCCGTTTCCACGGGACGACGAAAGAACAGATACGACACCCATAAATGATGACGAACTCCCGTTACTTCAAAGAATCAACGAAGAGGACACTCCACTCAAAGAAATCAAACCGACAACACTAAAACACTTGCTTTTCTGCCCCTCTTACATTTTTAAATGTTGCATTTTGTTTCTACAGCAACACACCTAAAAACACTATACTCGCAACACATGCAAGATGGATATAAAGGGGCACTTGGTACGCTCGGTGCACAAAGATAACGCTTCACAATAATAAGAATAAACTCACAGGGAGCAAGTACAGCGGGGATCTACAGTCATCAGTAGAAATTATCCTCTTTCGACACACGTTTCGGCCCACGATTCCTAAACGTATTCGGAGGTGGGCCCACCTGAGTTCATGAAGCTCAGGGCTGCTTCCCCGCCGCACAGAATTACCGGATGGTGTTATACTTTCGGCCAGAGACAAGACGACTTGGTGGTTTCGAAGGAGGTACTGTGAGATAAGAAGCCGCCACGGCAGCTTAATTAGAACAGTCAGCGTGCCTGGACGACCGAGCGACAAGCTTACTTTGGTTTACCGGACACATCTTGGACTTTTATTAGCAGTTGGCAGAGAGACACTGGCAGACAATTCGGACTCGATGGACTTTCAAAGGGATAAGAAACTCTTTTCCACTAGATACCCGGACCAGCTCACCGAGGCCCGTCCCCTACGTTGTTGCGCTGCGTCCAAAGCCAGCTGGATGCCCTTTCGGCCACCTCACCAAGTTTTTTGAGTGCCCGTTTCCGTTCATTACCGCGCAATCCTAACTCTTTTACCACATTGTAGAGCGAAGTGGAAACGAGGCCTCTCGCTCCCACTTCGGCGGCAAATACCCGCACTGTGTAAGCCTCGTTTTTCCTCAAACCGGCTGCTAAATCACTGTACTTCTCGAGCTTGTACAAATGATTCTCCTCCATTCGCGACTCAAACGGGACAGTCAACTCAATCAGAATGAGCTGCCGTTTTTGTGCAGAATGGAGAACGATGTCCGGTCGCAGGCCGGTTTTACGGATCAACTCGGGATACCGTTCATGTCCTGGCAGATCAACCGCCAGTAACCAGTCCCTCGCAGAGTCTAGCGCAGATGGAGCGAATGCGTTTTGGTTGACCTTACCTTTTGGAACCTGCCCAGCCTTGAGGAAACGAATGGGGACGATACTAGAACTGGCTCTGGCATTAGCCCTCATTCTAGCCTGGTCGACAACGGCTGCTAACTCCTTTAGCACCTTGTTGTGGCGCCAGGTATAGCGGCCTTGACCTAGAGCTTTCCTGCACGCGGACAGGACGTGCTCAAGAGTTTGCTTTGATTTGCACAACGGGCAAGTCGGATCGTTGGTCGCAGACCATTTAACCATGTTAACACCGGACGGTAATACATCGTACGCCGAACGAACGATAAAGCTCAGTCGCAGCGGGGTCATCCGCCAGATCTCACCCCATGTGAGTATTCTCGGCAATGCGCTCTCCAGGCTGACCCAATGGCCCTGCTGCGACTGTTGGGCTGCTTTCTGGACCCGAACCTCGTTTTCGTTGTCCCTCACCGTTTGTATCACCATGTCTCGGCGCTCTTTGGCTGAGGCCTTTGACCACCAATTGACTTTCCCGTGCCCTAGGCCTCGACGGTCGGTTTGTGTGTAACCCATTACCTCCTTCAATTTTAGTGCGTTCTGAGCAGATTCAATCGCATCGAGGACTCTCCACTTCTGACCAGTCTTTAGAGCGGGCTGGACAGCGATGACATTTGGATCTGAGGACTCGCGCAGAAGCATGGCGAGCCTAACTTTGCCGACTTTAAACTCTTCGGTTATTGACTTGAACGGAAGTACCAGCTTAGCCTGTTTACAATACAGAGCCACGTCGGTCATGCAAGATGGATATAAAGGGGCACTTGGTACGCTCGGTGCACAAAGATAACGCTTCACAGTATAAACCAAGGTGGGAAGTCTTGATGTTTTTTTTTCCACCAGTCCAGAAACGGTTGTGGGGTAACCACTATTCGTATTCGGCTCGACCGCAACTATTCGGCCGAATACCGAATAGTTATTGGATCCACTATTCGGCCCCGAATCGAATACAAAGCGAATATTCGGTACAGCCCTAATATATATATATATATATACTAGCTGTACCCGGCCACGCGTTGCTGTGGCGTAATTTGACTACATGGAAAATAGAGAACATAGAAATGTGTCTTCGCTTCACGCTAGCGATGTACAGAGCAACAGCTAAACCACAGCTAATAAAACTGGTTACACAAGTGTTTATTTGGTTATCACATGCTAAAGCTGTTTGTATTTTTATAGGAGACGGAAGTAAAGCTACAACTGTACTTGTAAATAACAAAGTAAGTCGTAAAAAATAGAAAAGCGGAGGTAGCGTTAGTAAAATATAAACAAATTAGGTAATGAGAACTTGAAAATCACGTGTAAAGCTCTTTAAGTTCTCTTAAATTTAAGTCATTACCCCCCTCCTCTCCCCTCTTCCACCGACTACTGCTCTCTCCCTCTTCGAAGGATTTGAAAATCACTAACTGGCGATATTTTGTTGTTGCTGTAACTGACATTGACATCCCTGTCCATCTGGACTAAAAATAAGGAGCAGGAATTGTAAAAGGTAGTGAATAGGGCTAGTGAAATATTTACCACATCATCCTTCAAGTACCAGTACAACTACTAAAATAATGTCACTGCTATCTGTGTTACAATCGGAGTGGACAGAGAGTCGTGAGCCAGAAGATTTGGTTCCGCATGGCTAGTGCTGTCGCCACAGACTGGTCAGGTTAGGATGTATAATTTCACTTGCCGACAGAAGAACGCCATAACCTTACCGGCGGTCTTCACATGAGAGCACTATGGTGTAACAGCCCAACCACAACTATTACTGCTGCTGCTACTTTAAGTGGGTAAAGCAGTTACTGTGACTTGAAGCTCTCTCAGTTAATAGTTTGCCCCCCCCCCCCCTCCCCCCAAATTCACCGACAACTCTTTCCCACATTGAAGTAGTTGGGAGGGAAAAAAAAACACTTGAAAAGCAAATGAACACAGGAAAAAAAAAAAAACCATAATTAGGAAATGAACGCCATTGTAAACAGCACAGCTTAAAATTCCAACACAAATGAAATAACTAAATCTAAATGAAAATAAATGAAAATCTATAAAATTTCAGCGTAACAATCGGAAAGTTTAACAATGCAATCATAAGTATGCGAAATGGTCAAATTTAATTATCAAATGGTTTACCCATTTACTGTTTTTTTTTTTTTTTTTTTAATATTAAGGCAACATGGCTAGTGCTGTCACCACGACAGAGCAGATGAGGATATTATTTTAGTCCGGGGTAAAAAAAAAAATTAACCCAGGTTCGAACCCGCACTTGAACCCAGTGTTCTAACCATTCGACCAAGCAGCCACTTAACCGGAACAACGAAAAGAGAACACAACTATTAGACATATGTGTCCCTACCACTGTGTCGCGATTAAAACACAATTCAAAACCGCAGGCAATTGTTTTCTCGTAGACAGATACTCCAGATATATTAATGAAATAGAAATCGCACGTGTCTAACACGGTTAATGAAGTTAATGTCGCAGTCACTGTCTGCGCCGACGTCGATATAGTCATCGATTGCCCCCCCCCCCCCCCCCCCCATCAAAGGTTGTTTGAAAAAAAAAAAAAAAAAGAAAATAGAAATCGTGTTTAATATGGTTATTGTGGCAAATATAGAGATAGTCTTGTTTGCTGTACCAAGACCTACTCTATGTATTAGTATTAGAGGAGGCGTTGGCTGCACGTAACTCGCCGGCGAATGGTAAATACGGCGCATGCGCAATTACTAACGTGGCTATAATTAGAAATCACTAAAGTTATAAATATTAGTTGCGTATATTTTAGCATAAATTGTGGTCACCTATCTCTAACAGTGACAGGTTGAATTTCAAACCACGACGGTTCAAAATCCGGTATCACAACAAACATATCCTGAAAATTTCAGCTAAATCGGTTCAGTAGTTTCCGAGTCTATAGGGGTGAAACAAACACACAAACATTGATTTATTTATATATATATATATATATATATATATATATATATATATATATATATATATATATTCATGGTATGGTGTATGGTATATATATATACTAGCTGTACCCGCCACGCGTTGCTGTGGCATAGTTTGGCTAAATGGAAATAAAAGAAAATAAAAATCGCACGTGTCTAATACAATCATTGTCTGCTCAGATATAGAGATAGTCTTTGATCCCCAACCCCCCCCCCCCAACCCCACCCCCATCCCACCCCCACAACTAAATCCACCTACTACTCTCTCCCTTATCAAAGGTTTTTGGAAAAGAAAGACAATGGAAATCTCACCTGTCTAATATAGTTAATGTCACAATCATTCTCTGCACATTTATATAGAGATAGTCTGGTTTTCCAACTTTAGAACACGCACCATATAATTGTGTCTTTATATTAGTGGTTGTTTAAATGGTGCCAATAGCACAGTAACAAAAGTGGTTTTTTGGTTATCACATGCTAAAGCTGTTTGTATTTTTATAGGAGACATTGATTTATATATATATATATATATAATCTATGAATATAAAAATCAATGTTTGTGTGTTTGTTTGCCCCCTATAGACTCGGAAACTACTGAACCGATTTAGCTGAAATTTTCAGGATATGTTTGTTTTGATACCGGATGTTGAACCATCATGGTTTGAAATTCAACCTGTCACTGTTAGAGATAGGTGACCACAATTTAAGCCATTATATATATATATAATAAAAGCGTTAGTTGAAAGAAAGGGAAGTAACTCAGATGTTTGAAAGTGACGGAATCACCGGACATGGAACAGAAAATGCTTCATACACTCTACCAAAAACTGATTACCTCAGTGATGAAGTAGGGTTTGGGAATGTTAACATTATCTCATACCCTAATAGAAAAGCTGGAAAGCACGCTAAATGGAGTCATGCGAGTCAATATGGAATGTACATGAGACTTTCCAGTTGTGTTCATGCCGTACATACTTGCATTGCCGTCTGCATATATCAGATTTAAAGTTCTACAGATGAACATGTAGCTTAAGGTCGCATTTGGGCCTGGAATACCTTTTGCATGAGGCGTTAGGGGATAACTATGAACATTGGCTGAAAAGAGGTGGGTGGCTCTAGGATGGCAAAAGAAGAAGGTACTATAAGATATGTTTGACTACTAATGAAATAGCGAATAGTGAGGAATGGTCACAGTGTTGCCAAGTAAAACAGTCTTGCATAGAGTAACAACTTTTTGGACCGATGATACCGAGAATAAATAGTTGGTGACACAGAAGCAGCCGCACAAGAGCTTAGCATTGAAAATTCACGCTCAATTTTCATCAACATACAAGCAAATGGGACTGTAGTGAGGAGTAAGAAGAGTTGGTAGTTGGGTAAGGTTTACTGCAAAGGTAGATGGAAACTGAAAAAAAAGAGTATTGCGCAGAAAGTTGCTACATTCGGTATGAGAATGGAGGTTGGGACAGATGTCGACTGTGGACCGGGTTGATCACCCCTAACACTGTATAATACCTCCGATTTCGCAAAACCATATAGAAATATGCCCCCAGGGCCCTCCGAAAGCGGGGGGGGGGGGGGCGGGAGAAGGAAGGGCCCAATCAAATTGACACTCTCGGTGACGACAATGCTAGCCCCCGGACTCAGATACTCGCCCAACTTCCGGGCTGGCTCCGAGCCCTTCGCATGTTCCACATACCGGCACAGGTCAATGATATGATCGAGCAATATTTCTCTAAGTTCGCTTTGCGCTTCTCTACCTCGACGTTTACCACGAGGTTGACTGAGCTACAAATTGGGATAGCTATGGGATGTACGATCTCACCAATACTGTTTGTCATGGCCATGCAGATCATGTTAGACGGGGCGGCCGGCTAGGGACAAGACTTTCAAATAGGGGATCCCTGGATGCCGCCACTAAGCGCATTTATAAATGACACGACTATAATTACGGGCAGCGAGGAGTCTGCCTGCACGATCCTGGGAAGATTGGACGCAGTGGTCTAATGGAGCTAAATGCAGTTCAAACCGCAGAAGTCGAGGAGTCTGTCAATCCTAAAGGGCAAGGTGTCATCAACCAGTTTTACAGGGGCAAGGAACAAGATCCCCACGGTTCTGGAGGAACCGGTGAAAAGCCTCGGTCGCGTTTACGATTCGAAGTTATCTGATAGAGCGGAGGTCCGGCGAATACACGAGTAACTGGCTACAGACCTTCTCACGATCAAGCGTTGCAGGCTGATCGGGAAATTCATGGTATGGTGTCTCCAATTCATGTTGATTCCGAAGCTCCTCTGGCCACTGTTAGTCTACGAGGTGACGATGACTGTAGTGGAAACCATGGAGAGGAAAATCAACACAGCCTTAAGAAAGTGGATTGGTGCACCGCCTTGACTGACCGACGTGGCTCTGTATTGCAAGTAGGCTGAGCTGGTACTCCCGTTCAAATCGATAACCGAAGAGTTCAAAGTTGGCAAATTAGGATTCGCCATGCTCTTGCGCGAGTCTTCAGACCCAAATGTCATGGCTGTCCAGCCCACTCTCAAGACTGGGCAGAAGTGGAGAGTCCTAGATGCGATTGAATCTGCGCAGAACGCAATAAAATTGAGGGTGATAATGGGTTACACTTAAACCGACCGTCGAGGCCTAGGGCACGGGAAGGTCAATTGGTGGTCAAAGGCCTCAGCCAAAGAACGCCGAAACATGGTAATACAACAGGTGAGGGACAACGAAAACGAGGTTCGTTTCCAGAAAGCAGCCCAGCAGTCGCAGCAGGGCCATTGGGTCAGCCTGGAGAACACATTGCCAAGAATACTCACATAGGGTGAGATCTGGCGAATGACCCCGCTGTGACTGAGCTTTATCGTTCGTTCGGCGTACGATGTATTACCGTCCGGTGTTAACATGGTTAAATGGTCTGCGACTAATGATCCGACTTGCCTGTTGTGCAAAGCGAAGCAGACTCTTGAGCACGTCCTGTCCGCGTGCAGGAAAGCCCTAGGCCAAGGCCTATATACCTGGCGTCACAACAAGGTGCTAAAAGAGTTAGCCGTTGTTGACCAGGCTAGAATGAGGGCTAACGCTAGAGCCAGTTCTGCTATGGTCCCCATACGTTTCCTCAAGGCTGGGCAAATTCAAAAAGGTAAAATCAACAAAAACGCATTCGCTCCATCTATGCTAGACTATGTGAGGGACTGGTTACTGGCGGTTGATCTGCCAGGCCATGAAAGGTACCCCCAGTTGATCCGGAAGACCGGTCTGCGACCTGACATAGTTCTCCACTCTACGGAGAAATGGTAGCTCATCCTGATTGAACTGACCGTCCCGTATGAGTCGCGTATGGACGAAATTCACACGTGTAAGCTCGAGGAATATGGTGATTTAGCAGCCGGTCTGAGGAGAGACGAGGCGTACGCAGTACGTGTCTTTGCTGTCCAAGTGGGAGCGAGAGGTCTCGTCTCCACTTCACTGTACAATGTGGTCAAAAAACTGAGTTTGCTTTGGACGCAACGGAACAACGTAGGGGACGGGTCTCGGTGAGCTGGTCCGGGTGTCTAGCGGAAAAGGGTTTCTCACCCCTTGAAAGTCGATCGTGTCCGAATTGTCTGCCAGTGTTCCTCTACCACCTGCTAACAAAATCCAACATGTGTCCTGTATACCAATCGTAAGCTTGTCGCTCGGTCGTCCAGGTACGCTGACTGTTCTAATTAGGCTGTCGCGACGACTTCTTATCTCACAGTACCTTCTGCAAATCACCAAGTCGTCTTGTCCTATCTGAAAGAAAACACCATCCGGTAATTTCGTGCAGCAGGGTACCAGCCCTGAGCTTCATGAACTCAGGTGGGTCCCCCTCCGAAAGTGTCTAGGAGAAATCGTGGGCTGAAACACTTGTCGACGAGGATAACTTCTACTGTTGACTGGTAGACCCCTGCTGTACTTGCTCCATGTGAGTTTATTCCTATTGATTAAAGAACTAGGATTGCGCGGTAATGAACGTAAACGAACACTTAAAAAACTGGGCGAGGTAGCCGAGAGGGCCTCGAGCTGGCTTTGGACGCAACGAAACATCGTAGGGGACGGGCCTCTGTGAGCTGGTCCGGGTTTCTAGTGGAAAAGGGTTTCTCACCCTTTGAAAGTCCATCGTGTCCGAATTATCTGCCAGTGATCCTCTGCCACCTGCTAACAAAAGTCCAACATGTGTCCGGTAAACCAATCGTAAGCTTGTCGCTCGGTCGTCCAGGTATGCTGACTGTTCTTATTAGTCTACCGCGGCGGCTTCTTATCTCACAGTAACTTCTGCGAAACCACCAAGTCGTCTTGTCCCTATCCGGAAGGAAAACACCATCCGGTAATTTCGTGCAGCAGGGTACCAGTCCTGAGCTTCATGAACTCAGGTGGGCCCACCTCTGAAAACGTCTATGAGATCGTGGGCCGAAACGTTTGTCGACGAGGATAACTTCTACTGATGACTGGTAGATCCCTGCTGTACTTGCTCCCTGTGAGTTTATTCCTAATGGGGCAGTAACGGCAGCTTTGTGATGGCTTGAGAACAGAACAGAAAGTGTAACGGACTCACATAGCAAGCATTAGAACATTGAAACTAGAGTCATGCACGCAGAGTGACTTTATCACTTGATAAGATTCAGATCAGATATTCTGTCTAGGAAGTTGGTGGGTGCAAGATAATGAGCAGTCTGATAGATTAGCTCTGGACAGCGAGCTATTTTATGATACACCGGTCGCGTTGAAGGCTGTCTGGTGTCATATGAACAGTGGAATAGAACAGGCAGAATCCATACTTCAAAAAACCTATTTACCGGAGGTTTGAGAGAGGGGAGGGGGAGTAGATGTTCTGGAAGATATTTAATACTAAGGGGATGGGGAGGAGGGAAAGGGGAGCTTTTAATCACGTTGCAACTGATCCTATTAGCATGTCGACTTTTCATAGGCAACTGACGAAAGAGACAGCACGTTTAGGAACGTCAGACTGATGTCATTTCTTGATGTATTAATTTATTAAATCGTTCGCAGTTCAAGATCCATGTTCAAGGGTCACTCCATAATTGCTCTGCCCCTATATATGTTAACTCTTAAAGGCCCAAGCAACGGTGTGAGCTTTGATTGAGAAGTTCCGTTTTTCCAAAATAACGCTGCCATCGTCGATTGTGTATTCCGTATATTTTACTTCGCATACGATTCCGTACTTGTTTCTATTGTTCGGAAGTACGATTAAACTATTCAGGGAAAGTCACTTTGTCAAAATCTTTTCAGAAAGATTTCCTATCAGAAACCACACGTGCTAGTTTGATAGGATTCACTGCGACTTTGTTTTCAACAGTGCATTTTCTAAGTTCGTTTTCGAGTGCCATGAATACCAACTACACGTACAAGTCGCAGAATGCGTCTTTCTGCGGCCGAAGCTCTGAAATTGTTTCAGTCATATGTTTTTAATTCTGATAAGAATAATACAAATTTAGATTTTTCGTTAAGTGATTCGTACGGCAATCAGCTGTTCGGAATCCAGCGATTCTGATGAGTTTATTACACAAACAATGTCCCATTGCTACCGTATTTATTGTGTCAGAGAAACAAAGTGCTCCTAACAAAAAGATTGTAATATACTGTGGCTAAACTAGTCAACTCATCACACATAAATACTTTCACTGTCTTTGTGGGGGAAAAAAGAGAAAAAAAAAATACAATAAACAGCTGATTTCAGGGCAAAACGAAACACACGCATTAAATGCATATTGCAGCTGCCAAAAGTGCCACAACAAGCAATGCACATACACAAATTTAAAGCGTTTTTTTTTTTTTTTTAATGATATTCCAAAGAAAGAAACCACAAGATTATTAATTCAACAAGCAAAAATCACATTCACATTGTTTTTTTTTTTTAACATAGGGAATAACCGAAACTGAAACATGATGTTTGGGTTATCGTTCGCGAAAAGAATTAACTTTTTGTCGCAGTTCCGGAAACGTGCTTTTGAGCCACATGGATACAGCCTTACCTTTGAGAATGTTCGTGCCTAATCCGAATGCCCAAACTCAGTCTCGCATCACGTAATGAGGTTACTCAAGAGACTCGACTGTCGGCGTGTAAAGAGCAAAGCTAGATAAATACAATACATCACAAGCAAACATTGTTATTGGCTCAGGCCAGATGATGTCATCATGTTTTTACTGTAACTAACATCTTGATCTGCATAAACCCAGAAATAATTCGGTTTCTTCCTCAAAAGCACGTTTCTGCTTTTTAAATGTAACCACTTTTATGTAAAAAAAAAAGCACAATAGGAGGTTTACGATTGCCAGTGGAGGTGAATGAATCAACCCCTTTAGTAGGGATGCTAGTGAAGTTTTATTTTTGAGATTTTGTTTTACGAAATCACAGCTAGATAGAGATTAAAATTACAAATCCAATGGTACATCATTTAAGCCTGTAAGTCGATTCTAAGTGGAGATATTACATTTTAGTGACAGATACCACAACAGACAAATTATAGTGGAAATGGACAAAACATGGATTCCGGGCTGCGACCTAGTATGATGAAGTGACTCAATGTTTGCATTTTAGGGCCATAACTATTTTGTTTCTGAACGAATCCTTTCTTCTTCTCTTCTTCTGCCTTTCTATCCCCCAATGGAGCATAGGCCCTCAACCAACTCACGCCAAGTAGTTCTATCCTTCGCCATTGCATGGAGCTCTCCCCATGTCCTCCCCATCTTTCTAACTTCATTCTCCAGCTCTCTTCTCTATGTGTTTTTTGGCCTTTCTTTATTCCTATGCCCCTGTGGGTTCCAATGCAAAGACATTGTAGTTATGCTGTTTTCATGTTTTCTCAGTGTGTGTGCTATCCAACGCCAGCGTCTTTTCCTCATCTCTTGGTCTACCGGAGCCTGTTTGAGTTCTCTCCTAAAGCTCTACATTAGTTATTCTATAATACAATTTAATTCCTTCTATTCTGCACAGGCACCAGTTAATGAATGTTTGTTGTTTATTAGTAATTGCCTAAGTTGTTCTCTATGTTTCCGCCCCATACAAAAGCACTGATTTGACATTAGAATTAAAAACTTTTAGTTTAGTATTTCTTTTAATCTGACCTCCACAAATTCCCTAGTGCTATGAAAGCTCCTCTTGCCATTTGTTTTCTTGTTTTAATATCTCTATCAGTTCCTCCATCTTTATCTACATTACTGCCCAAATAGGTGTACGACTCCACGTCCTGGAGTGGGGTGCCATTAAGGGAAACCACATTACTATTTGCCTGATTTATTCTCATTATCTTTGTCTTTCCTTTATGGATTTTCAGACCAAGCTGCTGTGATCTCGCATCTAATATATTTAATTTATTTTGTATCTGATTCCGTGAATGGGACAGAAGAGAAATATCATCAACGAAGTAAAGATCATCAAGCTGTTTTGTAGGAATCCACTGAATTCCATTCTTGGTGTTAGCAGTTACTGTTGTCATAATCCAGTCTATAGCTAGTAAAAAAAAGAGAGGCGACAAAAGACATACCTGTCGCTCACCTGTTTTTTTTTCAAATGTATCTGTTAACTTCCTCTCATGCCCTTAGCAACCATATATTGCTGAAGCGGGACAGTTAGACCTAACTGTATATGCATGTTTTAAAAATTTTAATACAATAGGTACCTAATTAATCATCCTAGCTTGGTCCACATCGGCTGCTAAGTCTTTCAGCAACATGTTGTGACGACGCCAAGTATACCTGCCTTGACCTAGGGCTGTTCCGAACGCGGATAGAAGGTACTCGAGCGCCTGCTTAGCTCTGCATAGCGGGAATGTCGGGTCGTTAGCCGCACTCCACTTTACCATATTGACACCGGACGGCAATACATTGTAGGCAGGCTGAAATATAAAGCTCAGTGGCAGCGGGGTCATTCGCCAGATCTCACCCCATGTGAGTACTCTTGGCAAGGCGCTCTCCAGGCTGATCCAATGGCCCTGCGGCGACTGTTGGGCTGCTTTCTGAACCCTAACCTTGTTTTCGTTGTCTCTGATTTGCTGTATCACCATGTCTCGGCGCTCTTTGGCTGTGGCTTTGGACCACCAACTGACTTTCCCATGCCATAGGTCTCGACGGTCTGTTCGAGTGTAACCCATGACCTCTTTTAATTTTAGTGCATTCTGGGCAGATTCTATCGCATCTAGGACCTTCCACTTTAGGCCGGTCTTTAGAGCGGGCTGGACAGCGGTGACATTTGTGTCTGAAGACTCGCGCAAGAGCATGGCGAGTCTGACTTTGCCGACTTTAAACGCTTCGGTTATTGATTTGAACGGGAGTACCAGCTTTGCTTTTTTACAATACAGAGCCACGTCAGTCAGACAAGGCGGTGCTCCCAATCACTTCCTCATGGCTGTGTTGATTTTGCGATCCATCGTCTCCACTGCAGTCATTGTCACTTTGTAGACTAACAGGAGCCAGAGGAGCTTTGGAATCAACATAAATTGGAGACACCAGACCTTAAACTTGATCGCAAGCAGGCCTGTAGCCAGTGACTCGTGTATTCGCCGGACCTCCGCTCTGTCAGATAACTTCGAATCGTAAGAGCGACGAAGGCTCTTCACAGGTTCCTCTAGAACCGTGTGGGCCGTGGGGATCCGATTCCTTGCCACCGTAAAACTAGTTGCCGCTACCTTACCTTTTATGATTGTCAGACTCCTCGACTTCTGCAGTTTAAATTGCATAACGCTCCATTGGATCACCTCATCCAATCTTTTGAGAATCGTGCGAGCAGATTCCTCACTGCCCGTGAATATGGTCGTGTCATCCATAAATGCACGTAGTAGCGGCATCCAGTGATCCCTTAATCTGAAAGCCCTTTCCGCAGCCGGCCGCCCTGTCTAACATGACCTGCATGGCCATAACGAACAGTATTGGTGAGATCGTACACCCCATAGCTATCCCAACTTGAAGCTCAGTCCATCTCATAGTAAACATCGAGGTAGAGAAGCGCAAAGCGAACTTAGTAAAATATTGCTCGAACATTTGGTTGAGCTGTGTCGGAAGGTGGAACATGCGAAAGGCCTGCCACAGTAGCTTATAGAGAACTGCCCATAGGCGTGGCGAGGTCCAGCCATATTAGATGCAACTGGGTCCTCTCATGCTTGGCTCTTTTAATAGACTCCTAAATCATGGTTGCATATTTAAGGCACCCAGAGACGCCCGGGATTCTACCTTTCTGAACACTCGTATCGATGTACTTGTTCGCCATCAGATACTGTGTGAGCCGGCGAGCCATAACCGAGAAGAATATTTTGCCCCAACATTAAACAACGAGAAAGGCCTGAATTGAGAAAGACTCTTCGAGTCTTGCGTTTTGGGAATGTAGACCCCGTTGGCCCGTTGCCACTTAGGACATATGTGAATTCGGCTCCACGCTTGTCTCAACAAGCGGTGAAGCATTCGTAGGACTTTTGGACAACGTTTGCACAGGACGTACGCAACACCATTCGGACCTGGGGCAGACTTGCCGCTAGCTCTTTTCACAACTTTCTCGGCCTCAGACCAAGAGGGAGGTATCACTTTAAATGATACCTTCGGCAACTCAAGCTGCTTAGGGCCGCTAAGGATCTCTGGATTGTCCTCGAGAGGCTCATTCCTCTTCTTGTCTGAGTACATTTTGCGTAAATGTAACTCAAGCTCCTCTTTACTGACCACCAGAGTCCCAGACTTCGGTTGCTCGAATAGACCTCGGGCAAACTGGAACGGGTCCCTAAAGCATTTCTCTCGCTCCCTTATGGTTCTTCTCCTGTTATTACAGAAACGCTCAGCGCGACAGAGGGCACTGTGTCTGTTCCTTAAATAGAACCAGACTTCATGCAGCCCCTCCCGTTCGCTGCCTGTAGCGGCTTTGAACCGTTTTCTGAGGGCATTTTTGTCTGCCCGACACTTCAGAATGTCCCTTAGTCTCCTGCTAGTATTCTGCTTGGCACCCGGCGATGCCTTTTCCACTGTCCCGAGCTCACGGGAACAGTGCTCGTCTATTACATCACCAAACTTTGTAAGCTAGTCGCCTAACGACTTCTTTTTTATGAATTTGTTTCTCATATAATGTACCTTCTAACTTGCACCACGACACCTTATAGCTTGCCGGTGGAAACCTGATCTGCACTTCATCGGGAATCATCAAAAGTGAGCCTCTGCAGTCGACGTCATGGGCCCCTTCCTGCGAGTGGGGTACACCCTGTCCGTCGTTCCCTAACGACTCAGAAACTACCATAGGAATAGTAGTTTTGCGATGGCGTTTACTGCGGGAAGCACCTCGCATTTCATCCTTCCGGCATGCGTTCTCAGACTATGCAACCCCGTGAAGCTTTTTCCACATGTACAGAGGCAACCCGGACGTTGGGCAATATTCGGAGTCCGGGGGCTAGCAGGGTCGTCACCGTTTATATCAATTTGATTGGGCCCTTCATTCTCCCCCTCTTTCGATGGACCCTGCGTGCATACTTCTTTGTTCGTTTTCGCAGTCAGAGGTATTATACTGTGTTAGGAGTGATCAACCCGGTCCACAGTCGACACCTGTCTCCAGACTTCAGTTTATCCCCCTAGCGATACCGGGGAGCAAGTCTTTCCATAGGTGTCAAAAGGTCTTTCCCGATCATCACCAGCCTTTCCTGGTTGTCCTATGGGCTAGCCACGTACAATAAGAAGAAACTCCTCAGGGGAGCATTTACAGCAGGGGTCTCCCAATCGTCAGTAGAAGTAACCTCTCGTCAAAAAATGTTTCGGCCCACGAGCTCCTAGACATTTTCAGAGAGTGGGCCCACCTGAGTTCATAAAGCTCAGGGTTGGTTCCCATGCTGCACGATTTACCGGATGTTGTTCTGATAGGGACAAGACGAATTTGTGATTTTGCAGAAGGTACTGTGAGATAAGAAGTCGTCGCGGTAGCATAATTAAAGCAGTCTGCATTACAAAACATATCCTAACTATGGGGACAATTGCTGAAAGACGCAGTAAACTGCAAGCTTGGTACTATTGTACTAGAAGCAAAGCAGAGGGAGTATCTTGTAATGAAGGAAAGAGAAAAGATAACCATAAATGATAATATGGATATCTACTCCTTGAAATCTCCTCGACTCTGAACCTACAAGAGTTCTAACAGTGTAACGTAGCGAGTGGGAGCCAAAACCCAACCTTAAGCAGCCTCAGTAACAAGAAGAAGAAAAAAAAAGAGAAAATGTTTGTTTAAGATGGGGTAAGATCAAAAGTATCTCACCCTTGCAGGAAATCTTTTGTGTTAAGTCTAGATCAGCCAAGAAACAAATACTAAACTAGGCACACCAACTACAAGTCCTAATCTGAACGGAAACAACTGTAACTATGATTACTACATTGAATATCTGTTTATTTCACTTAACATAAAATCAGCGTGGTCCACAAAAAACATTAACAACAACCAACGTGTTCGATCTGAAGCGATCATGAGCTAACATGAAAGGTATGATAATGACACCATACGCTCAGCGAGATAACCTCAACAATAGACAAAACCTAAACATATTTTACGTGCAACCAGACCAACAAATCACTTATAGCGACCTGTCATCAAACTATCTTCTTGCTATGATGCACAGAGTAGTCGGTGGATTTGAGAGGAAAAGGGGTAAGACCTTATCACAGACTATCTCTATGTCTGCGCAGACAATGATTGCGACATTACCCGTGTTAAACACGTGCGATTTCTATTGTTGTGACGTTTCAAAAATAGTTGAAGTTTATATCTGGGATATCTGTCTATGCGAAAACAATTGCCTGCGGTTTTGAGTAGTAATAGAATCGGGACACAATAGTAGTCCACATGGCCCTATAAAACTATTCGATATCTGTGTCCCACACAACTCAAATAGTTTTGTTCTCTTTTCGGTGTTTAGAAGGAGTGTTTGGTTAGAACATTGGGCTCCCGTGAGGGAGACCAGGGTTTGAGTCCCCAACACGGCATTTGAGTTTTTTGTTTGGGACCCGGGGGCAAAATAAATCCTCACCTGCACTGTAGTGGCGACAGCACTAGCCATATGGCCCTAAAAACTAATATTTAAAAAAAAAGACAATTACAGGCATGTGGGTAAACCAGTTGATAATTTACTTTGACCATGTTCATAAATTAATTTATTTTCAATTTGATTTAATTATTTCGTCTGACTTTGCGTTGGAATTAGGCTTTGTTGTTTACCATAGCGTTCATTTCGTAATTATGGCTAATTTTTTTATGTTTTCGTTGCTTTTCACTTGATATTTTTTTCTCCTAACTACTTCTATGAGGGAAAGAGTAGTCGGTGAATTGGGGGGGGGGGGCATAAACTGATAACTGAGATAGATTTGAGTCACATTAACTGCCTTACCCACTCAAAGTAGCAGCAGTAGTAGTAGTTGTGGCTGGTCGGCTACACAGCACGACTGTCATGCCGTAGACCTGGGTTTGACCGCTGGTAAGGTGATGCCTTTTTTAGTCGGGGGGCGAAATGACACATCCTAACCTGACCAGCCTGTGGCGTCGGCACTAGCCATGCGGGCCAAACCCTCTGGCTCACGACCCCCTGTTGCTACGATGGTAAAACAGATAGTTGTGACAATATTTTAGTTACTGTGGTGGTGGTGGTAGTAGTAGTACTGGTACTTGAAGGATGGTGTGGTAAATATTATTTTGGCCTCATTTACTTCTCATTACAGTTCGTGCTACCCATTTTAGTCCAGATGGACAGGGAAGTCACGGTAAGTTACAAAAAATATCGTCAGGTGATGACTTTCAAATCCTTCGTAGAGGCAGAGAGCAGCAGTCGGTGGATGGGGAAGGGAAGGGGTGTTGACAGAAATTGTAAACTTGGAGAGCTTGACACATGATTTTAAAGTTTTCTATCTCCTAATTTTTATTTTTATTTTACTAACGCTACCTCCGCTATTCTCACTTTTGTTACCACTTACTTGGTTATTTACAAGTACAGTAGTAAGCTCTACTTCAGTCTCTTAAAAAAATAAAAATATCTTTAGCATGTGATAAACAAATATCCATTTTTTTACAGTTCTAATAATACCATTTAAACTACTAAAATAAAGACACAATTATATGTTGCGTGTTCTAAAGTCAGCAAATCAGACTATCTCTATATCTGTTCAAACAATGATTGCCACATTAACTATATTAGACATTTGCGATTTCTATTTCCTTTCTTTTCCAAGAATCTTCATTGTGGGAGAGAGTAGTCGGTGGATTTGAGAGGAAATGGGCGGGGGAGAGAGCTCATCACAGACTATCGCTATGTCTGCGCAGGCAATGATTGCGACATTAATCATATTAGACACGTGCAATTTCTATTTTCTTTTCCATTTAGCCAATCTATGTCACAGCAACATGTGGCCGGGTGCAGCTAGTATATATATATATATATATATATATATATATATATATATATATATATATATATATATATATATATATATATATGTATATTAGAGCATCTACTGTACACAAAAAATGTTAGAAGGTTACAGAGTCTGACTACCTAATCCAAAAAAAAAAAAAAAAGAGCTTTTACCCTAAAGTATTTCTTTGATTGACAGAGCACCAGTCAAAAGAAAATGTTTTTCTATTAGACTCTTGCTAGAACAGGAAATGGAACAGGTTCTGGACAATCAGGCACCAATTTTAAAGTGACACAGACAGAGAGCTAAGTGTGAGTGCAGGAAATCTATCTATCTATCTATCTATCTATCTGTCTGTCTATCTGTCTGTCTGTCTCTGTCTGTCTGTCTGTCTGTCTGTCTGTCTGTCTGTCTGTCTGTCTGTCTGTCTGTCGTCTGTCTGTCTGTCTCTGTCTGTCTGTCTGTCTGTCTGTCTGTCTGTCTGTCTCTGTCTGTCTGTCTGTCTGTCTGTCTGTCTGTCTGTCTGTCTGTCTGTCTGTCTGTCTGTCTGTCTGTCTGTCTGTCTGTCTGTCTGTCTGTCTGTCTGTCTGTCTGTCTGTCTGTCTGTCTGTCGGTCTGTCTGTCTGTCTGTCTGTCTGTCTGTCTGTCTGTCTGTCTGTCTGTCTATCTATCTATCTATCTATCTATCTATCTATCTATCTATCTATCTATCTATCTATCTATCTATCTATCTATCTATCTATCTATCTATCTATCTATCTATCTATCTATCTATCTATCTATCTATCTATCTATCTATCTATCCATCCTTGTGTGTGTGCATTTGCGTGTGTGGACAACAGGATTGTTACAGTTGATGTTCCAAGCCTCAAAATAAATTTCAGGGACATAAAAAAGGCAGAAGATTGCGAAACTTGGGACAGATTCTGAAGCATGATGAGAAAGGTAAAGATTGTCGGTTTGGTGGCGAATGAACAGCTAGACAAATTGGCTGGATCTGCTCCACAGTGTGGTGAATCGATACATCACAAGGCAGATGTTGTCAAGGCGATTTGTGAACATTTAAAGAAGTCAGAAGAGAAACAAGATTAGTATTGACCCTAAGTGAATCATGCACCTAGGTGTAACTAGAGGGTTAGGCCGACTCACTACACTCAGAGGAAAGGCAAGTCGGACATATAACCAGAATACGACCGGTACCATTAGTATCTGAACTTTGCGCTGACTGCTGGTATTGTCAGTCAAGGCTTTGGACGTAGTCTGCCTTGCCATTACATTTTTTGCTGACTGCATTTCCTCGTACTGTTATAAGTAAGATTAGCCTCTTCACTATGCACTTCTTCGTCCGCAATCGTTAGAACTGTGTGGGAGGACAGTTTTGTTTACGCCATCCAAATGTATGTGGTAGCAGAAGTAATACTACTGTTTACGGAATGTTGAATGTTAAATAAGGAATCGACATAACAGCACTCTGGGAAACTCCCATAAGTGCTCCTTCCATATTTTCAGCAGTGCAAAATTGTGGTTTAAAAAATTGCTTGCAGGTTTTTCGCCTAATGACCAAAAACATCAGCGGGGGGAGTACTCACGAGACATCATCAAAACAGGAATTTTTGGCCCAAAACAAGTGTGTATTCTCAAAAATCCACCATATTCCCCAGATTTGTCTCCCTGTGATTATTTATATTCTCAAAATTAAAGTTACCATTGAAAGCTAAAACCCCACTGAAATAATTAATAAGACAGGAAGGCCATTGATAGATCCATTCGAGATAGCAGAAAGATGGAGGGAATACTTCAATGAGCTATTTAATCCTCTAGGAGATCATCAGGAAAGAACAACTGAAGAGCACAGAGCAACAGTGTTAGACCCACACATACTAATGGATAAAATAGAAAAAGTCCCAAATATAAAGCACTAGGAGCTGATAGATTACCAACAGAAATTATTCAAACAGCAGGTGGAAGCAGCATTAGATGGCTTCACATAATATTTAATGCAGCATGGGTAAAACAAACTACCCCTATTGATTGGCAACATGCAATAGTTATACCATTGTGGAAGAACAGAGGAAGAAAACGAGAATGCTGTCAATACCGAGGCATCTCTCGTTTAAGCCATGTTGGCAAAATGTATGCCAAGATAATAGAAACAAGACTGAGACCAGTGATAGAACCACAGCTGGCAGAAGAACAGAGGGGATTTAGGAGAAATAGAAGCTGCACAGATGCAATCTTCACACTTAAACAGTTAATAGAAAAGAGCATTGAATACAAAAATAACTTATTTGTGGCATTCGTAGACCAGGAGAAGGCATTTGACAGAGTCGACAGACAGTTATAATGGAAAGTAATGGCAAGATATGGAGTAAGCGAACACCTCATCGAAGTGTGCAAAAGTTTATACAGGGATTGTAGAAGTGCAGTTAGAATAAATCAGGGAACATCTCATCCATTCACAGTAACATCTGGAGTAAGACAGGGGTGTGTTTTATCACCACTGCTGTTTATCACCTGTTTATCGACAGTATATGCAAGAATGCTAAGCCCATGAATGAAAATGTTAGTAAGATCAACGAATTACTATTTGCAGATGACCAGGCCTTGAAAGCAGATACAGCCATGAAATTGCGACAACATCTAACATCCACAAATGAAGAATGTAAAACAAATAATATGAGAATCAACACTGAAAAGACAGAAGTAATGACAATAAGAAAAAGGAAGACAGATTTAAACATAGAAATAGAATGCAAAGGCATTAAACAGGAATCTGCGTTTAAATATCTGGGAACTACATTTACCCAAGTGTTGGTACAAGCTATGTCCCCCCTCTAACAGCATAAAGACAATCCCAATCAGCACAAAGATACATCTTATTCAATTCATATTTAATTCCAACTCGTGCTACCAGTGCCCGGGACATGGTCACTCACGGGACAAACCATAAAAGAAAATTAGCAACCATGGAAATGAGAATGTCCTGAGAAGGGCTGTAGGGGTAAACATAAGAGATAAGAAGGAAGAGATCATAAGAGAAAAAAAGTCGGCACAGAACCAATTCTAAATTACATACGAAGACAGCAAGGAATGGTTTGACCATTAGAGCACGATGCCTTGTGACAACCATACATACAAAAGCATACATGGAAAGGGAAGAAGGGACGTAGAGCACAAGTAGCAAGAATCAAAGATGCAACGGATAAATCAGAGAAACTCACAAAAACAGCACAGCCGATGTGTCTATGGTTCGAGGCGGCCAGGAAAAGCTAGAACTGAACCGATATCTCCTCTACACCCACAGCGTAAAAGAGAAGTGGAAGAAGAAGAAGAAGAAGCAGGAAAGAAGAGAAAAGAAAGAAGGAAGAAGATTTAAGAAGAACGCAAGAAGAAGAAGAAGAAGAAGAAGAAAAGAAGAAGAAGAAGAAGAAGAAGAAGAAGAAGAAGAAGAAGAAAGAAGAAGAAGAAGAAGAAGAAGAAGAAGAAGAAGAAGAAGAAGAAGAAGCAAGAAGAAGAAGAAGAAGAAGAAGAAGAAGAGAAGAAGAAGAGAAGAAGAAGAAAGAAGAAGAAGAAGGAAGAAGAAGAAAGAGAAGAAGAAGAAGAAGAAGAAGAAGAAGAAGAGAAAGAAGAAGAAGAAGAAGAAGAAGAAGAAGAGAGAAGAGAGAAGAAGAAGAAAGAGAAGAAGAAGAAGAAGAGAAGAAGAAGAAGAAGAGAAGAAGAGAAGAAGAAGAAGAAGAAGGAAGAAGAAGAAGAAGAAGAAGAAGAAGAAAGAAGAAGAAGAGAAGAGAAGAAGAAGAAGAAGAAGAAGAAAGAAGAAGAAGAAGAAGAGAAGAAAAGAGAAGAAGAAGAAGAGAAGAAGAAGAAGAAGAAGAAGAAGAAGAAGAAGAAAGAAGAGAAGAAGAAGAGAAGAAGAAGAAGAAGAAGAGAAAGAAGAAGAAGAAGAAGAAAGAAGAGAAGAAAGAAGAAGAAGAAAGAAGAGAAGAAGAAGAAGAAGAAGAAGAAGAAGAGAAGAAAGAGAAGAAGAAAAGAAGAAGAAGAGAAGAAGAAGGAAGAAAGAAGAAGAAGAAGAGAAGAAGAAGAAGAAGAAGAAGAGAAGAAGAAGAAGAAGAAGAAGAAGAAGGAGAAGAAGAAGAAGGAAGAAGAAGAAGAAGAAGAAAGGAAGAAGAAGAAGAAGAAAGAAGAAGGAAGAAGAAAGAAGAAGAAGAAGAAGAAGAAGAAGAAGAAGAAGAGAGAAGAAGAAAGAGAAGAAGGAAGAGAAGGAAGAAGAGAAGAAAGAAGAAGAAGAAGAAGAAGAAGAAGAAGAAGAAGAAGAAGAAGAAGAAGAAGAAGAAGAAGAAGAAGAAGAAGAAGGAAGAAGAAGAAGAAGAAGAAGAAGAAGAGAGAAGAAGAAGAAGAAGAAGGAAAGAAGAAGAAGAGCAGAAGATAGAAGAAGAAGGAAGAAGAAGAAGAAGAAGGAAGAAGAAGAAGAAGAGAAGAAGAAGAAGAAGAAGAAGAAAGAAGAAAAGAAGAAGAGAAGAAGAAGAGAGAAGAAGAAGAAGAAGAAGAAGAAGAAGAAGAAGAAGAAGAAAGAAGAAGAGAAGAAAAGAAGAAAAGAAGAAGAAGAAGAAGAAGAAAAAGAAGAAGAAGAAAAGAAAAGAAGAAGAAAGAAGAAAGAAGAAGAAGAAGAAGAAAGCGAAGAAGAAGAAGAAGAAGGAAGAAGAAGAAGGGAAGAAGAAGAAGAAGGAAGAAAGAAGAAAGAGAAAGAAGAAGAAGAAGAAAAGAAGAAGAAGAGAAAGAAGAAGAAAAAGAAGAAGAAAGAAGAAGAAGAAGAAGAAGAAGGAAGAAGAAGAAGAAGAAGAAGAAGAAAGAAAAGAAAGAAGAAGAGGAAGAAGAGAAAAAGAAGAAGAGAGAAGAAGAAGAGAAAGAGAAGAAGAAGAAGAAAGAAGAAGAAGAAAGAAGAAGAAGAAAAGAAGAAAGAAGAAGAAGAAGAAGAAGAAGGAAGAAGAAGAAGAAGAAGAGAAGAAAAGAAGAAGAAGAAAGAAGAAGAAGAAAAAAGAAAGGAAGAAGAAAGAAAGAAGAAGAAGAAGAAGAAGAAAGAAGAAGAAAGAAGAAGAAGAAGAAGAAAGAAGAAGAGGAAGAAAGAAGAAGAAGAGAAGAGAGAAGAAGAAGAAGAAGAAGAAGAAGAAGAAGAAGAGAAGAAGAAGAAGAAGAAGAAGAGAAGAAGAAGAAGAAAAGAAAGAAGAAAGAGAAG
>CAJHNH020000872.1:0-17500 GCA_905116865.2 Candidula unifasciata | reverse complement strand
TAATACTTACTATCCATGCCAGGCTAAAGATCACGGATAGTGACGGGTCAAATCCACGGATCATTTCACTGTTCTCTAGGCTACAATAGACTAGCATTGCTGGTAGCTAGGATGCAAACCTTGGTCGAGTACATCCTTATCCACTGCTAGGATGGCGTGACTATGCCAGGTAAACTTCTCGCACAATACTGCCCTGCTCGTAGCCAGACAGACGCCATTATCATGAACGGCGGCTTCCATCATGCCCCTGGAAATAAAAGCACTTCTGGAAAGACTTCACACGCAGCCAACTTTAATTCCGGGTCACGTATAGATGACCAAGAATCAGCAGCAGATCCATCTCAGGTACATGTACTGCTTGATTCGTCTGCATGGTTTCTGTTTGTGGTCCATTTCAGTTGTTTTTGTATGTTTGTATGATCAACATCAATGTTTGGGTTGGGGTTAAAGGTTGTTGCGTATCCTTTACAGGACGTTGCAGAACCAACCCTAACAGCCCCTGGCTGTTGTGTGGTTTCTCTAGGCAAATTTACGTCCAGTAGTTTGCCATTGCCTCCTGGACGGTCGGCTTTCTTGATACCACTGTCGAAACCAACGCAAGGCGCATTGCCCGCAGCTGGAATCGAACCCGGCATCCCAGCATTACGAAGCGAAGTGTTCTCATCGACTTAGCCACAGAGCCGACTTTGGTTGGGGAATAAAAGAAATTAACAATCATGAGGACAACAATCAACACTCTTCTAAATCTAAAATGATTAAGATCTCTGACTTCTACGTATCATCTACAAACTTTAAGTATGCTGTCTCCATTCACAAGAGAGATAGAGAGCGAGAGAGAGGGAGAGAGAGAGAGAGAGAGAGAGAGAGAGAGAGAGAGAGAGAGAGAGAGAGAGAGAGAGAGAGAAGTAAAACTCGACGTAGGGAGCTTGCACACCTCAACAATTGTCTATTCCCTAGATAACATGGAAAGGAGAAGGGGGAAAAGTCGGGGGAGAAGGGTCATGACTCCCAGGCCTGGCCTGGTAAATATATTGATCCACCTTTTAGGCATAACCACGCCCTTCTGTATTATTGTGCCTGTCTGAGAGCATCAGGTAATACGTGCAGCAGGAGCAGATCAACCCTGAGCTTCATGAACTCAGGTGGGCCCACTCGCTGAAAATGTCTAGGAGCTCGTGGGCCCAACCATTTGTCAACGAGAGATCACTTCTACTGATGATTGGTAGACTACTGTTGTACTTGCTCCCCTGTGGAATTTTTTTTTTTATTATTATGCAGTGCTGTGGTTGCGCAACGGCGATGGTTTGCCTGCGGCCGGTTGGCAAGCGAGAGGTTTAGACATGCCCCTATAGTATGCTTGTACTTTATTAAAAGCAGGCTGGTGTACTGTAGCCAGATATGTGGATTCAGACCTTTTCGTTTTAAGCAGTCGGCAGAGAGACATTGAAGGACACTTTGCACATTTGTCTTTTGTAGGAATTACGTTCTTTTGTTTTCAGGGGCCCAGACCAGCCTACCGAGGCCCGTCCCTCGTAACGTCTCGCTGTGTCAAGAGCCAGGGCTCTCTCAGCGGCCTCATCCAGTTGTTTTAGTCGCATTTTATGCTGATTTCTTAGCAAGCTGATTTCGGCCCACGAGCTCCTAGACATTTTCAGAGAGTGCGCCCACCTAAATTCATGAGGCTCAGGGTTGGTTTCTCCTGCTGTACGTATTACCGGATGTTATCGGACAGGAACAAGACGAATTAGTGACTTTGCAATAAGAAGAAACTCCACAGGGGAGCATGTACAGCAGGGATCTACCAATCGTCAGTAGAAGTAATCTCTCAACGACAAACGTTTCGGCCCACGAGCTCCTAGACGTTTTCAGAGAGTGGGACCACCTGAGTTAATGAAGCTCAGGGTTGGTTTCCCTGCTGCACGAAATTACCGGATGTTGTTCGGATAGGGACAAGACGAATTGGTGATTTTGCAGAAGTCACTGTGAGATAAAAAGTCGTGGCGGTAGCATAATTAAAGCAGTCTGCACACCTGGACGACAAGCTTACGATTGGTATACCGGACACATGTTAGACTTTGTTAGCAGGTGGCAGAGGACCACTGGCAGACAATTCGGACACGATGGACTTTCAAGTAATGACACCCACACCCGCTAGACACCCAGACCAGCTCACCGAGGCCCGTCCCCTACGTTGTTTCGTTGCGTCCAGAATCAGCTCAAGGCCCTCTCAGCAACCTCGCCCAGCTGTTTGAGTGTCCGTTTGCGTTCATTACCGCGCAATCCTAGTTCTTTAACCACATTGTAGAGTGAAGTGGAAACGAGACCTCTCGCACCCACTTCGACGGCAAAGACACGTACTGTGTACGCCTCGTCTCTCCTCAGATTGGCTGCTAAGTCATAGTACTTCTCGAGCTTGTACATATGGCTTTCGTCCATTCGCGACTCATACGGGATCGTCAGCTCTATCAGGATGAGCTGCCGTTTCTCCACAGAGTGGAGAACTATGTCAGGGCGCAGGCCGGTCTTCCGATTCGACTCTGGGTACCTTTCATGGCCAGGCAGATCAACCGCCAGTAAGCAGTCCCTCGCAGAGTCTAGCATAGATGGAGCAAATGCGCCTTTGTTGATTTTTACCTTTTGAATTTGCCCAGCCTTGAGGAAGCGTATAGGGACGACGGTAGGACTGGCTATCACGTTAGTCCGCATCCTAGCCTGGTCCACAACGGCTGCTAACTCTTTTAGCACCTTGTTGTGGCGCGAGGTGTATCGGCCTTGACCTAGGGCTTTCCTGCATGCTGACAGAACGTGTTCTAGAGTCTGCTTCGCTCTGCACAGCGGGCATGTCGGATCGTTAGTCGCAGACCACTTAACCATGTTGACACGGGACGGTAATACATCGTACGCCGAACGAACGATAAAGCTCAGTCGCAGCCGGGTCATTCGCCAGATCTCACCTCAAGTGAGTACTCTTGACAATGCGCTCTCCAGGCTGACCTGCTGCGACTGCTGGGCTGCTTTCTGGACCCGAACCTCGTTTTCGTTGTCCCTAACCTGTTGTATTACTATGTTTCGGCGCTCTTTGGCTTTGGACCACAAATTGACCTTTCCGTGACCTAGGCCTCGACGGTCGGTTTGAGTGTATCCCAATATTTCCTACCATTTTAGTGCATTCTGAGCAGATTCGATCGCATCGAGGACTCTCCACTTCTGACCAGTCTTTAGAGCGGGCTGGACAGCGATGGCATTTGGGTCTGAAGACTAGCGCAAGAGCATGGCGAGTCTTACTTTGCCGACTTTACACTCTTCGGTTATCGATTTGAACGGGAGAACCAGCTTAGCCTGCTTACAATACAGAGCCACGTCAGTCAGACAAGGCGTGCACCAATCCACTTTTTTAAGGCTGTGTTGATTTTTTTCTCCATCGTCTCCACTGAAGTCATCGTCACCTCGTAGACTAACAGCGGCCAGAGAACCTTCATAATCAACATGAATTGTAGACACCAGACCTTGAACTTCCCGATCAGCCTGCTACGCTTGATCGCTAGCAGGCCTGTAGCCAGTGACTCGTGTATTTGCCGGACCTCCGCTCTATAGAAATTACTTCGAATCGTAAACGCGACCAAGGCTCTTCACCGGTTCCTCCAGACCGTGGGGATCTTATTCCTTGCCACCGTAAAACTGGTTGCCGCTACCTTACCTTTTAGCATTGACAGACTCCTCGACTTTCGCGGTTTGAATTGCATACCGCTCCATTGGACCACCTCGTCCAATCTTTTGAGAATTGTGCGAGCAGATTCCTCACTGTCCGTGATTATAGTCGTGTCATCCATAAATGCACTTAGTGGCGGCATCCAGTGATCCCCAGTCTGAAGGCCTTGTCCGTAGCCGGCCGCCCCGTCTAAAATAACCTGCATGACCATCACGAACAGTATAGGCGAAATCGTACACCCCATCGCTATCCAACCTGGAGTTCAGTCCAACCCGTAAACGTCGCGGTAGAGAACCGTAAAGCGAACTTAGAGAAGTATAGTTTAATCATCTCGGTGATCTGTACCGGTACGTGGAACTTGCGTAGGGGCTGCCAAAGAAGCTTATGGGGAACTGCCCCGTAAGCATTCGCTAGATCCATCCATATCACGTGTATCTCGTTTCTCCCTGCCTTGGCTCTATGGGTGCTCTCCCAAATCATGGTCGCGTGATCTAGACACACGAGAACGCCCAGGATGCAACCTTTTTGCACCGTTGTGTCTATGTTATCTATCAAGTACTGTGTTAACCTGCGCGCCATAACCGATAGGCTGGTGGAGTCTTTCTCCTTTGGGATGTACACTCCGTTGGGTTGCTGCCACTCCGAACATATGTGCTTTAGGCTCCAGGCTAATCTTAGCAAGCGGCGAAACATTCAGAGAATTTAGGGACAGGGCTTGTACAAGACGTACGGAACACCACTGGGTCCTGGAGCAGATTTGCCTCTAGCTTTTTTTCACAATATCTTCTACTACGGGCCAGAAGGGAGGCATCGTTTTGAATTTCACCTTCGGGAACTCTGGCCGCAGCAGGACGCTTGTGATCTTTGGGTCGTCAGCAAGAGGTTCGTTCCTTGTCCTGTCTGAGTACATCTTCCATAGATGCGATTTTAACTCCTCTTTACTGACAACCACAGTCACAGACTTTGGTTGCTCGAACAAACCTCAGGCAAACTAAAATCGGTACCTAAAGAAATTTTATCACGTCTATTTGGTTCTCTGTCTGTTCGTAAAGAAACGCTCGGTACGACAGAGGGCACTGTGTCTGGCTCTCAGGTGACTCCAGACCTCGTACTGCCCCTTCTGTTTACTGCCCGTAGCGGCTTTGAACCGTTTTCTGAGTTTATTCTTGTCAGCTCTGCACTGTGCAATCTCTCTCTCTCTGTCTCCTGCTTTTCGCTTGCCTGGCGCCCGGCTGGACCTTTTCGACTGTCCCGCACAATGCGTATAAATATTGTCTCTGAATCTCGTTAACTTGTCACCTACCTTCTTGTTTCTTGAGTTCTTTATTAATTTGATTGATACCCTCGGTAACGACTTTGCTAGCCCCCGGACTGAGATACTCGCCCAACGTCCGGGCTGGCTCTGTGCATGTGGAAAAAGCTTCACGGGGTTGCATGGTCTGAGAACGCATGCCGGAAGAATGAAATGCGAGGGTGTTCCACGCAGTAAACGCCGTCGCAAAACTACCACTCCTGTGGTAGTTTCTGAGTCGTCAGGGTACGACGGGCAGGGTGAACCCCACTCGCCCGGAGAGGCCCATGACGTCGACTGCGGGGGAGCACCTTTGATGATTTCCGAAGAAGTGCGTTCCAAGATCAGGTTTCCACCTGCGAGCGAGAAGGTGGTGTGGTGTAAGTTGGAGGCTACATTATGTGAGGTACTAAAACAAACTCTAAACAAGAAGCCGCTAGGCGACAAGCTTACTAAATTTGGTGATGTAATTTATGAACACTGCTCCCGCGAGTTCGGGACAGTAGTAAAGGCACAGCCGGGTGCCAAGCAGAATATTAGCAGGAGGCAGAGGGACATTCTGAAGTGTCGGGCAGACAAGAATGCCCTCAGAAAACGGTTTCAAAGCGCTACGGGCAGCGAACGGGAGGGGCTGTACGAAGTGTGGGTGCATTTAAAGAACAAACACAGTGCCCTCTGTCGCGCCGAGCGTTTCTGTAACAACAGGCGTAGAACCAAAAGGGAGCGAGAGAAATTCTTTAGGGACCCGTATCAGTTTGCCCGAGGTCTATTCGAGCAACCGAAGTCTGGGACTCTGGTTGTCAGTCAGGAAGAACTAGAGCTACATCTACGCAAGATGTACTCGGATAAAAAGAGGAGAGAGCCTCTCGATGACAATCCAGAGATCCTTAGCGGTCTTATACAGCCTTCGGTGCCGAAGGTACCATTTAAAATGGTACCTCCCCTTTGGTCTGAGGTTGAGGACGTTGTGAAAAAAGCCAGCGGCAAGTCTGCCCCAGGTCCGAACGGTGTCCCGTACGTTCTTTACAAGCGTTGCCCGAAAAAATCCTAAAAAATGCTTCACGTCTTGTTGAGACAAGCGTGGATCCGCAACCACATATGTCCAGAGTGGTCAAAGGCAAATGGGGTCTACATTCCCAAAGAGCAGGACTCGAAGAGTCTTTCCCAATTCAGGCCATCTCGCTGTTGAATGTTGAGGGTAAGATATTCTTCTCAGTCATGGCTCGCCGGCTCACACAGTATCTGATGACTAACAAGTACATAGATACGAGTGTTCAGAAGGGTGGTATTCCAGGCGTTCCTGGGTGCCTTGAACACGCGACCATGATCTGGGAGGCTATCCAGAGAGCCAAGCATGAGAGAACCGATTTGCACGTTATATGGTTGGACTTAGCCAACGCCTACGGGGCAGTCCCCCATAGGCTACTGTGGCGAGCCCCTTCGCATGTTTCACGTACCGACACAGATCAGTCAAATGGTCGAGCAATATTTCTCCAAGTTCGCTTTGCGCTTCTCTACCTCGACGTTTACCACGAGGTGGACTGAGTTGCAGATTGGGATAGCTATGGGCTGTACGATCTCACCTATACTGTTTGTCATGGCAATGCAGATCATGTTGGACGGGGCGGCCGGCTACGGACTGGGCCTTCAAATAGGGGATCACTGGTTGCCGCCACTGCGCGCATTTATGGATGACACGACTATTATAACCGGCAGCGAGGAGTCTGCCCGCACGATCCTGAATAGATTGGACGCGGTGGTCCAATGGAGCGGTATGCAGTTCAAACCGCAGAAGTCGAGGAGTCTGTCAATCCATAAGGGCAAGGTGTCGGCGATCAGTTTTACGGTGGCAAGGAACAAGATCCCTACGGTTCTGGAGGAACCGGTGAAGAGTCTCGGTCGCGTTTACGATTCGAAGCTATCTGACAGAGCGGAAGTCCGGCGAATACACGAGTCACTGGCTACAGGCCTGCTCGCGATCGAGCGATGCAGGCTGATCGGAAAATTCAAGGTATGGTGTCTCCAATTCATGTTGATTCCGAAACTCCTATGGCCACTGCTAGTCTACGAGGTGACGATGACTGCAGTTGAAGCCATGGAGAAAAAAATCAACACAGCCTTAAGAAAGTGGATTGGAGCACCGCCTTGTCTGACCGACGTGGCTCTGTATTGCAAACAGGCTAAGCTGGTACTTCCGTTCAAGTCGATAACAGAAGAGTTTAAAGTCGGCAAGGTAAGGCTCGCCATGCTCTTGCGCGAGTCTTCAGACCCAAATGTCACCGCTGTCCAGCCCGCTCTAAAGACTGGTACCAAGTGGAGGGTCCTCGATGCGATTGAATCTGCTCAGAACGCACTAAAATTGAAGGAGGTAATGGGTTACACACAAACCGACCGTCGAGGCCTAGGGCACGGGAAGGTCAATTGGTGGTCAAAGGCCTCAGCCAAAGAGCGCCGAGACATGGTGATACAAACGGTGAGGGACAACGAAAACGAGGTTCGGGTCCAGAAAGCTGCCCAGCAGTCGCAGCAGGGCCATTGGGTCAGCCTGGAGAGCGCATTGCCGAGAATACTCACATGGGGTGAGATCTGGCGGATGACCCCGCTGCGACTGAGCTTTATCGTTCGTTCGGCGTACGATGTATTACCGTCCGGTGTTAACATGGTTAAATGGTCTGCGACCAACGATCCGACTTGCCCGTTGTGCAAATCGAAGCAAACTCTTGAGCACGTCCTGTCCGCGTGCAGGAAAGCTCTAGGTCAAGGCCGATACACCTGGCGCCACAACAAGGTGCTAAAGGAGTTAGCAGCCGTTGTCGACCAGGCTAGAATGAGGGCTAACGCCAGAGCCAGTTCTAGTATCGTCCCCATTCGTTTCCTCAAGGCTGGGCAGGTTCCTAAAGGTAAGGTCAACCAAAATGCATTCGCTCCATCTGTGCTAGACTCTGCGAGGGACTGGTTACTGGCGGTTGATCTGCCAGGACATGAACGGTATCCCGAGTTGATCCGTAAAACCGGCCTGCGACCGGACATCGTTCTCCATTCTGCGCAAAAACGGCAACTCATCCTGATTGAGTTGACGGTCCCGTTTGAGTCGCGGATGGAGGAGAATCATTTGTATAAGCTCGAGAAATACAGTGATTTAGCAGCCGGTTTGAGGAGAAACGAGGCTTACACAGTGCGGGTATTTGCCGTCGAAGTGGGAGCGAGAGGCCTCGTTTCCACTTCGCTCTACAATGTGGTTAAAGAGTTAGGATTGCGCGGTAATGAACGGAAACGGGCACTCAAAAAACTTGGTAAGGTGGCCGAAAGGGCATCCAGCTGGCTTTGGACGCAGCGCAACAACGTAGGGGACGGGCCTCGGTGAGCTGGTCCGGGTATCTAGTGGAAAAGAGTTTCTTATCCCTTTGAAAAGTCCATCGTGTACGAATTGTCTGCCAGTGTTCCTCTGCCAACTGCTAATAAAAGTCCAAGATGTGTCCGGTAAACCAAAGTAAGCTTGTCGCTCGGTCGTCCAGGCATGCGGACTGTTCTAATTACGCTGCCGTGGCAGCTTCTTATCTCACAGTACCTCCTTCGAAACCACCAAGTCGTCTTGTCTCTGGCCGAAAGTATAACACCATCCGGTAATTCTGTGCGGCGGGGAAGCAGCCCTGAGCTTCATGAACTCAGGTGGGCCCACCTCCGAATACGTTTAGGAATCGTGGGCCGAAACGTGTGTCGAAAGAGGATAATTTCTACTGATGACTGTAGATCCCCGCTGTACTTGCTCCCTGTGAGTTTATTCTTATTATCTCAACGAGATTACCCTCCAGCTTACACAGTGATACCTTATCTCTCGCAACTGGAAACTTGATCTTAGCTCTCACGCTGTCAGAAATCTGCCGGGTTACGCCTCAGTGGCAAGAGTCATGGGCCTCTCCGGGTGAGTGGGGGACACCCAGCTCGTCGTCCCCTGACGTCTCAGTAACTACAGGAGTAGATATGCGCTGACGCTTGCTGCGTGGCGCACCCTTGTATTTCATTCTACCGGCGTGTGTTCTCAGACCATGCAACTCAGTGAAGGTTTTTCCGCATGTGCATGTTCAGCCCGGTCGATGGGCAGAAATCAGGATCTGGGGACTGGCATTATCGTCACCATTGGTATCATTTGAATTTAGTTCTTGATTCCCTCCCCCCCCCCCCCCCCTTGCCTTTCTGAGTACCCTAGAGCATCTTTCGTTATAGCTTGTACAAATCTGTTATTTATACTTAGTTAGGGGTGATCAGCCCGATCCTCAGTCGACCGAAGGGGTCAGTTTTCACCACGGCACTGCCGGGGCGCCAGTCTATCCATGGTGTGACCAGTCTATCCTAGTTGTCTGTGGACTAGGCTCGCCCAGTAAGAAAGCTCCACAGGGGAGTATAATGTACGGCAGGCGTCTACCAGTCATCAGTAATAAGACAGTGAAGGTTATTAAGGAAAAATTAAGAGTTGACTTACCCAAGTCATCTCTTGATGTAAATAATCAAAAGGAAACTCCACAGGGGAGCATACACAGCAGAAGCCTACCGGTCTCAGTAGAATGTCCTACGTCGACAATTGTTTGGGCCTGTTATAATCCTAAACAATCTCAAATGTTGGGCCAACCTAATTCATGAAGCCAGGCCCCAGTAAATCTCCTGCTGCGCTTGATGAAACACGCGTAGGGCGTGGCAAACCCATAAGCAATCGCGAGGTCCAACCTTATCACCTGTAATTCATTTCTCCCTGCCTGGGCTCTCTGGATGCTCTCCCAAAAAGTGGGCGAGTGCTCTAGACACCCGGTAACGCCCTTTCTGCACCGTTGTGTCTATGTACTTGTTATCCATTAAGTACTGTGTTAACCTGCGCGCCATAACCGAGAAGAGTATCTTTCCCTCGACATTTAACAACGAAATGGGCCTGTATTGGGATAGGCTGGTGGAGTCTTACTCCTTTAAGTACACTCCGTTGGCTTGGTGCCACTCCGTACATATGTGCTTTTTGCTCTACGCTAATCCTAGCAAGCGATAAAGCATTCTGAGGACTTTCGGGCAGTGTGTATACACAGAGTACAGGAGACAATTAGGTCTTGGGGCAGATTTGCCGCTAGCTCTTTTCACAACGTCTTCTTCTTCGGGCCAGGAGGGCGGCATCGTCTTAAATTTCACTTTCGGCAACTCCGGCCGCAGCAGGCCGTTTGTGATCTCTGAGTTGTCAGCAAGAGGTTCGTTCATTTTCCCGTCTGAGTACATCTTCCGTAGATGCGACTCTAACTCCTCTTTACTGACAACCAGAGTCCCAGACGTCGGTTGCTCGAACAAGGCTCAGTCGAACTGGAATTGGTTTCTAAAGAACTTTTTATGTTCTTTTTTAGTTCTTTGTCTATAAACAATGAAATGTAACTAACAACTATGTAATATGTGAATGCTAAACAGTGTACCGTACTGGCTAAGTGCACAAGATAGCAAAAGCGAATGATAAAAAATCAAACGTACAAGCTCGAAAAGTACAGTTAACTGGTCGCCGGTCTGAGGAGAAATGACGCGTACATAGTATAACTTCGAAGGCGAAGTAGGCGCAGGAGGACTCATCTCCACTTGCAATGAGAAGAGAGGAAAGGAAACTGACACTGTAACAGCTGTGTGAAGCGGGCGAAAGAGCTGTGAACGCAACGGAACGTGGGTAAAAAAAAACCTCAGTAGACTGGTACGATCCCCTAGCAGAAAAGACTTTATAACCGTTTAAAGCCAAGGTCTCTGATTAAAGTCTGTCAGTGTCAATCTGCCAACTGCAAAAGGGTCTGTTCGATAAGCCAAGCGTAAGCCTGTCACTCTAGTCATGAAGGTAGTCGGCTAATTTGCTACCGCAGCGACAATATATAAAATACCAAATCTCACATTAGCTGTTGCAAAGCCAAACGTCCTTTTAGCGCACCAGGAGAGTCAGTGGCCTGGGTGTCATCACCCAGGTCGGACCATGGAATTCGTGAGCTTGAGGATTTAGGGCTAATGCTGTCACTACAGACTGTTGGGGAAAGGAAGTTTAATTTCCACCCCCTCCCCCTTTCTTCAGAAAAACTTCATCATTTTACCCCGGTCTCTAGCATGACTACTACTATACTGCTACCATTGCCACTACTGCTACGATGAAAATATTACTCTTGTGGGTATTGTAACTTTCCCGACATGGACAGTAGTGATGTCATTATTGTCAAGTGAGATGCATATCGCGAAAAAGATCGTGTCAAGGGTGGTGGGTAAGCAAATACAACTTGGAGCAGCCAGACAATAATATTTCACTAGAATCGTCTGCCTGATCACTGCAGAACAGTGCTCCATTAGTGGTTTAGCGTTTGTGGAGCTTTCGAGGAAAAGATTTCCGCACCTCTGGATCTGTCCGGAATGCTCTGATAATAGTCCCTACTAATCACTGTTTCATTCCCCTACAGTCTTTAAACAAATCTCTTTTTATTCCCACAACTTTTAATTCCCCTTATTTTTTTTTTATAGTTTTACATTTCCATACATTTTTCAACAATTCTTTGTCCCAATAACGAAGTAGTCTATTATCTCATACAGTTTGATGCAGATTTCCTAGGTTAAAATGCATAGTTCACACATCAGCGGAAAGAAAAACACGAGCCGGGAACGTAAGAAACAGATAGTCGGAAAACAAAACCAGGATGCTGATATCATCGTCGGTAGAGCTATGTACTTCGCGCTTTGTGGGATAATCTTATCTTCACAACACGCATTTATTAGAATTCAACGTTGTGTGAAAATTTCAAAGCAATCACTGAAAAACCTTCGGAGATTTACAATTAGTAAGAAACCCCAAAAACAATTTTATATATACATAGCGTGTGCTCTTTAACGTCGAACAAATGGCAGCTCTTCCACCTAGTAGCAATGTCGAAACCAAATAACGAACGGGCTGCAGTATTTGATCGTAAGTGGAACAGTTCCAGTTTGGTATTTTTGGCCGTCACGTGCTTGGGGGTCAAGGGTCCAAATGACTTAGCGGCTATTTTTAGATCAGAGATCTAGATCATCTGGTGGCTCGCTTGGAAAGGTAAAAGCATTTTGTTAAAGTCACACGTGTGATCTCATATAATAGTAGGTAAAAAAAAAAAAAAACGTGCGCAGTCGAATGCATCGGTGTGTGAACATTTCAAGAAAATCGGTGAAAACTTTCGAAGATAAACTATTAGGAACAAACGAACAACCCTATTTATTTATATAAATGCGTAGGTACCACTCTAAATTAAAATGGGGGGGGGGGGGAAGGGGGGGGGGTCAAGAATGCCTTATCAACAAATGACTATAAATTTGACAGTCTAGCGTGGTTTGCTCTATAACTAATAGGATTAAAAAGTGTTACTTTACTTCCACTTGATAATGAACCACAAATACTTTCTGAAAACGTTACTATGCCTAATCACAGTGCTACATTTTGAGACCATAGTCGTCTGATTTATGGCATTTATGGTTATAAGCAGTAGACACATGTCGACTGCATGATGTTGGACTTTGGGTACGACGACTACACCGAGGACCTGTCTGCGTCACCAACGCCAAAATCGACTTCTTTGGGCCAACCAACATCGTCCCTGGGCAGGTCACAATCACAGGAGACGTGTCTGGTTAAGTGACGAATCTGTCTTTTTGTTACAGCATCATGATAGACGGCGTAGGGTCATCCGTAGACACAATGAAGATTGAGCCCACAATTGCGTTGATGATGGTGTAGGTATAATGGTGTGGAGATTTATCAGTTACAATAAAAGGAGTCAATTTGTGCACACTGAAGGAAGCTTGAATGCCCAGCGATAAATCAATGAAATGCTTCGACCACATGCCATTCCATTTTGGGATTCTGATAGGTATCTTTTCAACAGGTCAACGCCAGATCCGATCTGCACTGTTGATCACCCAGTTCCTGGCTGCCAGTAACATTCAAAACCTTCCCTGGCCATCTATGTCTGCAGACATGAGTCCCATTGAGCACCGGCGGAATGAGCTGTGAAGACGTGTTTGTCGCCGAAACGTTGCTCCAGCCAATGGTCGTGATCTGTTCCAGGCAATTCAGGAAGAGCAGGCAGCCATCCCACAGGCCCAAATTAGATATATGATCGCATCCATGCCCACGAGATGCCAGTCATTGATCATCGAAAGAGGAGGAAACACACTTTACTCCCGAGAAAAGCCGTATGCCTAAAAATTATCATGACCTAGATTGAAAAAAGAACCAAAAAAAAAAAAAAAATATCAATTGATTAGTGGAACCATAAGGTATTCTTGAGTAAAATTTGAGTAATTTCACTTATTACATTACGAGATGCTAGTCATTCTGTACGGATTATACCTGTTTCCATCTTTCTCGACATGCTCTGTGTGGTCAGATGATTCTCAGACCAGCGGAATGCAGAAATTACTGCCCCCACATCCGTTCTCAAACTATCATATGCCAGGCTTTGTTGCACTAAGCGACGTCCATTCGTTTTTGATACGAACTCCCTACACATGATGTGGTTATAGTATGCTTCAAAAGTATACACTCAAACTCTAACACTTTTCCTGATAAATCCTGTAAAGAGGTCACATGTGTAGCGACGGTGGTGATTTTTTGATAGCTTATTTAACGTAAAATGAAAAAAAATGCGTTTAACTCACAGGAGACTAAAGGCTGGAGATTACCCCTTGAGAGTGAAACGTTTACGAATCCGCGTGAAATTTGATAATTTGGACGTTCTTGTTGCTCAGTTAACTGTAAGCATTCTGGATGTTTTCTTTGAAATGGTGTCTAATTTGTTTCCCTTTACATGAAGCAAATAAGGCACAATTTAAACTACATGGGTGTTGACATAAAAAAAAATATGTTTTACAAGAACAAGATTATTAAAAAGTTGCATACACAGTATTGAACCTGCACCAAACGGTTGCTGAGTTACACATTTTAAACGTTGGGCACGACTTCTAAAACCAACTATAATACGTTAGCTTTAGTGAAGGCAAGTAGGACTAGAGTACAATACTAACAAATATTTGTATCTCTCTATTCAGATTAGGTTTTTGCCAAAACCTGATGGACAGACGTCAAGGACAGCGTGGAATAGATGGAGCGGCAAAGAGAAATGTCTGATGCTCCTCAGCACATTTCTGTTTCTCCTGTGTGTCACTTTTATCGTTGTAGCTTTTACCAGAGATCTGCACTTTAGAAACCAGTTACGGTGTAAGTATTTTTCCTGTTTGTTCAAACCAGCATTTTCTTCCCTCCTGAAAAACACTCAGAGAAGGTTGAGCACACCCACAAAATATTGTTGCTGATTTAATTTGATAGGTCGCTTTGATTCTTTCCTATGCTACAGGATACTCCAATATTAGTTTTTAAGAAAGTATAGTCTCAGTACAATAGAATCTTTCTTATGCTGGCTACTTACGAAGGTTGACTGGTTTCCTGCAGTCCGTAGGCTGGTCAACTTATAGAAGTACTACTGTACTATTATGTTTATTTTTGACGGAGCACATTTTTAATAGTACGCACCTAACACAGACATAGGTCTCTTGACATTCTCGCTCATACCCTAGATAATTGGTAAAGTCTGAGAGCTCTCCGCCCTCCTTACTCCCATATTTGTTATGTCAGCGCGCCTAAACTGTTCACTCTGTTTCTCTCTCCTCACTCTGTGCGTCTGTCTCCTTCCCTCTCTCTTCATTTCTCTTTCTCTGTCTCTATGTCTCTGTCTGTCTCTCTCTCTCTCTCTCTCTCTCTCTCTCTCTCTCTCTCTCTCTCTCTCTCGTGCCCACTGTCAACTTACGATGTGAATATACGCACGTAGCTACAAGGACACGATACTCTGTGCCTGCCTACTGCTGGTGTTTTCTAGTATAGTCATTTATACACACCCAGGGTTCCCTTTACATTTTCCGGCCCAAATACACACTAGTTGACCATTCAGTCATGCTTGCTCACGTGTCACACGAGTGGCATGAGTGAAAGGTCAGCTAGTATGTATTTGAGTCGGAAAACGTGTGGGTCAGTTCCACCATAATCTCCCCACCGACCGCCCATATAAACTAGCACACTTCAGATTGGTCGACCTTTAGTCAGCCGACCTTCGCACTCTGCTACGTAGGTTTTCAGCAATGCAGTTGTCATCGCGTGTTGTATATTTAAGCACGCCAGCGCTTTAAACACGATAAAACCATTTAGAAACTGGGTCTAACACACAAAACCTCTTCCCCCCCCTTCCCACACATAGAGTGATGCAACCTATATCTCAGGCAATCTCTTTCTAGATGGAAAAACGTAAATGCTAGACAAGCCAGAAAGGAAACAACACACCGGCAACCTGTAACCAGCGAAAGGCAGCAGTGACTACCTCCACCTCCATTCTCAGACTAGACCTTGTGAGATCATATGCCACGTTTTGTTCTAATAAGCAAAGTCTATCTGATTTTGCTTTAAACCCCCATACACTTAGTCCACCCCTCAATACACAGCCATCTTTATAGATAATCACATCTCCTTGGCGAAAATTGTCATGAATAATTTCTTGAAACCCTGATTCTGCAGCACCAGCTGGTTAGTCCCTGCACTCACGACCCAAAGTAATTAGAACCCTTGTTCGAACACTTTCACCCACTCCTCTCCTCGATCACATTTGTCAAGCCAGCACACATGTCTAACTGTGTCTTAATCTTGCGCCACCCAAGACGTTCCTCTTTTCAGTCTGTAACCATTAGCTCTACCCAGGGCTTCATGCCCTGTTCACCCAGACACAAAACAAGGTTTCGTTCAATGGATAGGAGCCAGCATAAAAGTAGTAAACACATTTGTTTTAGCTTTTATGACAATTCACTGGATCCTTGAAAAAATAACTTTTTTTTTTTTTTAAATAAAATCTCTTCTAAAGGGAACAAGACATCGGACATTTGTTTGACTAAAGCGTGTGTCAGTACAGGTGAGTTGACACCATATTTATTTACATACAGGAGGGCAGACGCACAAATTACAATCGGCCCTTCCAAGCACTCATCTTTCAGGCCACAGCTGCATGCTATCAATATTGCATGCTATGTTTGTAAAAACAATACACATAACGACATAATGCATACACGCATCTTGCATACACAGTCATACACACTCCGAATATACACGTACACATACACTTTTATATACCCATACATATACAAACACCATCACATTCATACATGTACATACACACACTCAAATATGTAATACTCATACGAATACATACTCTCATGCTCATACAGATAAATACAATTACCTACATCTATGCTTACAAACGCATGTTCTCAATCTCATACACACTCATACACACCTGCACAAACTCCTTTATACACACATGCACTCATACATACACAATACGTGCATCCACATACACACACATGCAATCATTTGCACACATATACTGATATATTTATACACATTCATACAGACACCCACACTAATATATCCACATGCATAGACTCGTGCATGCAAACGCATTCACAAATACCCAAACATACTCACACCTGAATACATATACATGCTTACACTGACATTTGTATAACCGCCAGACACCAGTAAATACAGGCACTCATACATACACAAACACCTAGATTTACACAAGCGCCTTTTCATACAGTTACCCGTACGAAAACAAACATCCATAAATCCTTAAACACCCTTACATACCCATATAATCTCATACATACCCGAGAACTTATTTATACAAAACACAAGCATGTAACCATAAGCAAACATTTAAACAGACCCAGATACCCGCACAGACTCATACCAATCCATAACACACAAACATCCTTAAATACACAATAAAGTAATCATAAAGTCACCTTTAAAACACGCATACTTACACTAACTAACACATATACTCTAACACCCAAACATGGACATGCACCCAGCCATACACTATCATCCATCTATACACAGTCACCAGTGCATACAGACAGACAGACAGCTAGACATACAGACAGATAGACAGACAGACAGACAGATAGACAGACAGATAGATAGGTAGACAGACAGATAGACAGACAGACAGACAGACAGACAGACAGACAGACAGACAGACAGACAGACAGACAGACAGACAGACAGACAGACAGACAAGACAGACAGACAGACGACAGACAGGACAGACAGACCAGGACAGACAGAAGATAGATAGATAGATAGATAGATAGATAGATAGATAGATGAGCTAGATAGATAGATTAGATAGATAGATAGATAGATAGATAGATAGATAGATAGATAGATATATAGATAGAACGAATATGAACGAACCGAACGAACAAACTGTCTTTTCAAAGGGTTAAGAATTAGGCACACAGGGCCACGTCTTACATTCTGCCCTTCTGGCTTCACGCCATGCTACATTATTTTATGCACACATTGTTTTTAGAAGATAGTAATAATAATAATAATAATAATAATTACAGGCATCATCAATAACATGTTTGTAACAATGTAC
>CAJHNH020000871.1:0-222681 GCA_905116865.2 Candidula unifasciata | reverse complement strand
CTTTGCTTCCGAATCAAACAAAAACATTCGAAATGAATGTTTCCATCATTGATGGTAGCAGAAGTCACCAACAAATCAGCAGTTGCCACACGCGATCAATTTTAAACACATACCCGCAAGTATCAATCTCACCAGACTGTGGTGATCCATCTGCTCCTCCGAACTGTACAATATCTCCCACAAGGCACTAATAACGTCTGCCTTATCATCTATCAGTGTTCCACCAAGTTGTGCAGGGCCAGCCAGTCTGTCCACCTGTTCATTTCACAACACTCCGGCGTGACCTGGAGAAAAATCCAGACAATACTCCTCACCCGCGTCATCTGCATCAAAGAATGCCACTCTGCAGGAAGCATGGCTGTCCTGATCTTCCTCAGCATGCTTTCTGAGTCAGTTACAATCACGATGTGTGCCTGTGTGTGTGTGTGTGTGTCGTGTTCTCTAACCAGCGGAAAACTGCAGTGACCATTCTTAAGCTGAATGTTGTGGTATTATATGCTAGGCTCTCCTGCACCAAACGTCGACCATTAACTTTAGCTAAGAAACCCTAAGCACTTCTTTTGCGTCTTGACACTGAACCGTCTGTGTAAATGATCAAATCCTCTGAGCGAGCATTATCTTGAATTAATTGCTGAATTGTTGGTCAATCTATACATTCCCGGCTCAACGTGATTATGACTCTACACAAGTCTGACTGTTCAGGTGGCCCTTTGACCCACTCCTCTCCTCGTCTAATGTTCTCAAAGGTGCAAACCTGTCCTATTGTGTCTTCTGCCTGAGCCATCCCTGACTTCCCTCTTCTTCTTCTTCTTCTTCTTCTTCTTCTTCTTCTTCTTCTTCTTCTTCTTCTTCTTCTTCTTCTTCTTCTTCTTCTTCTTCTTCTTCTTCTTCTTCTTCTTCTTCTTCTCATTATCCCCCGGTGGAGCATCATCCCAAACTGTATGGTTCCTTGTTATCACATCTAGCTCATTACCATGTCCTCTCCATCTTTTACAGTTCATTCTCCAGCTTCCTTCTGTCTGTGTTTTTGGTCAGCCTTTATTTCCATGCCCCTGCGGGTTCTAGTGTAACACCCTTCTAGTTTTACTGTTCTCAAAGTAGATGTTGGATTGCTGAGTGGTCTTAAGGTATGGTGTCCGCCTCGAGTGCTTGAGGTCCCGGATTCAAGCCCTGGTGGAGGCAGGAATTTTTTCGCGTATACTTCTAGTAATTTTCCTTGGTCTCTGGGTAGTAAGATAGGATGCCTGTGTTTATTGTTACGTACGTAGAAAATACCTTGGCAGTGGAAAATCGAAAAAGAGAAGCCTAACGACGCTGCCCGGGCAAAATTTTCAGCTAAAAAATCTACTCAAAGTATTTCAGGACCCTCGTCGCCGCAACGAAATTTGTGCATTGCGCTAAGATTCTTTAAACTCAGGCTTTGTGAGATAAAGTCCTCTCTCTGTTTCTGTCTATGAGTTCAATCCGGGGAAGGGAAAAAACTACATACCTAATTATATATAATATAATTTCTTTCAGACAGTTGTGATATTTGTACTGGTATTACTAGAATTCAGAGTATATTTTTTTAATATGAAAAAAAAAATGTGGTTGTAGTTGTTGCAAAGGTGTTTAAAAAAAAAGTGCCGGTACAAACCCCAAAGTACTCTTACAATGTTACTGAAAATGAGGCTTGTAGAGGATCCGGTAATAAGTATCCCCCACCCCCCCCCCCCCAAAAAAAAAAAAAACTTGCAACTTCTTTTACAACAGGAAAAGAAACAGAGCATGTAATGGTAAGGGCATGTGACAAGATCCACTAGCCTCACCAAAACGATACTACAGAACTTAGAAAAGGAGAAGAGGCTGATTAGGAATTAACTAGAAAGAGAATCTACTGGGTTTGACAAACAAATGCCAAGTCATTTTTATCTGGAGATGGAGGGAGCTTATCAGTCAACAGCAGCTGGACCATATGATACGTGGTGTTGTTGGGACTATAAAAGAATAGGAAAGCAATAAAACATGTGTCAGTTTTACACAGTTAATTACAAAAACAAAGTCGAGGGAAGCGGTAAACTTTTTCGTTACGCGACTTTGATGATTACAGGAACCTGACCTTAGCTTGAAGGGCTACCGAGCCTCACATGAATACTAGGAGATGTCTTGTGAAGTTGAAGTAACCAAGGTGATATTATACATGCTGGTAAGAGAGTGGTCGATAAAACACGAATCTAACACCTTATGGCAATTGCCATTAGAACTATGGACTTTAATAAATGGACTATAATATTGTGCGGTGCTTGTGAATATGCCACGACTGACTGAGTAGCCAACTTCCGGTTTCCCGTTGGACCAAACAGAAACAGACAGACGACAGACAGCTGAAGTCGACAGGGACAACTGGGAAATATACAGTTTTACATGAACCTGTGTGAATGTAACGTTTGTTTTCACCACTTTGCCTTTCTTTTACAAATGCAGACACAATTATTTTTAAGTTTAGAAGAACATGAAATGCTGTTCAAGTCATTTGCATTTCATGTGGATACAGTTTAATTTTTTACAGATTTTGAGTTTTGAGTGATCAATGATGAGTCCGTTGCTTTGCTTTTGTAGTCAGCAAACCACATACTATTTTAATTGATTAATGTTTGATCTTTGACCTCGTTCAGAGTAATAAGGTATCGACCACTCTCACTACAATAAAGCTGATATCTCAAGTCTCACGATAGATGGCAGAGAAACGTCAACAGAGAGAGCAAACTGAAGTATCTAGGAATTACATTTGACAGGAGCCTGTCCTTTAAAGATCAAATGGAGAGTGTTAAGACAAGATGCCAAAAAGGATTCAGTGCACTTAAGACTGTGGCTGCAATTGACATAGAGCAGAGAATGCTTTTTACACTATATCAGTACCTGATCCTGTCAGTGATTGATTATGGCCTGGGACTGCTTATCGTTGCAAAAAGTCAGATGGACAAACTAGAGCGCATACAGAACACAGCTATGCGGGTCATTCTGGGTTTGCACCAGAGATACCCTGGGAGTGTGTATGCGATACATCCTTGGTTTGCCAACTATTGCAGGTAGGCTTAAGGTGCTGCAGGTGAAGTCATATCTCAGGGTAGCTGCAGACACAGATCACCTTTTGCATGAAGCTCTGGGTACAGATAAGGGTCAGCGGCTAATAAGGGGGAAGTCATGGATGGCTCAGGCCGAAGACACAATCAGACAAGTTTGCATCCTTGAGAACATTAGGCGAGGAGAGGAGTGGGTCAGAGTGCCACCTGAACAGTTAGACTTGTGTAGAGTCATAATCAAACTGAGCCGGGAATGCAGAAACTGGCCAGCAGGTGCCATGCAGGTGGATTTGATCATTTACACAGACTGTTCAGTGTCAAGAGGCAAAATAAGTGCTTGGGGTTTCTTAGCAAAAGTTAATGGTCGACGTTTGGTGCAGGAGAGCCTAGAATACTACAACATCCAGCTTCAGAATGGAGGTGGAGGTGGTTACTAGATTTTCTCTGGTTAACATGACACACACACGCACATTGTGATTGTTACTGAGGAAAGTGAGGACAGAACAATGAGGATTGTATTTTTCTGTGTTACAGGTTGTGAACTGATGATTGTATTCTCTCTCTATTACAAGTTGTGAATTGATAATTGTATTTTCTCTATGTTACAGGTTGTGAACTGATGATTGTATTTTCTTTCTCTGTTACAGGTTGTGAATTGATGATTAAATTTTCTCTGTGTTACAGTTTGTAAATTGATGATTGTATTTTCTCTGTGTTACAGGTTGTAAATTGATGATTGTGTTTTCTCTATGTGTTACAGGGTATTTGAGATGCTAACCCCATAGTTCATACTGATGTACCATGAGCTCTCAACCATCTTATCTTTATGGAAGAGGACGAGGTCGTGGAGCCACCAAACACTCAACACCATCAGGTTCTTCATCAACCAAAGGACGAACACAGGAAGTTGTAGGCAATGGCTCCTCTCAACAACGGCCAGGAAATCTGGCCACTTCTGGGGCTTGGTCCGGCTCCAATCAAAGTCCAAAGAGTCCCAGCTTTGAGAACCAGCGTCTAGAGTCTTGTAAGAAAGATGAAAGCAAACAATGTAAATGAAGTATTATTGTTTTCTATTGCATGGTGATGTTTCTAGAAGCCAGAGAGCTTGAGGCTGAAGCCTTGCTTAAAACTTTTGCAGAGTCTTGGTGAGGGGTGTACAGACACATATCACTGTCATGATTCTCACATTTCTTATAACATGCAGAAACCTTCTACTCTTCTAGATCTTTTAAAGGCTTCAATCAAGTTAGTTATTCCCTGCACCTACAGCTTTGTTTCTGTGCTTTGTTTTATCATCGCTATTTTGTTGCTTGCATTTCTGGAATTTGACTTTTTATTTTTTTTTAATTTTCACTTAACAGTACGGACAAACATTTTTATTTTATGTTGAGTTGAGTCAAGAACTGACATCACAGCACTCGGGGCATTTCTATGCATGCTCCATCCTCATCTTCAGCGGACAGCACAGAGTTCCAATACTGATGGTACCGGTCACAATCTGGCTGTATGTCCATCTTGCATTTACTCGTGTAGTGAGCCGGCCAGGCCAACCGGTTACACCCAGATTCCTTATTCTCTCCAGGCCATCATAATCTTGTTTCTCTACTGATTCCGCTGCTTATTCTCAAAGGGCCTTGACCTGCCTTGTCATTTTATGTATGTAGTATTACATATACACACATTCACTCATGCAAACACTGTCTGTCTCCTCTTCTTTCACTTCTTCTTTAAAGGAACATATCTTTGATGATTATTTGGTGATACAAGTTTTCATAATGAACATGAAGTATTTGTATAATGCTCCTTTTCACCATCCCATGTATTTCATTTATCCTGAGTAAACTGTTACACTTATTATGGAGAGTTGTAAAATGCTCTTTTTCACCCACCCTTTTATTTCATAAATATTGATTCTGCTGTTAAATATACCCATTAATTTGATCATTCTCTTTACTGACCCTTTTATTTCATGTGCGTTGAATACACTCTTGTACTTATCTATTTTAAAATATCTTTCACATTCGAGATAATATGTGGCATATGCTGTTTGCTAGGTGTAGATGAGCTAGATTCTGTATCTGAGATTGTAAGACACATTTCATTGTTAGAATTACATTTGTAATAAGCTTGAAGTATAAAGTGGTGTATAATATATTGAGGAGCAGCTGGCTGAGCGGTCAAGAATGCTGGGCACTTGTTCAGGAGACCCGGGTTCAAATCCTCGATGAGGTGATGAATTTTTTCTGTCCAAGGCACCCACAAAAATTGTAACTTGCACAGTCTGTCGTGACTGAGCTAGCTATGTGATCCTAAATCCTCAGGCTTAACCCTTTCGCTGCTACGGTCCCGGCGGTTACTGTCTGCCCTGTGCTAAGTAATGGGAAAAAGAAAGTCTCTCCTGTGCCCATTACTTTTCTACCCTCCAAACGCAAAAAATGCGTCTGCGGTGGGAGCTATATTTTGTAAACCTAAAAATATTCACCCTAGGAAGCTGTGTGGTTCGCCTGAGTGTTAACAAGTCAGATGCACAATGGTGCCAAAAATCCTGTCTTTACAAAAAGTAACCACTAGAAACTAGATTTAATAACCCAGCTTCCTTAGGGATAGGGAACGAAAATATATCTTTTTCATTTATATTTCCAGTGCTGCCAAATATGTAACTCCACGAAGAGTTTCACAAACATTAGCCTCAGAAACTTGACTGAAGCTACCGCCAAATCACTGGGGGGGGGGGGGGGGGGGGGGGTTGATTAATGGGGGGGGGGAAGAATTGTTCCCAGTCCCTACCCCATAATTTGATTGATAAATTTACTGCGGCTCCCACTTTAATCATAATTAATTGTAGTCACCATGTTATTACATTAAAAAAAAAATAAAATACCTGAGTCATCCATTGTTGAAAAGTGGCAAGAACTGAAAGCAAAAAATTTGCAAATAAAACAAAACAAAAACACTGTGGTAGTGTTGAACACAAGACTTTCCATTGTATGGAGGACATTATACCAACTACACTAGACTATCATCAATTACAACAACCAAAAATAAGACCAGTATTGTACTGTAAAATTAATTTTAATCAGCATGTTAGTACATGCCCACATCCTCTTGTTGAGACGAGATCTTATAGTGGCAGGTGCCTTCTCAGTTACTGCCTTGCAGAACCTGTTATTTGTCTCTGCGATGAAAGTCATCAATGATTCCGTGAAAGTTTTTTAAAAAAATCAGTCACCGAACTGTTTGGATTTGCAGCAGCAGAAATATAGCCAGAGCTGGAGTTTTCAAAATTATGCACAACTGTTCTCAAGTTGTCAGTGAACCAAGACATTTGATCAGTTTTGTGCCATTTTGATGGTACTTTATCATGTCTGCTCTCTGATTCCGATGATGAGGACGTCAGACAGGCAAATAGCTTTTTCTTGACCACAGTGGTTTGCCCCGTCAAAGTTGATGGCCTAGTCAGATCCTCTTGTTCACTGACAAGCGTGCACATTTTAAAATCATTTTCACTGTCACTCCTTGACAGAAACTCTTCATCAGCTTTAACAAGTTTTCTTGCCATTTTGTTTAACCAAATGTAGAATAATCTAAAATCACAAATATGTATCAGGGTTTTAAAATACACAGATCACCGACCACGCTGTCACGGTAAACAAAGCAACAGGATAATGTGGAATGCAGTAAACACACCTAATTGCATGTGACAGTGTTTTTTAATCGTATGTGATGGGTCAGTTAGATCTAAATATAACTAATGTGTATTGTCCTTTGACCCCCGAGAAAACAGTCCATAGAAATATGTAAGGAAAGTCTAAAAACTTGCTTTTACATCCATAGGACTGGGGGTCAAGAAAAAAATAACGTCAAAAGACGGGCGTAGCAGTGTGCAGGGAAAATGGGTAAATACATCCATAGCAGCAAAGGTGTTAAGGACACTCTCTCCCACACCCCCATACTACGTCCCCATAAAAAGTGATACAAACAAGTCATATCTTTTAAATAGATATGCATGCAACACTCAGACTATAGAACTATAAAGAAGTGAACGAACAGCTAGAATTGTCCTCTGGAGTCTACAGCTGGTGAAGACGAAGTAGAAGAAAAACAGCTCTTGTATTACATTCACTATTTCTGAATTACACTGGCAGCTGTACAGCTGTTGTATTACACTGGCAGAAGTTGTTGTTTCACATTCACAGCTCTTCTGTCATATTCACTCTTTCTGTATTACACTGGCAGTTGCACAGCTGTTGTGTTGGACTGACAGAAGTTGTTTCACATTGACAGCTGTTGTTGCATCACATCCACAGCTGTTGTTGCATCAGATTGACAGCTGTTGTTGCATCACATCCACAGCTGTTGTTGCATTAGATTGACAGCTGTTGTTGCATCACATCCACAGCTGTTGTTGCATTAGACTGACAGCTGTTGTTGCATCACATCCACAGCTGTTGTTGCATCACATCCACAGCTGTTGTTGCATCAGATTGACAGCTGTTGTTGCATCACATCCACAGCTGTTGTTGCATCACATCCACAGCTGTTGTTGCATCACATCCACAGCTGTTGCATCAGATTGACAGCTGTTGTTGCATCACATCCACAGCTGTTGTTGCATCACATTGACAGCTGTTGTTGCATCACATCCACAGCTGTTGTTGCATCACATTGACAGCTGTTGTTGCATCACATTGACAGCTGTTGTTGCATCATATTGACAGCTGTTGTTGCATCACATCCACAGCTCTCAGGTCTGTGGAGGACCTCTTTGCCAAAGCTAGAAGTGAGCATCTGAAGGCAGCCCACCATCATCTACAGAACACGGCTGACGACCTGGATGACTCAGAGGATGAAGAGGAGGATATTGGAAGTATTGTGTTGAACGGCATTTTCCAGTCTTACGCAAAAACTTTTGGTGAGCAAAGAGCTGATTTAATAGTAGTCGTTTTTTTGTTGACTAGTGACAACACATGAGGACATCTGTATGGCTGTTAATCTCCAGCTTTGGATCATTTTTCAAAAATAGAAATAAGTTTGCTGTAGGGTTTTTTAACTAGGTCTTTCCCATGAATGTGAGGTTCAAATTTCTTTTCTTAAACTAAAGTTTTTCATGTTGCATTCTTGGCTTAGTTCACTTTGTTCACTTTCCTTCTAATTTCTGTACAAACGCATCTTGCTTTCAGCTGATGTTTTTTGCTTTAATTTTCTGCCTTGCTTTATCAAGTCTGTAAACTCAAAATTCTTACTGCTTCCGGTTCTCATTTGGCCACATTGACATGTGTGTGTGTGTGCAAGTGTTTTTTTTTTTGTTTTTGTTATTAATTCAGTGTTTAGCATCAAATTTAATCTTTTAAACACTTTTATTTCTTAGTGCATTTAATCTTTGAGAATTTTATTCCCTCAGTTTTCATCTTTAGCCAACAAAATATGTATATTGGACCTTTCTAATTAAAGATGTTTTTTTTTGGGGGGGGGGGGGGGGGGGGGGGTCCTTTAATATTGTGCATATTTAAACACTTCTGGTCTCTTGATTGTGTTTGGAAAATGTGGGCGTTATGAGCTGAACGACAACCAGTATAAGTATGGGTCAGAGAAGGAGTTCTAACAACTGTTTCATTTTAACGTTGTAGAAATCGGGAATGGAAATGATGTCCACTCAGCTCAGGAAAAGCTGCTTCATTCGTTCCGATCAGGGACATCGGCTTGTCTGGTCTGCATTGAAACAATCAAGAAAGAAGATGCTGTGAGTGAAGTATTGTTTCTTCTTCTTCTTCTTCTTCCTGTTCTTCTTCTTCTTCTTCTTCTTCTTCTTCTTCTTATTATTTTATTTTTTTCCTCATCCTCCTCCTTTTTCTTCTTCTTCTTCTTCTTTTCTTCCTCATCCTCCTCCTTTTTCTTCTTCTTCTTCTTCTTTTCTTCCTCATCCTCCTCCTTTTTCTTCTTCTTCTTCTTCTTCTTCTTATTATTTTATTTTTTTCCTCATCCTCCTCCTTCTTCTTCTTCTTCTTCTTCTCCTTCAAGAGGAAGACAGAGAAAGATGGTGGGTTTTATGTGCTAGTGCTTTCACTGTAACATCTGCACGACCCTAACTGGTCAAGGGTTATGTACAAGGGCAAGTCAGTCACAAATGGTTATGGGAAGGCAGGGAAATGTAGTTGGTGGTTTCTAAAGGTGTTGTTCGGTGACAGCAACATTGAACTTTATGTCTCCATTCATTAGGTAGGTGGCTCATGTGCATTTGCAGCACAGAAACAAAACATACTGAACTTTCGGAGTGTACCCTTAAAGAACAATGTGCTGTTGTGTTTTTTAATGGTGGGGGGGGGGGGGCCCAAAGGACTGTCTGTAAAGGACATTCATAAGGAAATGCTTCCTGTTTATGCTGATACATGTTTATCCCATAAAGGGTGCATAGCTGGGTAACACAAATTGTTGATAAAATCCGATCTGGTTATCCTGTTGAGATTGCAACAGATGCAGCGGGTGGAGGAGATGATTAGAGGTGACAGGCGAGTAACAGTTGACTCTGTAGCAGCTGCAGTAGGGTGCTCACATGGATCAGTATTTCCACCTTTTGTTCCACTAAAACCCACCTTGTTCGGACACATTTTGTATATGACGCAGAGACTAAATGTGAAGGAAAGCTATGGTTTAGAAAACAGAGCACGCAGTTCTATGCCGCAGATTTCGAAGCACTGATAAATCTAAGGGACAATGTTTGTGTAAAAATAAATGATTTTCAAGAATCTGTCTTGAGCTTTTTTTTTTAATACAACCATTTGTGACTTACTTATTGACGTCCCCTTGTATGTATATGTGTCAAAATCTTCATTTTTCATCCAAGTCCCTTGGTAGACAACAGCAGTCGATTTAGGAACATTCTCATAATAATAGATTAGGTGAACATTTAGGCGAAAGCAAACTTTGGTTAATTGGTATTGTTTTTATACTCATGACAGATTTGGAGCTGTTCTGGTTGTTTCTGCATGTTCCACCTTCCGTGTATACAAAAATGGGTGAGAGAAGGGGTGTACCAGAAGCAGTACAGCTCTGGGGATTTTGCCACTGACAAGAGTTCTGACAACATCCTGTGGCATTGGTAAGTGTCAGTCTTGGTGTCAGTGTCAGTCTTGGTGTCAGTTGTAGAAGTGTACAAGCGGGAATTACGAACAGTAAGTTAGTATGTTTGCTTGCCATGTTAGAAGTATGTGTTCCATTCCCAGCAGACATGGTTTTTCTGACCAGTACGGCACTTGGGTCCACCGAGTTTCATCAACATGGATGCGCAGTTTTTGAATTTGTTTAGAGGAAAAGTGGTGTTACTCATGAGTTACAAGGGCCTATAATGGAAGCACACAGTTGTAACACTATAGCTTATGCATGTCATAAGAAGCAGCTTAGAAAGGTTGGTGTAAACCAGCTGCCTCATCCCATAGAAAACTTTTAAAGCTGTTTGTAAAATCTAAGCAGTCATGAACATTATAATGTTATGCAACTGGTGATCAAAATAACTGTTGGAACATCAACTATCATCTCATTTATTGAGAAACAAAGAATGAAATGATTTGACCATCTAATGAGAATAAAAAATCAATGATGCCAGCAGCAAGAGCGTACAACCTGAAAATCAAAACATCAAAAGGTAGGGGAAGACCAAGAAGACGATGGATTAAAGAAGTCACTGCATAACATCAAGGCATATCAAGTGACTGAGTGCATCTTGGCTCGGCTGCCAATCGTCTGATGAACTGCGACGCCTAACGGCAAAGCAGATATTGACAAAAGGAGAAGAAGAATGCAATTGGTTGAGGACATATTCTATTTTGCATGAAGTGATACAGAAGAAGACAATGTGTGGTGCTTGGGTCCAAGAGGTTCACTGCTGGTTATATCTTATTTTGTGCAGCCCCAAGTGCCGGCACGAATACTCACAGAGTCAGTGTCCCACACGATACTTCTGCTTCTGTGGTAAACAGCCTGATCCTCAGCCTGATCCCTGGTTGGTGCCTCACTCCTGTGGGAATGTCTGTGGACGCAGACTAACTCCAGAGTGTGGACATTCTTGTCTGCTCCTGTGTCATCCAGGTATGTCTGTGTGTATATTTTATCCTGCTGTTTCTGCCGGCGCTACCAGTACTGGGAGGATGTAGTGACTAGGCACTCACCTGCAGACCCAGAGGTTCTGGGTTCGAGATCTCATCAGGCAGATTTTGGAGGAAAATATGACATTGAATCCCAGGTCAGCCCAGCTTAAAAGGGATACCAGACAATTACCTTGACTCCCAGATCAGCCCAGTCTAAAATGAGTACCAGACAATTACCTTGACTCCCAGATCAACCCAGCCTAAAATGAGTACCAGACAATTACCTTGACTCCCAGGTCAACCCAGCCTAAAATGGGTACCCGACAATATCCTGGGAAGTAAAGGCGGCAAGCATGTTGACCACATAGCCCATCAAGTGCCTGTTTATCTGTACAAACATGAGTCTAACAGCATTGCGCAGGGCGCCGTTGACATTTAAAAAAAAAAGTCCTTTACTGACTTGCGTTATAAAGCATGATATCACATGTAGGGTATGCTCAGAACATTCAGGTCAGCTGTGAATAACAGTTCAACAGTCACACACTGAGCCAGATCCTGGTCACTAACAACAGGGGAGGAAAATTAGTTATTGGGACAGCTGAGTTCACAGAATATTTCACAGTTCTGTGGTGTGACCATTAGTGTCAATGCCATTATAAAACCTTATCCACTTTTGCCTTGCAGGGCTTGTCACCTTAGCCAAGGACTAGTAAAGTTCAACCCTAGACATACTAGTGGAAGGCAAGAGTAAATCCATTGTACATCTAGCACAAGATTGACAAAGACTGAAAAAGAAAAGAAGGAAAAAGAAGATTTGGACGGGGAGATACATACATACATTTTCAGTAACTGAGACAAGATAGCATATCTGATCACTTATGTGATAACTTTTATATACCACACACTTGTGTGATAAATTATGTCCATAGCACAAAGCTAGGCAGTGTTGTAGAGACCATATGTTGTTTATGCAAAATGATCCCTCCCTCGACCTGCCTGAATACTCCAAAGGAAAAGTAAAACCAGTATGTTTGGAACAAGGTATCAATACAACACATTTATGTGATCATTAGTGAACACCAAGTTTAATTATCCTCTTCTGTGATCACTCTCCTGTGCTCAGCATACTACCAGAGAGGAGTTCCTTCATGAACCTAACCACCAGTAATGTTTTACCTGGCACCCCGCTCATTTCTCTGTCATGGTTGTCTCCAAGGTTGAGGTTTTAGCACTGCAGTCTTCAACAAGATGAGCACACTGCCAGCAAATGTTCTAGAGCAGACACATGCGGCCCACAGGCTAGATGCAACCTTTGCATGCAGTAATATATGTGTAATCTAAATGACTTGAACAAGTTGTCTTGTGGGGCCCTCATGACCATACAACTATGGCCCTCAGTGGCCCTTTAGCTTGGCCTGCCTGTTGTAGAGTATGGAGACTTTGTGTCAGGGGCACTGGTTAGTTTGGCTGGCTTTCGGTTTGAAGGACATACCTTGAATTTGATTTCATTGTTATCAAGCTTTCAGAAGTTGATATATATCTTTTACCATAAGCTACACGATAAGTGTGGGGTTACAACTAAACTCTTCACCTGCTGGCCTGAAGGTCACTGTTTGAATCAACATTGAGACAGATTTTTCAAGCATGCCCTTGGCTCCCACTTCGACCCAGCCTAAAATAGGTATGGGTAAAGTCCTAGGAAGTAAAGGCCGCTGGCATCATGTTGACCACATCACCCACTGAGAGCCGATTGTTCTGTACAAATATGTGTCGAGCATCTTCTGCCCAAAGCACCACTGGCGTGTAAATGGTGCTTTCCATTGACTTTTACACCATAATTGATTGGTATCTACAAATGTTTTCATTGACATTCAATCACTTTGCATGCAAATCTAGGGTATGTTTGTACTTACTTACTTTACTTTTTCCTTCCACGTATGCCGCTAAGCGTTGTGGGGAGATGCAAGTTCCTGTCATAAGCAAGGCGGGCAGCATCTGATGTTCTGAGGCCATGCTTTTGGCAGGTTTCGGAGACCCCGTCAATCCACTGTTTCCTTGGTCTTCCTCTTGCCTTATATCCTGAGCTTCTTTGGTTGAAAATTTGTGATGTTATTTGGTCATTTTTCATCCTGGTTAGATGTCCAAACCATTTCATTCTTTGATGTTCTATGTAGTCTAAACATGGTGTAGTTTTGACAGTGTTTCTAATGTCTATGTTCTTTATCCTGTCTAGTCTGGTCTTATTCGCTGCTTTTCTTAGACATTTCATTTCACAGGCTTCTATTTTTCTTTCATGGGTCTTGTTGATTGTCCATGTCTGGCACTGGTAGCAGAGTGTTGGAATGAAGATGGTGTTTATCAATTGTCTTTTGGTCTTCATGGTTATATCTGGATGTTTAAGCAGAGGTGATAGTTGGTATGTGACAGCATTTGCTTTCTGTATTCTTGTTTCTATCTCTCTGTCCATTCTTCCATCCTCTGTAAATATACTGCCCAAGTATTTGAACTCTTTGGTTTGCTTGATTTTGGCACTTCCAACATTTATATTCAGTGGCCTGTGTGTTCTGCTGATCTTCATAACTTCTGTTTTTTCTGTACTGATTTTCATATTATGTTGTAAACAGCTGTTGTTGAGAGTAGTCAGATGTTCCTGTAGATCATATTCATTTTGATACAGTATGCTTTGATCATCAGCAAAAAAGTAATTCGTTTATAGCATACACGTCTGGGTTTGCTTCTACAGTGATCTTATCCATGTATGTTATGAAAAGTAATGGTGACAGTACACATCCTTGTCTGACACCAGTTGTGACTTTGAACCATTCAGAAAGACCACTAGATGTTCTTACTGCACTTTCACTTTTTTCATAGAGGGCTCTGATGTTGTCTAATAATTGACCCTGCACTCCGTAACCGTCAAGAATTCTCCACAGCACATCTCTGTCCACACGGTCGAATGCCTTCTCTTGATCTACAAAGACCACGTTCAGCTCTTTATCGTATTCGAGTGTCTTTTCACAGACTTGTCTTAGTGCAAATATGGCATCAGTGCAACCTCGCCCTTTTCTGAAACCGAATTGTGCTTTACTCAGTAGAGGTTCAACCTTTGCTCTTATCCTACCTTCTAAGATCTTTGCATACATTTTCCCCACATGACTTAGTAAAGATATTCCTCTATAAGTTCCACATTCTCTCTTGTTTCCTTTTTTCTTCCAGATAGGTACTGCAACTGATCTTTGCCAATCCACTGGTACCTTTCTCTCTGCCCATGCTCTATTGAAAATTCTCTCCAGCCAGGTGATCATAGTGTCCCCTCCGGCCTGGATGACTTCTGTTGTTATTCCGTCGATACCAGCTGCTTTGTGTCTTTTACTTGTTTTGATAACTTTCTCTACCTCATCCCGCAGGATATGTGGTTCTAGATGATCTGGAGCCCTTGAATGGAATTCTGCTGTTTCATGTACTCCCGACGGGTTCAAAAGTTCTTTAAAATATTCCTCCCATCTTTTTTTAATTTATTTTTGGCTGAATAATGGTTTTCCATTTTTATCATTTATGACTGATGTTGGATTGAAGCTTTCTTCTCTTAATCGCATCGCTTTCACACTCTTATAAAAGTCTCTGGATGATTCTGTACATAGCTGTGTTAGGTGTTCACCATACTTTTTCCATGAGTCCTCTTTGGATTTCTTTATTGTTCTCTTGGTGTCTCTTCGAGTTAGTCTGTACCTAATGTAATCCTTTTCGTCTTTTGTTTTTAACCATATTTGAAACATCTTCTTTTTATTTGACACTGCTTCTTTGACTTCTTCATTCCACCAAGCGGTACCCTTTTTCTTGCCTTTGCCCGTCTTTCTGGTACCACACTTGTCTTTTAATATCTTCGTGATGGTTGATTTATAATAATCCCATTCTTCTTCAATTCTTACTGGTTCCTTGGCAATATCTGCAAAAGCCTTTGTTATTTCTAGTTCAAATTCATGTTTGATATTCTCTTCCTCTAATTTCTTAGTGTTGATGATTTCTTCACGTTTCTGTTTATGTAGACTGTTTCTACTTGAGTTGCATATGTTCATAACTACTGGGCGATGGTCTGAATCCAGTCCCGCGTTTGGGACAGCTTTTGAGTCTCTTACCTTCCTCTTCTGCCGTTGTCTGACTAGTATAAAATCAATTTGTGACGCTTGATCTAAGTTGTTCCACTTGTACCACGTTTTAACCTGACTTTGGCGATGTTGGTAGAATGTGTTGGTAATGTAGAGATCTTGTTCAGCACACAAGTTTAGCAGGTGTTCTCCATTTCTATTGCAATCTGTGGTTGTGTCGCTAAATGGGCCAAGGTATCTCTCCCATGGTGATCTTCTTTTACCTACCCTACCATTAAAATCTCCCATTACTATGATGTCCTCTTTCTCTTTAACATTTTTGATGGTGTCCGTAAGTCTCTCGTAAAAGTCTTCTCTTTCTTCTTCAGAGTAACTATCATTACAAGGTGCATATATCTGAATAATCGTTGTAGTTTTACTTCCTTCTGTCAACTTGATTAAAATAATTCTTTCTGATATAAATTCTGTTCCTGTTATTAATTTTGCTGTCTCGGGATGAAGTATAAATCCGACACCATGTTTTGCCCTATCTTTAGTGGGTACTCCGCTCCATACTAAAACATAATTTTCATGTATTTCTTTTGTATTATATCCTTTCTTTCTTGTATCCGCAAGACCCATGACGTGTATATTTTTCCTTTTCATGAAATCCACTATTTGTGGCTCTTTGTTGGCAATACCACATATGTTCCATGTGCCTATGTAAGTCGTTTTTCTGTCTCGTCGTCCTTTAACGTTTCCAGTCCATTTTCCGTTTGGGGCTATCCGTTTATTTATCTCCTTTCTAATTTTCGTAGCAATAAAAAATCCACTGCCGGCTTGCTAGGCCAGTCGCAGTTTAAGGGAAAATCTGACCAGATGGAGGGTATGTTTGTACAAACATGAAATTTGATTCTGAATGATTCGATGCCAGGTGCCTGTCCACCCTGTCCTGCGATGGTCAAGTCTGCCTGCCACTGCGGGAAAAGTGTGCCTCGAATGGTGCGCTGCAATGCTCGCTCATGGACTTGTGGGAAGACATGTGGACGCACTCTCTCTTGCAAGCAACACCAGTGTCTGGATAAATGCCATGCAGGTGAGTGATGGTTGATAAATACCATACAGTTGTAAGATAACAGATAAATAACATACAGTTGTGGGATAACAGATAAATAACATACAATTGTGGGATAACAGATAAATACCATACAGTTGTGGGATAACAGATAAATAACATACAGTTGTGGGATAACAGATAAGTAACATACAGTTGTGGGATAACAGATAAATACCATACAGTTGTGGGATAACAGATAAATACCATACAGTTGTGGGATAACAGATAAATAACATACAGTTGTGGGATAACAGATAAATACCATATAGTTGTGGGATAACAGATAAATACCATACAATTGTGGGATAACAGATAAATACCATACAATTGTGGGATAACAGATAAATAACATACAGTTGTTGGATAACAGATAAAGACCATACATTTGTGGGATAACAGATAAATAACATACAGTTGTGGGATAACAGATAAATAACATACAGTTGTGGGATAACAGATAAATACTATACAGTTGTGGGTAAACAGATAAATACTATACAGTTGTGGGATAACAGATAAATAACATACAGTTGTGGGATAACAGATAAGTAACATACAGTTGTGGGATAACAGATAAATAACATACAATTGTGGGATAACAGATAAATACCATACAGTTGTGGGATAACAGATAAATAACATACAGTTGTGGGATAACAGATAAGTAACATACAGTTGTGGGATAACAGATAAATACCATACAGTTGTGGGATAACAGATAAATACTATACAGTTGTGGGATAACAGATAAATACTATACAGTTGTGGGATAACAGATAAATAACATACAGTTGTGGGATAACAGATAAATACCATACAGTTGTGGGATAACAGATAAGTAACATACAGTTGTGGGATAACAGATAAGTAACATACAGTTGTGGGATAACAGATAAATAACATACAATTGTGGGATAACAGATAAATACCATACAGTTGTGGGATAACAGATAAATAACATACAGTTGTGGGATAACAGATAAGTAACATACAGTTGTGGGATAACAGATAAATACCACACAGTTGTGGGATAACAGATAAATACCATACAGTTGTGGGATAACAGATAAATAACATACAGTTGTGGGATAACAGATAAATACCATACAGTTGTGGGATAACAGATAAATAACATACAGTTGTGGGATAACAGATAAATACCATACAGTTGTGGGATAACAGATAAATAACATACAGTTGTGGGATAACAGATAAATAACATACAATTGTGGGATAACAGATAAATAACATACAGTTGTGGGATAACAGACAAATAACATACAGTTGTGGGATAACAGATAAATAACATACAGTTGTGGGATAACAGATAAATAACATACAGTTGTGGGATAACAGATAAATACCATACAATTGTGGGATAACAGATAAATAACATACAGTTGTGGGATAACAGATAAAGACCATACATTTGTGGGATAACAGATAAATAACATACAGTTGTGGGATAACAGATAAATACTAAACAGTTGTGGGTAAACAGATAAATAACATACAGTTGTGGGATAACAGATAAATACTATACAGTTGTGGGATAACAGATAAATAACATACAGTTGTGGGATAACAGATAAATACCATACAGTTGTGGGATAACAGATAAATACTATATAGTTGTGGGATAAAAGATAAATAACATACAGTTGTGGGATAACAGATAAATAACATACAGTTGTGGGATAACAGATAAATAACATACAGTTGTGGGATAACAGATAAATAACATACAGTTGTGGGATAACAGATAAATAACATACAGTTGTGGGATAACAGATAAATAACATACATTTGTGGGATAACAGATAAATACTATACAGTTGTGGGATAACAGATAAATAACATACAATTGTGGGTAAACAGATAAATACTATACTTCTTCTTCTTAAAAGTCCATGCTATGTGGCGTTGGCAGTCATGTCTATTTACAGCCTTCTCTCTCGTGTATTTTCAGTCAACTCTTATCAACTTGCTTAAGGTTTGTCCCATTTACTTTGATTCTGCATTTCGAAGGTCAGTTTACTTTGTAATTACCATAACTTCTGTTTTACTGCTTTTCAAACTAAGACCCTTGTTTTCACTTTCCATTACAATTATATCCATCATTTCTTGTAATTGTGTTTTTTTTTCAGCGATTAAAAACTACATCATCAGCATCTTGCACAGGCCCATTTCCTTCCTGGCATACTGTGTATGGATTGCATAAAAATACCACACATTTGAGGAATATGATAAATACCACACAATTGTGTGATAATTGGGGAACAATCAGTTCTTTCATTTCTACTTGATCTAATTCACCTCTTTCCATTTATTGTAATTATATTGAAACTCAACCTGAAGAACATTAGGCGAGGAATGGGTCAGAGTGCCGGCGAAACAGTCAGATTTGTGTAGATTCGTAATCACATTGAGAGTGCAGGCAGTGGCCAGCCGGTGCCATGGAGGTGAAAATTCAGCAATTAATTCAAGATAATGCTCGTTCAGAGGATGTGATTATTTATACAGATGGTTCAATGTCAAGAGGCAAAAGAAGTGCTTAGGGGTTCTTTGCAAAAGCCAGTGATTGACGTTTGGTGCAGGAGAGCCTAGCATATACCACAACATACAGCCTAAGAATGGAGGTGGTCACTGCAGTTTTCTGCTGGCTGAAAACACGAAACACACACAGTCACACATTATGATTGTAACTGACTCAGACAGCATGTTGAGAAAGATGAGGACAGGCATGCTTTGTGCTGAGTGGTATGCTTTGCTTCGGAGGTCACGGGTGGGGAGCATTGTCAGGATTTTTTATTTGGGGCTTGCCGGACTCGGGCAGACAGACTGGCTGGCACTGCACAACTTGATTGTCTTCGGGGCTTGCCGGACTCGGGCAGACAGACTGGCTGGCACTGCACAACTTGATTGTCTTCGGGGCTTGCCGGACTCGGGCAGACAGACTGGCTGGCACTGCACAACTTGATTGTCTTCGGGGCTTGCCGGACTCGGGCAGACAGACTGGCTGGCACTGCACAACTTGATTGTCTTCGGGGCTTGCCGGACTCGGGCAGACAGACTGGCTGGCACTGCACAACTTGATGGAATGCTGGTACATGATAAGGCAGGTGTGGTTTGGACCTTGTGGGAGAACGTTACATGTCGGAGAAGCAAATGGATCACCAGTCTAGTGAGAGTGATGCAATGGGGGGGGGGGCTGACAAGGGGATATGGTTAATAATCGACGCTCAAAGGAAAGGCAGGACAAACGTATAATCAGAATGCTGTTGGCAATATTGGTATTGGAACTGGCACTGGTTGCTGAAGATGAAGATGGAGCACTTATGGGAAGGCCCCAAGAGCTGTGATGTCGGTTTTTGAATCAAATCAACTCCCTCAATCAAGTCTATTAAAACTCATTGCAAGCCCTCTTGTCATGTACCAACCCCACTGTCCCCCCAGTGTAACCCACCTGTCTCTTTTCTGCATCTGCTTTTAGGTCTGCCTCTAATTTTGTTGGTCCATTGGGTTCCTGAAGAAGGACTTTCTACTTATCTGATAACAGGTTTCCTTAGTGTGTGACCCATTCAGTGCCACCTGGTGCATACCCTGGTCAGTCAGTAATAAATAAATATCACAGTTGTGAACATCATCTTCTCTGTGTGATTTTCAGGGCTCCAGGAGATAAACCCACTGCTGCTGAAAAAGTAGGTCATAACAGGTGACTGATTAGACATTTGCTGAATTCCGAGGTATTTGGCCAAAAGGGGCAGGTATCACAGCTTAGCTGTCAACCACAAAACAGCATGCTGCCAGCTGTCTTTGTAAGGACGGACAAAGAATAAAGAGAAGAAGAATGACTTGTGACTCTTATTGGTGAGAAATAAAAAGAATTCTTGTACAGGAGATAGGGAGAGTAAAACCAGAGCACAAGAGAAGGAACAAATCAAATCCTTGGCTGCTTGAGATATTCCATTGTGAGCAGACTCTGGACAAAAGCCATACCCTGGGCTGCTGGAGTAGATAGTTCATAGTTCACTTTGTTCAACATGTGGTCTTCTGCAGGTGAGTGTGCCCCCTGTACAAAAACCAGCGTGCAGGCGTGTTGCTGTGGCAAGCAGAAGTCTGAGCGGCCGTGTGACAGTGTCTCCTGGCAATGTGATAAGGTTAGACAATACCATCTCTCAATTTTATACAAATGTGTATTTTCTAAATATATTTTTGTTACAGCTCTCAGTTGTTATCCAAATGTGTATTTTCTAAGTATTTGTTTGTGAAGAAAATTTCTTAGAATGCTGTAGATCAAGAAAAAAAATATACTGACATTGTACAGACTCAGACATCACAACAACAACAAAATGGCTCATCAACTCTATCGGTAATACACAGTTGTTAGTTTCAGATTTTCTATCCCATTGTTTGTGTGCTTTAGAGTAACATCCCTTTAGTCTTCATAAATGAATCATTCTTACGGCTAATGGACATGAAGTGAAATAAACGGGGTGCAGTGGGTTTGTGTATGGAAGGGTGTAGCCTTATCTTGACGACAGTGGGTTTGTGTATGGAAGGGTGTAGCCTTATCTTGACGACAGTGGGTTTGTGTATGGAAGGGTGTAGCCTTATCTTGACGACAGTGGGTTTGTGTATGGAAGGGTGTAGCCTTATCTGGACGACAGTGGGTTTGTGTATGGAAGGGTGTAGCCTTATCTGGACGACAGTGGGTTTGTGTATGGAAGGGTGTAGCCTTATCTTGACGACAGTGGGTTTGTATACGGAAGGGTGTAGCCTTATCTTGACGACAGTGGTGATCCTCACATCACTTTTGATGGGGATTCATCATCATCAGTTATCTGTGAGCCTCCACAGCACAACTCTTGTGCTGACACCCCTCCATGCATGACAAAAAGATGTCAAGAATTTTCTTCCATTCTCTTCCTCTATTTTTCCACAGATCTTTCCAATGGTCACAATATGTTCCATTTTCCCACTTCTCAAAACATAACCACATCTCTTTCTGATATCTGTGATAAGTTGTCTTCGAGTCCTCACCTCGCACAAAACCTCTGTTGGAAGGGATTACTAATACCAGATACAAAGGTCAACATAGGTCAATTTTGTCTTCATCTATTGGGGTGCTGATAGTCTAGGATAAACGCTTGCCACACTTTTCAAGTGTGTATCGGAACTTGGTGAACTCTTGTTTGGCAACGCTGATATCTTACTTCATTGGTATATTAGTTAAGAAAAACTCGCACTGCTATAATGCAGCTATAATTTAATAAAGGCGAGACAGTATTCCAGTCTAGTCGTGATTCAAGGAAACAACAGACTGCACAGATCTGTCAAACAGATGCACACACAAAGAAACTCAGTCCTGGAACAAAGCCAGTGTCCAGAAATTGGCAAACAACCAGGCCCTTTGCCAGAGTGTACAGTCAGTGAGTGCAAACAACTGACAGACATTACCTAATAGATCAAATCATTTTCTTGGCTCATATGACCTGTATCCGACTCTGGAGTTTGACTCAGATACTTCCCAGGGATTCACCACCAGGGATACTTCTGTTTCTTCTGCCTGTTGTCTGCCAATGGAGCATAGGCCTCTAAACAACTTGCACCTAGCCCTTTGTAGATGTGTTCATGAGTGGTTGGGTTTTACAGTCAAGTTTTCAGTGGCCAAACCTCCATAATCAGCTCTTATGACATGCATGGTCATTTACAGCTTCACTAGCCTTTGTTTCTTTTGTGAGCCCTTGTAAGGCAAGTAGTGAATTATGGGCTATCCTCCAAATAACGGTCCTAAATTATCGAGGCGGAAAATATACCCTTACAAGGTATATCACATGTCAATTGCGCACTTCCGTTGTCTTAAATTGCGCACTTCTGGCGACTTCCGCCACCACTGAGAGTATCCCCCACGCTGCATAAGCGGCGTGGATTGGGACTGAACTAGATGGCTGGGACTCACGGCAGCAGCTACCGCATCTCCTGCAGCTTCCTTTATTTTATTTGCTCGTGAGTCCTAGCCATCTAGTTTAACCCCAACCCACGCCGCTCATGCGGCGTGAAGGATACTAGTGGCGGTATAGTCCCTGGAAGTTCATGATTTGGCGGTGGCGTTATAGTTTCCGGAAGTGCGCAATTGACACGTGACTGAGGCCCTGTTAGGGTATATTTTCCGCCTCGATAATTTAGGACCGTTATTCAGAGGATAGCCGAATTATGTAATGAGAATATTCATGTTCTAAAATCTGAGTGCATGTTTGTTCTCCACATCCACATAGCCATGTGGGAAGTTGTTGAGCTGTGGCAACCATCTATGTGAGAACATCTGTCATTCTGGTCCCTGTGGCAACTGTCCCAGGTCAGGTCCCAGGAGGTGCCCTTGTGGGAAGACAGGTCAGTGGTTGCTCTGTGTTACCTATGATTCTCAGGTTGATTGTGTTGTTTGATTTGGGTCACCATGTTTGTCCAGAGTCTGCTGCCTATCTGCTGCAGTACTTTAGAATATTTCCTACGAGAGTGCTTGCCCTTTTGTAGACTGCTATGAGGTCATTTATTCACATAAAAGACTATTATGTGTTTATGTACCATTTTATAAATATTTCTTTTTGTTTACATCTTTACACACTGTCTCTGTCTGTCTTCATTTCTTTGTCTGTCTGTTTGTATCCATTTTTTAATGTCTTATATTTTTTATATAGATTAGTCTCTCCATCTCTATACATGTGCTTTCTTCTTTTACATTTCTGTCTTTCTGTTCGTGTCTACCTTCCCAGCATGTACATGTAAACGTGTATGTGTGTGTAATCATCCAGTCTTCAGAGAATTAGGTGATACTGAAGGCTTTAGGAGCTTCATGTATCAGACACTGAAATACTTCAGCCATGTTACGTATCAGTCCAAAGGCATTAACAACAAGTATGCAAGACTGATTGGGATTTTGCAGCTTACATCGTCAGTTAGAGGTAGCCACTGTGTCAGTTAGAGGTAGCCACTGTGTCAGTTAGAGGTAGCCACTGTGTCAGTTAGAGGTAGCCACTGTGTCAGTTAGAGGTAGCCACTGTGTCAGTTAGAGGTAGCCACTGTGTCAGTTAGAGGTAGCCACTGTGTCAGTTAGAGGTAGCCACTGTGTCAGTTAGAGGTAGCCACTGTGTCAGTTAGAGGTAGCCACTGTGTCAGTTAGAGGTAGCCACTGTGTCAGTTAGAGGTAGCCACTGTGTCAGTTAGAGGTAGCCACTGGCACAAGAGAGAGAGAGAAAGAGATAAGAGAGACATTAGTTATTCAGTTTAAGATGTCCCATGTTATACAGCAAATGTCTAAAGCTATACAATTTGATTTATCTCTAAACCTCCGGATAGAAGAGTCTACAGAAATATGTGAAGTATATAATGGAAAGTGCTAATTCATTCTTATGACTGCAGAATTCCAGTTACCTTGTACAGAAGACATACCTACCTGTGGAGACACCTGTGGGAAACCCCTCGCTTGTGGACAACATTACTGCACTCAGCGCTGTCATCTGGGAGATTGTGGACAGGTTTGTGAACAGTTCCTGTCTGAATTCACTAGACTCAATTGTCATGTTTTGATGACTGCTCAATTACTTGATGTGCTGTCATGTGTTGTTTTAGTGGACATTAATCAAGCGCATTTGTTTGGTGTGGTAAAAAAATGTATGTACTATCTGTTTTAAAGGACAAATTAGTGGAGTGCTTTCTTCTGGAAATGTTAAAATTGGTACCAAATTTTGTTTGAGACGATAGTTAAAATCGCCCGTGTGTCACCGGGGCCCTCACGGGAAGCAAAGAATAGTGACACTGCACCCTACCAGGCATGTCGTAAGAGGCGACTAAGGGTAGGGTTGGGCTTGAGGTTGGCTACCTCATCCTGTAAAAACCATAGCCACAAAAACCAACCAACCATGGATAAGTCAAAAAGAGAAGCAAGTAAAATCCAGCCAACCAAGATGAGGGGAGGCTCTTCAAATAGAAGAAGTATGACACGGTGTGGAGAAAGCCGCAAGGAGTCCAGATCGTTGAATAAAGGAAGGCCAAAAAATACATGGAGAAAAGAGCTGGAGAATGAAGTTAGAAAGATTGGGAGGACATGGGGAGAGCTCCATGCAATGGCGAAGGATAGAACGACTTGGCGTGAGTTGGTTGAGGGCCTATGCTCCATTGGGGGATAGAAATGCAGAAGAAGAAGATAGTTAAAAGGAGTACATAATTTTGTTTGGGAAAATGGTTAAAAGAGAGAAGTTTTTTCAAGTCATTGAAATGAGGTATATTTATCTTTCTGTTGATACCAACTCTTAAATTATTATAAACACAGGGCAAACATAAAATCCTATAAATCCTGGTTCGACATATTGTGAACATTTTTGTTACAGTGTATGCAGATGGCCATCAAGAAGTGTCGATGTGGGCAGAGACAAAAGGAGTTTCCCTGTGCTAAAGAGTTCCACTGTGACAAAAAGTGTAACAACTTAAGAAACTGCGGAGTTCACAAGTGTAACCGCAAGGTAGATTTTAATTTCATGACTGGATATTGCACTTTCTTATTTTGTGTCTGTCAATACTTAATTCACTTTCTTTTTCTTATTTTTCTTTTTCCTCATCTTCTTCTCTTTGTCTGCTTCTTCCTCTTTCTTTTCTTCCTTCACCAGCCTGTTTAGCTCATTTTCATCAGCTTATTATTTGTTCTTCATCATCAGCACCCTCTTTTTCATCTTATTCTCAACCTATTTTTGTTCGTCTTATTGTCTGCCAGTTCACTTTCCCTGTCCCTCATCGTAAGAAGGGAAACCACTATTAATAATATCAGAGTCCCTAAAGATTGTGACCACTACTATCAACTGTGTGTTCCCCTGGACTCCAGATCAGCAGATCCAGCCACAAGTAGTTCATGACCCCTTGTAGGTTGCTGACACCATTTGTATCTGGGGCATGATCCACCAGTTGGTTGCAAGCTTGTCCATTGATTATACATGACTGATATACTCAGACTTAGTCAGGGGGCCGCGTTAGTGCAGTCGATAGAACTCGCTTTCAAATCCAGCTGCGACTCACTGCAGCCCACGGCTGGTGTTCGACACTGGTTGGTTCCCGGGGTTTACCCAGCCTCTAGGGAATGGGTACCAGAGTGAACACTCTGGGGTAAATGGAGGAACGTCGCTGTAGCTACGAAGTTGCCTGAAAACGGCGACACAGACAGACCGTTTCTTATCAGCTGTCTGTACTGGTGGCAGAGCACTTATGGTTTATAACCGTGTGCAATGATGATGGTTCACATCTCCCGACTTTACCTTTTTAGACTTTGTTGGGAACTGCTTCCTGTTGACAAGAAATATTTATTTCTCCTTGACCTTGTTTTCTGTCCAGTTTTTTCTTTTCAAAATCAAAATAATTGTTGTTGGCAGTCATGTAGGTGTACGTAGGTGTGTTCATGCATGGCCTAGAGTGCTTCATGAGAGCTGTCAACAATAATGGTAACAACTAATAACATATGTTTCCTGATAGTCTTTATGGGATTAACAATAAATATTGACTCTTCTGTTGTGTAGTGCTGCGATGGCAACTGTCCCAGATGTGAGCAGATCTGTGGCAAGACACTGAGATGCCGCAACCATAAGTGTGCCAGCCAATGCCATAAAGGTAATTGAGTAAAATATTTCTGTTGATGTCAATATACTGTAACAACAACTTGTTCCACAGTCTGATCTTTCTACATCCTTCTTTCCTATTCTTTTACCCATTATTTCCAACTTATGCTTGTTGATTCTATCTCTTGTCAGCTTCCTCACCCCACTCTATTCCTCCTTATATTATTCATTTCTATCTGTAATTCTCCCCTCAGTTTGTTCTTAGTTATTCCTCTTCCCCTTGTGCTGTGTGGGCTCCCGGTAAAAACTGATATTCAGTTGACACCTTTACTAGGTTATCTTATCTGAAATCTTTTTTGTGCCAGCATCACATCTTTTCCTGACCAGCCAACATAGACAAGGTCTGTGTTTCTTTTAGAGGCAGAATTTCTGAGAGGCGAGACACCAAAAGGCTGCACCCCAGTAGGCCAGGTGTGTAAATAGGAGAGATGTGAACACAAAACTCAAGTGCTGCAACAAGACTAAAGTCCAGAAGTGGGTGAAAAACCAGGACTTTCTGCCGGAGGTTATAGCCGGTGAACACAGAAAAGAAGAAGAAGAGGAAGAAGGATGCATCTGGTCACGGACTTGATAAAACAGCAACTCATTTTGTGAAACCACATTAGTAAAAAGTAAAGGATTTTTGTCCATGCCTTCACAAGTACTAGGCATTTAATCCTAGATCTATATTTTAAAGTCCAATCAGCACTTGGTAGGTGATGTGGTCAGCATCACGCTGGCCGCTTTTACCTCCCATGACTACCTGGTACCTATTTAAAGCTGGGCCGACCTGGAAACCAAAGTCATTTCTGAAGAAAGAAAAAGGTCCAGCTCCATTAGGACCCGAACCCCTGACCTTCTGATTCACAGGTGAGCGTCCAATACCAAATTAGTGAAACAGTTTTTGTGAACTAAAGTCGATGCTTCACAATTCAAGGTCCCTGTTATCCTTGCCCACTGACCATGGACATCACATGCAACTGCAAGAAGACAAAGATCACAGTTCCCTGTGGAAAGGAGAGAGTCACCAAACCTCCAAGATGTAATCTCCCATGCAAGTAAGTAGCCTCTGGGTTTTTCATTGTTATTTCTTCTTCGTTCACCGGCTGTAAGCTCCAGCGGAAAGTCCTGGTTGTTTGTCCATTTGGATGTTAGCTTTTTGCCAGAGTCTGAGTTTTGCGTGTACATCAGTTTTACTAGCTTATTTATGTGCAGATTGTTGATTCCTTATGACTCAGGCAGATATGATTCTTACTCTTCTTCCATTTTTGTCCATAAGTGGATGGTCAGCATGTTTTGTTGTGGTTGACAACTAGGCTGTGATATATGGGTCTTCCAGCCCAACATGTCCAGTTTCAGCACACTCCTAATTAGTCACCTTTTATGACATGCTTTTGTTGGGGGGAGGGGCTCCCAATGTGGGATCTGGGCTCCCATTGTAAGTTTTGGGGCTCCAAGTATGGGTTCTGGGGCTCCTAGTGTGGGTTCTGGGGCTCCCAGTATGGGTTCTGGGGCTTCCAGTGTGGGATCTGGGGCTCCCAGTATGGGTTCTGGGGCTCCCAATGTGAGTTTTGGGGCTCCCAGTATGGGTTCTGGGCTCCCATTGTGAGTTTTGGGGTTTCCAGTATGGGTTCTGGGGCTCCCAGTATGGATTCTGGGGCTCCCAGTGTGGGTTCTGGGGCTTCCAGTATGGGTTCTGGGGCTCCCAGTGTGGGTTCTGGGGCTCCAGTATGGGTTCTGGGGCTCTCAGTGTGAGTTATGGGGCTTCCAATGTGTTTTTGTGCTCTCAGTGTGAGTTCTGGGGCTCTCAGTGTGAGTGAGTTCTGGGGCTCTCAGTGTGAGTGAGTTCTGGGGCTCCCAATGTGTTCTTGTGCTCTTAGTGTGAGTTCTGGGGCTCTCAGTATGAGTTCTGGGGCTCCCAATGTGTTTTTGTGCTCTCAGTGTGAGTTCTGGGGCTCTCAGTATGAGTTCTGGGGCTTCCAATGTGTTCTTGTGCTCTCAGTGTGAGTTCTGGGGCTCTCAGTATGAGTTCTGGGGCTTCCAATGTGTTCTTGTGCTCTCAGTGTGAGTTCTGGGGCTCTCAGTGTGAGTTCTGGGGCTCCCAATGTGTTTTTGTGCTCTCAGTGTGAGTTCTGGGGCTCTCAGTGTGAGTTCTGGGGCTCCCAATGTGTTTTTGTGCTCTCAGTGTGAGTTCTGGGGCTCTCAGTATGAGTTCTGGGGCTTCCAATGTGTTCTTGTGCTCTCAGTGTGAGTTCTGGGGCTCTCAGTATGAGTTCTGGGGCTTCCAATGTGTTCTTGTGCTCTCAGTGTGAGTTCTGGGGCTTCCAATGTGTTCTTGTGCTCTCAGTGTGAGTTCTGGGGCTCCCAATGTGTTCTTGTGCTCTCAGTGTGAGTTCTGGGGCTCTCAGTATGAGTTCTGGGGGCTTCCAATGTGTTCTTGTGCTCTCAGTGTGAGTTCTGGGGCTTCCAATGTGTTCTTGTGCTCTCAGTGTGAGTTCTGGGGCTCCCAATGTGTTCTTGTGCTCTCAGTGTGAGTTCTGGGGCTTCCAATGTGTTCTTGTGCTCTCAGTGTGAGTTCTGGGGCTCTCAGTGTGAGTTCTGGGGCTCTCATTGTGAGTTCTGGGGCTTCCAATGTGAGTTCCGAGTGCATATTCCCGAGCTAGAAGTTGCACTTGCCCGAGCGACTAGAAACAACCAATTGCACACAGGTTTGCTCATATATCCATTGCTGTTTCGATGAGAGAGAGAGAAAGACATGAAGAAAAGAGATAAATATAATTTACCTTCTTTGTGTGTGGGAACCATAGTCATCTAGTAGCTAGTTGCTCGCCTGTGGATCGTAAGGTTGTGGGTTTGGTTCCTGGTGGGGGCCTGACTTTGGGTCCCAGGTTGACCCAGCCTTGAGTGGGTACCTGGTACTTCCTGGGAAGTAAAGGGGGCCGGCGTGATGCTGAATGCATCACCCACCAAGTGCTGTTTGGTCTATAAAATATAGGTCTAGCCCTATTTACCCAAAACACATGAAAGGCGTGGAAAAAGGTTCTTTACTTTTACTATTTTACTTATCTGTGTGTGTGTGCACATGCATACCTTACATGCACTTGTGTATAAGAGAAACATAATACATAAAAAGCTTTATTTTGATTTCTCAGAACACCGCCGGCATGCCATCATCCATCTCGTCAAAAGCACAGGTGTCACTTTGGGGACTGTCCGCCGTGCAGTTTTGTTTGCGGCAGAACCCTGGACGGGTGTGGCCACAACTGTCCCGTAGTCTGTCATGATGCTGTCAAAACTAAAGTACAAGATGAAGTAAGTCTTCAGTAGAAGTGCTTGACTTGACTCTGAAAGTCTGGGAAGGCTCCCTATGGTTGCATAATGAGTATATTTGATAATTGAGGTATTATTTTGACATTGGTCAAATAAATGCACCTTGTAGAAGAGCAAATTGCCAGATTTCTGTAACATGCTACGGGGAAATGTGAGAAGTTGCATCGCACACCTTACATTTATTGGATCACGTGAAGAATAGCCAGTCATACTTGATGAATTACTTTGAACTTTTAAATTTAAAAAAAAGGCAGACTCACGGACCAAAAGCCAGTGTTCAGGGCTCATATATCCATTTGTTGGCGGATAACTTATACCACACATTTTGTTTTATCTTGCCCTGGTTATACAATTTATTTAAACATGTTTAAAAGTCCCCCCCCCCCCCCCCCCCCCCCAAATTCCTAGTATTAATACCAATATAGGTTGGAGAATTGTAAAAGTAATCTGTTAGCACTAAATTACAACTCAGGGTGACTAATCTTGCCTCAGATGCTAGTGTTCATTAAGAGTAGAAGAGAAAGGATTCAATAATTTATGAGAATTGAAAATTTATCTTACCAGAATTTGCTGTTTGCATAAAGGCCAGATTCATCAACTGTATATAAAAGGACATTCACTTAACGATGGTCTAATCCAGTTTCGTCCTTTTTAGGATGAAATTTTTTGTTATTTGAAGCCCCACTCTGGCTTTTGCCAGGGGCCGCAATATAGGCAGGCCATAAATATAGCCAATTGTCTGAACACGGTTTCTGGGACCTCTCCACGGCGATCCTCATCCACATGGTGGCACTTTGTGTCATCGGGTGTTTATCGCTTGTGTGATGTCCTGGTGGGGTAGAAAGTCAGTCAGTCAGACCGATGTATACAGTTAGGTTTATGGGCTTCTTCCTCTTGTGTAAGTTGATCTTCATCTCTGAAAGGCTGTTCTTGATACTGTCAACCAGACCTCCTGTGTTGCTCTTTCAGTCCCAATACATGCATAAGATATCAATTGCTGTTCCCCCCAAATTCCAACCATTGCATCGTTCGTTTACTTCTTATATTTGTTGACAACTTGGAGATATACTCAGAAGAAGATCAAAGCACTGATGGTCATAGAAGAAGATCAGAGCACTGATGGCCATAGAAGAAGATCAGAGCACTGATGGCCATAGAAGAAGATCAGAGCACTTATTTGTCATAGAAATCACACCTGATGTGTCATAGAAATCACACCTGATGTGTCATAGAAATCACACCTGATGTGTCATAGAAATCACACCTGATTTGTCATAGAAATCACACCTGATTTGTCATAGAAATCACACCTGATTTGTCATAGAAATCACACCTGATTTGTCATAGTAATCGCACCTGATTTGTCATAGAAATCACACCTGATTTGTCATAGAAATCGCACCTGATTTGTCATAGAAATCGCACCTGATTTGTCATAGAAATCACACCTGATTTGTCATAGAAATCACACTTGATTTGTCATAGTAATCACACCTGATTTGTCATAGAAATCACACCTGATTAGTCATAGAAATCACACCTGATTTGTCATAGAAATCACACCTGATTTGTCATAGAAATCACACCTGATTTGTCATAGAAATCACACCTGATTTGTCATAGTAATCACACCTGATTTGTCATAGAAATCACACCTGATTTGTCATAGAAATCACACCTGATTTGTCATAGAAATCGCACCTGATTTGTCATAGTAATCGCACCTGATTTGTCATAGAAATCGCACCTGATTTGTCATAGAAATCGCACCTGATTTGTCATAGAAATCGTACCTGATTTGTCATAGAAATCGCACCTGATTTGTCATAGAAATCGCACCTGATTTGTCATAGAAATCGCACCTGATTTGTCATAGAAATCGCACCTGATTTGTCATAGAAATCGCACCTGATTTGTCATAGAAATCACACCTGATTTGTCATAGAAATCACACCTGATTTGTCATAGAAATCACCTCCTTGTCTTCTCTTAGGATCTCCTGACAAACCTTCCGTGCGGAAAGAGTTATTGAACAGCATGGCTGGTCTTAGTCCTAGTAGGTTTACTGGCATTCTCAAGACAGTCTGTTATTTTATGTTTTCACAACACAGTTTATGATCTGTGTATTCAGTTTTATGTTTATACCACACAGTTTATGATCTGTGTATTCAGTTTTATGTTTATACCACACAGTTTATGATCTGTGTATTCAGTTTTATGTTTATACCACACAGTTTATGATCTGTGTATTCAGTTTTATGTTTATACCACACAGTTTGATCTGTGTATTCAGTTTTATGTTTATACCACACAGTTTATGATCTGTGTATTCAGTTTTATGTTTATACCACACAGTTTATGATCTGTGTATTCAGTTTTATGTTTAGCTGACATCAAATGATGACATCTTCTGACAGGGTGTGAAGGCCGGCCCCTGGGAACAGAGACCTGCACGTGTTGAAACACTTCGAAAGCCTTGTCCACCTTGTCAAGTACCCATTCCTATGAAGTGTCTGGGCGGACATGAGGTAATCACAATGAATGAATGAATCAAGAATTGACATCACATCTCTGCACTCGGGACATTCCCACACATGCTCTGTCCCCATCTTCAGTAACCAATGAAGAGTTGACATGGTATTAGTACCACTGAAACCTGATTAAATGTCTGCTTCAGTTTCTTTTTCAATGTTGAATATCTTCTGGAACCTCCTCACACCCTCCTGTTGAATTAGTCTTTCAGTGTTGAATATCTTCTGGAACCTCCTCACACCCTCCTGTTGAATTAGTCTTTCAGTATATGGATTCCCTATCTGTTCTTTTTTTTTAACTGTCAGTTTGATCCCACAGAGCCTTCACATCCACTTTATCATATGTAGCTTCCCTCCCAGATGAACGTCAGCAGCTGTCTATCAGCCTGCTTGTTACCTCGCATGTCATGGACAAAAAAAAGCTTTGATACACTAGTGATCTGGGTCTTATCAAGTAGGTAATTTGAAATGTTAATACATGAAATGCCTTCTTTTGTCTGCTCCCTTCTTTTGTCTGCTCCCTTCTTTTGTCTGTTCCCTTCTTTTGTCCGCTTCCTTCTAAACATGTCAGTCACTGTCCTGTCGCCACATTTATTTCTCTTGTCAAGAAGCTACAGGGAATCAAGACACCAGAAAGATCTCACTGTTGGTTGCCGGGGCCTACACAGAAATGAAAGAAAGGTAACTGTAGCCTGGCATACATGATCTATGAGGCTATCAGTGGAATAGTGTGAGCCTATGCTCTATTGGAAGATGACATTGCAAAAGCAGAAGAGAGTCAGTTACTTTGATGACATTTAACTCAAACAGCTGCCCATGAGTTTGTTGGTTTTATCTGACATGTCCTACTTTTGTGGGGTCCTTGTGTCCCACCCTTGAGAGCCTTGGTATGTGCTTCATAGGTGCTCAAATGTAGGGCCTCGGCTGTTGCATGTGTCCATGGCTTTCATGGTCAACCTCTGGCTCTGCTTCCATTATGTCTAAACAGGGCTCTCTGCAATTACTGTCTTGACCCATGTCCAGACCATTTGATTTGTTGTCACTTGATGTAGTTTAAAATTGGTTATATCCCTTCTTTCCTGATATTATTTCTGCTGTAAATTATTACTTAAGTTAATCAATTCTTAGAACAGAAAGAGTTACTGTTACTGCGCACATGCTTTTTACTGCAAGAGTTAAGTGAAAACAGTCTGTGTTACTACATGACTTTGATTTGTTAAACAAATTACAAGCCATCTAAACTTACTTTTGGGATCTTAAAAATGACTTTCAGACATCGGAAATACCTTGTTTCCGAGTGAAACCTTACTCCTGTGGTCGAAAGTGTGGCCGCAGGTTAGCTTGTGGAAATCATACATGTGAGTTACAGTGTCACACAGTCACGGCTGCTCCAGACGCACATTCTGTGAGTACTGAGTGTTGTAATCTTGATTGTCTACGCATGTTCTGCATCAGCTAGAAATGTTTTGTTTCAAGTTTTACACAGGTTGTGCATAGTCCAGACATATTTGTTTCAAGGCGTACGCAAGTTGTGCGTCATCTAGAAATGTTTGTTGCAAGCTTGTACGCAGGTTCTATCTAGAAATTTTTATTTCAAGTTTTACACTCGTTTCAAGTTTGTACACAGATTGTGTATCATCCAGAAATGTTTGTTTCAAGTTTGTACACAGATTGTGTATCATCCAGAAATGTTTGTTTCAAGCTTGTACACAGATTGTGTATCATCCAGAAATGTTTTGTTTCAAGTTTATACGCAAGTTCTGCATCATCTAGAAATTTTTGTTTCATGTTTGTAAGCTGGTTGTGTATCATCTAGAAATGTTTGTTTCAAGCTTGTACGCTGGTTGTGTATCACCTAGAAATGTTTGTTTCAAGCTTGTTCGCAGGGTGCGTATCATCTGCAAATATTTTGTTTCATGTTTGTAAGCTGGTTGTATATCATCTAGAAATGTTTGTTTCAAGCTTGTACGCTGGTTGTGTATCACCTAGAAATGTTTGTTTCAAGCTTGTACGCTGGTTGTGTATCACCTAGAAATATTTGTTTCAAGTTTGTACACAGGTTGTGCATAGTCTAGAAATGTTGGTTTCAAGCTTGTACGCTGGTTGTGTATCATCTGCAAATGTTTGTTTCAAGCTTGTACGCTGGTTGTGTATCATCTAGAAATGTTTGTTTAAGCTTTTATGCTGGTTGTGTATCATGTAGAAATGTTTGTTTTAAGCTTGTACGCTGGTTTTGTATCATCTGCAAATGTTTGTTTCAAGCTTGTATGCAGGTTGTATATCATCTGCAAATGTTTGTTTCAAGCTTGTACGCTGTTTGTGTATCATCTAGAAATGTTTGTTCAAGCCTGTATGCTGGTTGTGTATCATATAGAAATGTTTGTTTCAAGCTTGTACGCTGGTTGTGTATCATCTAGAAATGTTTGTTTAAGCTTTTATGCTGGTTGTGTATCATATAGAAATGTTTGTTTCAATCTTGTACGCTGGTTGTGTATCATCTGCAAATGTTTGTTTCAAGCTTTTATGCTGGTTGTATATCATCTGCAAATGTTTGTTTCAAGCTTTTATGCTGGTTGTATATCATCTGCAAATGTTTGTTTCAAGCTTTTATGCTGGTTGTGTATCATCTGCAAATTTTTGTTTCAAGCTTTTATGCTGGTTGTATATCATCTGCAAATGTTTGTTTCAAGCTTGTACGCATGAAGGGTGTGACTGTGTGAGGGCTACTTGACTTGACAACCAACACTGAGCTTTCAGGGAAGAATCTCCTATAAAGCAAGCTGCACATACAACAGTGGCCTGTTGTCTGGGCAGTGGTCTCTTGTCTGGGCAGTGGCCTGTTGTCTGGGCTGTGACCTCTTGTCTGGGCAGTGGCCTCTTGTCTGGGCAGTGGCCTCTTGTCTGGGCAGTGGCCTGTTGTCTGGGCAGTGGTCTCCTGTCTGGGCAGTGGTCTCCTGTCTGGGCAGTGGTCTCTTGTCTGGGCAGTGGTCTCTTGTCTGGGCAGTGGTCTCTTGTCTGGGCAGTGGTCTCTTGTCTGGGCAGTGGTCTCTTGTCTGGGCGGTGGCCTGTTGTCTGGGCAGTGGCCTCTTGTCTGGGCAGTGGCCTGTTGTCTGTCTGGGCAGTGGTCTCTTGTCTGGGCAGTGGCCTGTTGTCTGGGCAGTGGCCTCTTGTCTGGGCAGTGGTCTCTTGTCTGGGCAGTGGCCTCTTGTCTGGGCAGTGGTCTCTTGTCTGGGCAGTGGTCTCTTGTCTGGGCAGTGGTCTCTTGTCTGGGCAGTGGTCTCTTGTCTGGGCAGTGGTCTCCTGTCTGGGCAGTGGCCTCTTGTCTGGGCAGTGGTCTCTTGTCTGGGCAGTGGTCTCTTGTCTGTCTGGGCAGTGGCCTGTTGTCTGGGCAGTGGCCTGTTGTCTGGGCAGTGGCCTGTTGTCTGGGCAGTGGCCTGTTGTCTGGGCAGTGGCCTCTTGTCTGGGCAGTGGCCTCTTGTCTGGGCAGTGGTCTCTTGTCTGGGCAGTGGCCTCTTGTCTGGGCAGTGGCTTGTTTGACCTTCTGTTTTTGGGGTTCAGCCTCCCAAGTTTCTTTAACATGCTCATGGTTTTTGTTGTTAAGTTTGTTTCCATTTTTAGAGCATGATAACTGTTGATCCATTCCCCATTGATCCCGGATGAAGTATGTTTTCCTTTTTCCAATTTTTTACAAATCCACAAAATCAACACTGTATATAGTCAGTTGTCTGTTGGAGCAGACAGTTTTGAAAAGCAGGATTTTCAAAGGGAGTGAATGCACAGTGCCAAGAGGTCATTAGTAAAGGCAGATTTCTTGGTATGCTTTAACCAAACATATAAAGTATGACAAAATACTTCTTGATGGAGCTGGTCACATGTAGCTTAGGACCAAAAAGTGATTTTTCTTGTTGTTGCTCGGCTGTTTTAGTTTTCCAGACTTCTTTTTTGTCACTTTTGCCTGAGATTTTTCCTGCATAATGCTGATTTCTCCATTACTCATCTTCTGTTGAATGCTCTGTATTGACATTAAAATTCCACTGGGCTTTCTGCAGGCTGGGACAGAATGCAAGCCATGTGAACTAGGCTGTGAGGAACCAAGACCAGACGGATGTACTCACCCTTGCGTGCGACCATGCCATCCTCCACCTTGCCCACCCTGCCACATGATGATCCGCATGCGCTGTCACTGCCAGACACTTGTCAAACACATCGAGTGTGACAAGTGGAATGCTTCATCACAAAAACTACGTGACACCTTGAAGTCGTGTGGACAACCTTGTCCTAAAGAGGTGAATAATGTCTTTCACATTACTGTTTGTGTGTGTGTTTTAATTTGTGTTTTCAATCACTTTATTAATACTGGATGTCACCACATTATACACCTTTCTCAGTGTTTTTGCTGCTCATACTATCTCTCACCTGTTGGTTGCTGGGCTTCTACAATATGTGAACAATAGTCTACAGCAGTGTTTTTGCTGCTCATACTATCTCTCACCTATTGGTTGCTGGGCTTCTACAATATGTAAACAATAGTCTACAGCAGTGTCCTTGCTGCTCATACTATCTCTCACCTATTGGTTGCTGGGCTTCTACAATATGTGAACAATAGTCTACAGCAGTGTTCTTCACCCCTTTGGCCACGGCCCACTAATGGAAACGTCCAGAAATGTCTGCCTAATTATGTCTCATAGGTAGGCTGTTTTTCTCTTCCATGATTGTAGTCTATAGGATTTAACACCTCAAGGATGAGAATCAAACCCCAGAAAACCTGTTCAACCATATCAATCAAGAATATTTGGACACCTGGGTTAGACTGTAACTGTGAGAATGTGCTCTTCTTCTGCCTGTTATCTCCTAAATGAGCACAGACAATCAGCCTGAGCACAGACAATCAGCCGACACTGGGACATTCTTGTGTATACTTTCCAATAATTGGTTGCATTTTTCAGCTAAAGCTTACTATAGGAGAAGTCAGCCAACTGTAGACCAGTGATCCTCAACATTTTTACATCCATGGGCCACCAAAGCTAAGGAATTTTTTTCATGTTAAACCATACAAAGTAAATCCAAACACATGGGGGCAGCCATTTGCAATGACTAACGAATAAGGTTCGACCACGATTGGTTGGTTATTTATAGTTTGTGACGCATTTTATCACATAGTATGCAGAGTACTGAAAATTAGGTAAAGCGGTTTAGCGGCAGGTTAGGAAATTCCCAGAAAAATGGTACAGCGGTCTAGTAGAGTAAACATCAGATTACTTCCTTGAGCATGTTCACCGAGTATTCTTGTCACTTTTATGTCACTGTATCTTTGTTCCTTTGTAATCTGTCTTGCCCACTGTTTGATCACCCTACAACTCCTGTCTCTTAGTTGCCATGTGGACATCCTTGCGGGGCTGTGTGCCACAGTGGACCCTGCCCCAATGCTGGCCGCTGTCAGAAGAAAGTCACTCTCAAGTGCAGATGCAAGAGGATCAAGAAGGATGTTGTGTGCGCAGAAAGAGGAGCTGTGTCAAAACTGGAGTGTGATTCCAACTGTAGACCTAACCAGAAGGTTTGTATGTTTCTGTCTAGTGCCACTGATTAGATATTTCATGCCCTGCCTCAAGCTGATCTTTGTAAACTTTGTAAAACAACCTCTGAAAGATCAGTGATATCCCACTGAGACGGCGACTGAGTCAACTGAAAGGAAGAAACTTGGACATTGACTAGGAGACAACACAAGATTGCCTGAAATCAGAGAACAAGCCATTGTCAGTCACAAGAGCGACCATGAAAGAACACAGACAAGCTCTGTTTTCAGGACAGTTGAAGCATGTTTGCATCAGTGAGTTATGTCATTAACCTGGAACTTGAATCCACAGACAGCATAACAATCCTGGGAGCTAATCCAGCGAGCTGAGCTTAAAAGCAACAAATAGTTATGTCTAAAGGAGTTCAACAGAGACACTGTGGTACAGACGTAGTTAAATAATTCACATACATGGGGTTGACAGAATGACCGTCTGTGAATGAAAACATTAAAAACATTATATTTACAGTAAGCAAATGAATCAACGAATCAAGCGTCGACACAACTGCACTCTGGGCATTTCTGCCCCTGTCCTGTCTCTCTCCTCAGCAGCCAGTGATCAGATTCTGTTCTGTTGGTACCAGCTGCAACCTGATTCAAAGTTGCTGAATCACCCTCTGCTTACTCCCTGCTGAATCACCCTCTGCTTACTCCCTGCTGAATCACTCCCTGCTGAATCACCCTCTGCTTACTCCCTGCTGAATCACTCTCTGCTTACTCCCTGCTGAATCACCCTCTGCTTACTCCCTTCTGAATCACCCTCTGCTTACTCCCTGCTGAATCACTCTCTGCTTACTCCCTGCTGAATCACCCCCTGCTTACTCCCTTCTGAATCACCCTCTGCTTACTCCCTGCTGACCACCCAGAGGAGCAGCAGAGCCGGTCTATCAGCCTGCATATTACCCCATACATCGGAATATCCTGGGCAGAAAACCTTGGTGTGTTCCTGATCTGAATCTCATCAAGCAATGCCAGCCACTCAGGACCTAGGACACTGTTCTCAGCAGTGGCCAAGAAATACTCATGAGTTGTTTGGTGCTGAACAAGTTAAAAGTTCCACCTGTTAACCTGAGGCCGCATACATTTCTTGGCTGTCGCATTTCCATCATTTCAGGGTTGGAATTAATGTTGTTTGTTTTTCTATATTTCAGAATGGTGATGAATTGGCAAAGCAAAAGGAGGAGGAAGAGAAAAAGAAACAAGAGGCAGAACTCTTGGAATATGAGCGAATGATGAAAGGACGGAAAAAGAAACACAGAAAACAGAAAGAAGAATTGCAAGAGGAGACATTTTGGAGCAAATACAAACTCTTCATTGCTGTTCTCACACTAGGTATTGCTGCAGCGTGTGGTGTCATGTTGTATGCTAACATGGAGTTTTGATCTCAGATATTGAGAGAATTGTTTTGTACAAATTTAAGTAATGTATCTGTAACCTAGCAGCAAAACACAACCAGCCACCCAGCCATGCTGAACTGTAGGTTACTTTGTAACCATAGCATACCATGATATAACCGTGTTGTATGGTTGAACAAGGTTTCTGGGTTCTGCTCTTGTCTGATTGCCATCTATGAGATGATAAGATGTTTATCCTATAGTCTGCACTTCTAGAGGGAAGTGGAAGGAAAGCAAAAATCCCTTAATCCTATCGCTCCAGAAACACTGAAAAAATAAAGGTCATGAATCCAGGAAGCATGCAGTTTTTTTAAAGCAGTGTATTTATATAGATTCCCACACAATAAAGTTCAGGAGATATGAAGGATAGTAATTAATAAACATGAATGAAGTGAAAAATTAACTTGATTTTATTACACCGTCCTAAAAAAAAGGATCAGTGACTCGTATCATTTATCTTCTCAGAATTCAAACACTAGCATTTACGGGGAAACTATGACATCACAGTTGCTTTAAAACTGCCATTTAATACAAAGAAAATCCCTAAATTGTTAGTTAATTTAGTAACCTCCTAAATGCTGGTGCAAAAACAATCAGTTTGTTGATCAGGCAACTCATTAACACATCGCTGTAGAAATGACAGGTCAGGAGGCATTTATACAGGGATTAAATTCTTGTTGTAGGTGTCAGGTTTGTGGCTTGTCGGGGTGAAAGCGTTCGACACGATTGATAGAAAAATGTGAAAGAAAGCAAACGTAGAGTAATTAAAGGACTGTCTTTACGTCAGTGAGGCATCAGGTATATGATTCTTGATGGATGGTGCAGTCAGCATAATCATAGTTGTCTTTACCTCCCAGGACATTTCCCCGTAAATGTTCCAACTTGTTTATGTTATTGGCTGTTTTCACACCTGCGATGTCAAGATATGGATACGTTAACTAAAAATAGCATTTAGGGCATTTTCCTTCAAACCAAATGTTTTTGTTTAGCCAAGTTGACTTCACATTTTCCTTCAAACCAAATGTTTTTGTTTAGCCAAGTTGACTTCACATTTTCCTTCAAACCAAATGTTTTTGTATAGCCAAGTTGACTTCACATTTTCCTTCAAACCAAATGTTTTTGTTTAGCCAAGTTGACTTCACATTTTCCTTCAAACCAAATGTTTTTGTATAGCCAAGTTGACTTCACATTTTCCTTCAAACCAAATGTTTTTGTTTAGCCAAGTTGACTTCACATTTTCCTTCAAACCAAATGTTTTTGTTTAGCCAAGTTGACTTCACATTTTCCTTCAAACCAAATGTTTTTGTATAGCCAAGTTGACTTCACATTTTCCTTCAAACCAAATGTTTTTGTTTAGCCAAGTTGACTTCACATTTTCCTTCAAACCAAATGTTTTTGTATAGCCAAGTTGACTTCACATTTTCCTTCAAACCAAATGTTTTTGTTTAGCCAAGTTGACTTCACATTTTCCTTCAAACCAAATGTTTTTGTATAGCCAAGTTGACTTCACATTTTCCTTCAAACCAAATGTTTTTGTTTAGCAAAGTTGACTTCACATTTTCCTTCAAACCAAATGTTTTTGTTTAGCCAAGTTGACTTCACATTTTCCTTCAAACCAAATGTTTTTGTATAGCCAAGTTGACTTCACATTTTCCTTCAAACCAAATGTTTTTGTTTAGCCAAGTTGACTTCACATTTTCCTTCAAACCAAATGTTTTTGTATAGCCAAGTTGACTTCACATTTTCCTTCAAACCAAATGTTTTTGTATAGCCAAGTTGACTTCACATTTTCCTTCAAACCAAATGTTTTTGTTTAGCCAAGTTGACTTCACATTTTCCTTCAAACCAAATGTTTTTGTTTAGCCAAGTTGACTTCACATTTTCCCCGTAAGCCTCAGTGATAGAAATCACAAGGTCATGACATGAGTCATCTTATACCTATGTTTTCAAGGTCTTGGGGAATGTATTACATTTAGTAATCTGGTCACCATAATTTCAGCTTCATAGCAACCTGGTCACCCCATAGTTGATTCGCTCCTGTGCCAATGAAAAACACACAGAATTCCATCACTGTCCCTTATGGACAAATTGTCACAGACTGCAGTCTCAGCATATTCACTATTATTATTAGCTTACACACACCCACACACACATATTAAAAGCATAGGGCAGCCCTTAGAAGTGCTAACACAAACAGTCTGACATTAGAAATGCAGTTCATCATCAACTGAAGCAGCAGTTACAAACAGATCAGCCATTGCACCCGCGACCAATGTTAATCACATAAGGCATCACCAACAGTTTTCTAAATTTACAGTTGACAACACCATGTTGGTCAAGTCAAAAAACATTCCAAATTAAATCTGCAGCTCATAGTGTCTCACCATGCACTCAGCTCAGGGCAACAAAACTATATCCTTTCAGTCTACAGATAGAGGAAAATGCAATGGCCACCATATGTCAGAAACAAATAGTTAGTGCTTCACCTTATTCATGTTGATTGATTACTCCCTTCATATATCTTGATATATATAGGAAAACATTAAAAGAATGTAGATAAATACATTTATAATGAATTTATTAGTGACCTGTGAAACATTTTGTTTCAAGGATTTTTTTCTAGAATCCCGATGGACTCGTGGCCTATTTGTTTTTATAGTGTTCTTATGGCGAGAGTGTGAAAATAGATTTGGCATTGACCTGCCCATCTTAAGTGTTCACCGTCTGATCTATCAAACATTCTGTTGGCTTCTTGATATTTTCTGTCATTGTCAGAATGTATATAATTGTTTTATTTATGGATTACAATATTATTCATTGGGGGATCCTAGTTCAGCTTCTAGTAGATGTACCGATGCATATTTGGGGGGCAGAATCTGACTAACGACACTCTACGAATCTCTCAGCTGCTCAGTCACACACTAACACTGACTGTGCATTTGGCATCAAGATAATAATGTATTCACTCGGACGACTCAGTTCTGCCTCCTTGCAACCAACCTTAAGTGTTTACCTAGCTATAATGGCTTTTCCTTATCACTTTATCTACCAGTGCATTGTTTTATGTGTTAGTCTTTGCTGTTTGTTCGGTATAATTTGCTGCTTGCATTGAAGAAAGTGAAGCAGATTATGTTTCCAGTAGAAATCTTTTAAGCGATAACATTTCTCAGGAATTCCTTTCCTAATCACCACCCTATTCCTCGTTTTACCTTTGGTAAAGATGTTTATCTCCTGCTACCACCAACATGATATTGAAATATATTCCTTGTTTCGTCATTTTATTGTTCTTGTTGATGAGATTTGATACTTATGAGAAATACCACTCACACACAAAAACATTGAAGTGAAAGCTGTAATTGTACAGAATCTTAAGCAGGTGTGAGAATAAACTGGGCGTTACCAGTGAAATATGTAGCATACAACGTTTACGATAAATTTCCATACACAGGAAAAAATCAACATATCACTGACGCAATACAGGCATAACTCCAGCTGTGTTTGTATATGTGTTCTTCATTAGTGAAGGACACACATCGGGAAAAAAAATGGTAATAACGTAGAGCATTTATATTAAAAAAAATTGTTTTTAATTTGTTTTAAAATGTTGATTGTTGCCATCTATGGAATCTGATGGGACAGCTTGTATTTGTCGGGCTTCACAATAAACCTGCGGGGTGGAGAAGTGCCTGTTTGTAAGGGACTTTTGCCGGCGGAAAACTGGGAAGGCTGGTTTTAGGGAGACACCATGAGCAGCCTTTTAAGATAGTGATTACCTTGAAAAACCAGACCTCTTTGGGTGCCTCTTATGACACGCTTGGTAGGTCTCTCTAGACCTTAGTAAGAAGTAACTATAACTGGGGACCAGAAAGTTGCACTTCCTCAGGTATTTGGAGACTGAATTTTTGCAGAAACCCTGTGCTGATTGTGAATTAGAAGCTGCGGATGTCTTGTCATTTATAGACTGCATTTTCAGTGCCTAATGTTGTTTAAACGTGTTGTATTTAGCTATTTGTTGTTGTAATCTTGTTCTTATTTATGTCAATTCCAAGTCTCTAAGCATCTAATTTATTTTGAGGTAAGATGTTAGATGTTTAGAGTTTAAAGAGAAGATAAATGTTGAAATATACCTGAGAAAATTGGGTTTAATATCATAGAAAGTTGATGTACAAATTGCAGCAACAAAAAAATATAATCTGAAATAAAGAATAACATAAAAATGTGCTAAATAAGATGATGATTTAACATGTACAGATATCTTGCAGTCTATCCCAGGTGGCATTATACTTTATTTCTGATCTGTGTTTCTCCATTTCATGAGGCTTAACTTAACACATTGTCAGTTGTCTCCCTCTTCGACTGTCCGCATGCCTCCCCCGACTTGCTCACAGATTGTGGGTTGACCCAGTTCTGACACAGGTAACCTGTTCTCTGTGAGAGCTGAGCAGCAGAAGATGGTGTTAGATAGGGCACATCTCTTAATAGTATAACCAGAATGTTCTTTCTCTGGAACTGACAGGGCAGAAGAACTGGAGGGAGATCCATAAATATACAGAGAAGACAATTAGAAACAAACATGTGGGGAGGGCATGAGTTTATGGGGAACCTCTAATGGAGGAATTCTTTTTCAGCGATCTCTGGCCATGGGATATCACCCTCATCAGTAATGGAGAGAACTTCTCTATTTTAGCAGTCTCTGATCATGTGCTTAATCCACTGTGGGCCGTAAACTAGGATGTCATCTCAACAATAATGGAGGAAGAATAGTAGAACCAGCACACAAGGACAGAATATTCTGTAAAAGTTAATAAGGAAATCTTGGAAACACCACTTGCCATATACTGGTCTCTGGCCAGTAATTTCCCCTGGTCTCTGGGCAGTAAGTTCTAACACCCATGTGTTTTGTTGCGCACATTACACAAAAATACCTTGGCAGTTGGAAATAGAAAAAGTGCTGCACAGAAAACATTTTGAGTTAAATATCTACCCAAAGTATTTCAGGATCCTCACGGATGCTCTGGAGTTTGTACACTGCTGAGATTTTCGGACTCTGGCTTGAGTTAGAAGTAGAACAGAGCACTTATGGGTTGCTACTTTTGTGCATGATTTTGATCCTTTGTTCAAACCTAAACCTGGTCTGTGGCCACCTTGAAGAATTCATGTGATTGTTGTTAGCTGTACTGAATGTGTTATTGAATGTATTTCCAGTAGTTCTGTTGTGTCACTGTTGTTAGCTGTACTGAATGTGTTGTTGAATGTATTTCCAGTAGTTCTGTTGTGTCACTGTTGTTAGCTATACTGAATGTGTTGTTGAATGTATTTCCAGTAGTTCTGTTGTGTCACTGTTGTTAGCTATACTGAATGTGTTGTTGAATGTATTTCCAGTAGTTCTGTTGTGTCACTGTTGTTAGCTGTACTGAATGTGTTGTTGAATGTATTTCCAGTAGTTCTGTTGTGTCACTATTGTTTAGGTTTTCAATGCACTTAAGGATTTAGTCACTGTGATGAACTAGTACTGTCACATTCCATTACAGATGAAATGGTGCATTAAAGTTGGAAAACTCTGTGATGATTTTGTCTGATTGTTTTTTTTCTTTCTTGACCAATTAGTCATAATGTGTACTGCAAGATTGTTACATGCTATGTTTTAATAGTTTCTTTTCCATGTCACACGTTTCATTTCTAGTTTAAAAAAAAAAAAGGGAAGTAAAGGACCATTTTTCAGACCTTCAGGTGTATTGTGTATATAGGGCTAGACCTATATTTTATAGACCAGACAGTACCTGGTGGGTGAGGTGGTCAGCATCACACCAGCCACCTTTACTTCCCATGACTGTACCTGGTACCCACCTAAGGCTGGGTCGACTTATGAGCTAAAGTCATATTTGAAAAAAGTCTGGCCCCTGTCAGGACCCGAACTCACGACTTTCTGATCCGCAGGCTAGCATCTAGACCCCATTTTATTTCCATATCTGTAAAATTGTTTTTTGCCCCAAACAAAATTCACACTCCTGTTTTCCCAATTATTAATAAAAATAAAGTTCAGTTCTTACATTATTATATCATATGGTTTCTGTTTCACATAATCAGAGTAAGTACACAGAACTGACCCAAAACTTGTGCGGCTGTGGAAATGACAAACCATGTGTCCCACCACCCCGTTTGTTGACAAGACAGATAAAGATACCACAGACCTTCAGCTCTCTACATGTCCACATTGTTGACAAAACAGATTAAGATACTGCAGATCTTCTGAGAGACCCACAGTGCCATAGATGATCAGCACTCACTCACTGCACTGAAGCGAGACACCCACAGTGCCATAGATGATCAGCACTCATGCACTGCACTAAAGCGAGACACACACAGTGCCATAGATGATCAGCACTCATGCACTGCACTAAAGTGAGACACCCACAGTGCCATAGATGATCAGCACTCATGCACTGCACTGAAGTGAGACACCCACAGTGCCATAGATGATCAGCACTCACTCACTGCACTGAAGCGAGACACCCACAGTGCCATAGATGATCAGCACTCACTCACTGCACTGAAGCAAGACACCCACAGTGCCATAGATGATCAGCACTCACTCACTGCACTGAAGCGAGACACCCACAGTGCCATAGATGATCAGCACTCATGCACTGCACTGAAGCGAGACACCCACAGTGCCATAGATGATCAGCACTCATGCACTGCACTAAAGTGAGACACCCACAGTGCCATAGATGATCAGCACTCATGCACTGCACTGAAGTGAGACACCCACAGTGCCATAGATGATCAGCACTCACTCACTGCACTGAAGCGAGACACCCACAGTGCCATAGATGATCAGCACTCGCACTGCACTAAAGCAAGACACCCACAGTGCCATAGAGGATCTGCACTGCACTGAAGCGAGACACCCACAGTGCCATTGATGATCAGCACTCATGCACTGCACTGAAGCGAGACACCCACAGTGCCATAGATGATCAGCACTCACTCACTGCACTGAAGCGAGACACCCACAGTGCCATAGATGATCAGCACTCATGCACTGCACTGAAGCGAGACACCCACAGTGCCATAGATGATCAGCACTCATGCACTGCACTAAAGTGAGACACCCACAGTGCCATAGATGATCAGCACTCATGCACTGCACTGAAGTGAGACACCCACAGTGCCATAGATGATCAGCACTCACTCACTGCACTGAAGCGAGACACCCACAGTGCCATAGATGATCAGCACTCATGCACTGCACTGAAGCGAGACACCCACAGTGCCATTGATGATCAGCACTCATGCACTGCACTGAAGCGAGACACCCACCGTGCCATTGATGATTAGCACTCATGCACTTCACTGAAGTGAGACACCCATAGTGCCATAGATGATCAGCACTCATGCACTGAAGCGAGACACCCACAGTGCCATAGATGATCAGCACTCATGCACTGCACTGAAGCGAGACACCCACAGTGCCATAGATAATCAGCACGTGTGCATTGCACTGCAGCATACTGTGACAACTGGATGGCTTTAAAACAAAGAGAACTGATTTTGACAGCCATTTTGTCTTGGCATGAAAAGATGCTATCACTCAAACATCATCTTCTTTTGTTCACTTGAAACAAATTATCTATATCTGCAATATTGTCTCAAACTAATGTAAGATGTGAATCTCTTATTCCTGCAAACAAGAAACATGATGATGGTGTATTTCAGAGAGAAACCCTTGCCACTAAACACAAATCCTTTTTAACACAGCCAAAACTAATTTACAAAACAACAGACAAGAACTGATAAGTTTCCTGTTTTCTTTGTTTCAATGTAGTTGCATCTGAATAGTGTTTAATTCATCACAAATGAAAAAAAAAAGGAAAAGATCAAACTTTAAAATAATTTTGGTTTTAAGCAATTATTTTTACAAATTTAAGAATCATAAAATATTTTCACTATTCATATTTCTCTCCTCCTTTTAAAAACATTGCGTATATTCATATTTACTGATCATATAAAAGTTGTGGGTGCAACTGCCAGTGTGTAAGAAAAAGAATCTGTAGTAGTTGTGGGTGCAACTGCCAGTGTGTAAGAAAAAGAATCTGTAGTAGTTGTGGGTGCAACTGCCAGTGTGTAAGAGAAAGAATCTGTAGTAGTTGTGGGTGCAACTGCCAGTGTGTAAGAGAAAGAATCTGTAGTAGTTGTGGTTATGATCAAGAAAGTGCTGAGATCTAGGTGTGTAAGAGAAAGAATCTGTAGTAGTTGTGGGTGCAACTGCCAGTGTGTAAGAGAAAGAATCTGTAGTAGTTGTGGTTATGATCAAGAAAGTGCTGAGATCTGTGTAAGAGAAAGAATCTGTAGTAGTTGTGGGTGCAACTGCCAGTGTGTAAGAGAAAGAATCTGTAGTAGTTGTGGTTATGATCAAGAAAGTGCTGAGATCTAGGTGTGTAAGAGAAAGAATCTGTAGTAGTTGTGGTTATGATCAAGAAAGTGCTGAGATCTAGGTGTGATCTGTTTGAATCAACAAAACAATGGCTTTTCTTTAACATCATCAAGTGCCATGCTGAGCAGTACAAACATCTGACCTCTGTCTTCAGGAAATATCTGAACTTCTTCCCTGCCACCCAGTCAATCGATCTAGCGTCTTCTCCCACTACTGACCTCTGACCTTCCATGCCATCCTGTCAATCACTCCAGCATGTTGTCCCACTACTGACTCCTGTGTCTTCATGAAATGTCTGACCTCTGACAATCCCTGCAGCTTCTCCCACTACTGACCTTCTTCCATGCCACCCTATCTATCAATCCAGCATGTTGTCCCACTACTGACCTGTGACCTTCTTCCATGCAAACCTATCTATCAATCCAGCATGTTGTCGCACTACTGACCTCTGACCTTCTTCCATGCCACCCTATCTATCAATCCAGCATGTTGTCCCACTACTGACCTCTGACCTTCTTCCATGCAAACCTATCTATCAATCCAGCATGTTGTCCCACTACTGACCTGACCTTCTTCCATGCCACCCTATCAATCCAGCATGTTGTCTGACTACTGACCTGACCTTCTTCCATGCCACCCTATCTATCAATCTAGCATGTTGTCCCACTACTGACCTCTGACCTTCTTCCATGCAAACCTATCTATCAATTCAGCATGTTGTCCCACTACTGACCTGACCTTCTTTCATGCCACCCTATCTATCAATCCAGCATGTTGTCCCACTACTGACCTGACCTTCTTTCATGCCACCCTATCTATCAATCCAGCATGTTGTCCCACTACTGACCTGACCTTCTTCCATGCCACCCTATCTATCAATCCAGCATGTTGTCCCACTACTGACCTGTGACCTTCTTCCATGCCACTCTATCAATACAGCTTGTTGTCCCACTACTGACCTCTGACCTTCTTCTATCTATCAATACAGCATGATGTCCCACTACTGACCTCTTCGCCTTAGTGGAGGTTTCAACTTCACTACAATCATGTTGCCCCATACCTCCTCCGTTTCTGTGCCAGTGAAAATCAAATAAAATCTCCCTTACTGCCCCATATGAAAAGAGGTGAACAAACAATCAGTCCCGACACAATCCAGAAATATGCACACACAGTAAATGCATAAGGCAATTGCTAGAGGCGCCAAAGCCAGCAGTTGTCATCAAAAATGCAGTTTGTCGTTGATGGAAGTATTGGTCAACACTACTGACCTCTGTCTTCATGAAATGATTGACCCCCCCCCCCCCAAGGTGACGACCAAAACGAGCAACTCTCTATTTCTGATATGGATAAAAGTATCCTCTTCAACGCCTTTAGGCACATAGGGCTAGACCTATATTTTACAGAACAATGGGCACTCAGTGGGTGATGTGGTCAATATCATGGCGGTCACTTTACATCTCAGGACCTATCTTAGGGTGGATCCACCTGGAGGCCGAGGTCTACGTTCTAGCCATCTTAGGGTGGGTCCATCTGGAAGCCGAGCTCTACGTTCTAGCCATATTAGGGTGGGTCCACCTGGAAGCCGAGCTCTACGTTCTACCCATCTTAGGGTGGGTCCACCTGGAAGCCGAGCTCTACGTTCTACCCATCTTAGGGTGGGTCCACCTGGAAGCCGAGGTCTACGTTCTACCCATCTTAGGGTGGGTCCACCTGGAAGCCGAGCTCTATGTTCTAGCCATTTAAAATACCAAGGACACAAATCTGTGAACAGACATGAGTGTCTTCATTGCCAGGCAGGGCACATGATAATGATGATGATATGATGAATAGATGACTGAGTTAAATGAATGCTGGCCCCTGAATCATGAAAATTTACTTGAAACTCTTAACAAAAGTACACACTGTATCTAGCCACAGGAACAATATGTTTTGTGAACGTCGTAAAATGTAATCTTCGTCGATTTTGTTTACATTCTGACACAACTTCAGCATCACACAAAACATCATTTCTTGTCCAGCTAAAATAATTACAATTTGCCACTAAAAAAAATATTTGTTTAAAAACTACTGTCTGGTCACACAAACAGGGATTTCACACCGTATCACTAACATACTCTGTTGGTCTTTGCAGACTTTACAGCAGATGGCCAAATCAAACAAGCACAATGAAAAACATGCAAGAGCACTGCTTTAAAATGCAACATACAGATATACTGCTTAAAATATACTGTGATCTATTCAAACTATTAGCCAGAATTCTTTACCATGCTGAGACCAAATGTGAACAGTTTAGTAACATCTGATACCCTACCTGACATTCAAGAGAATAGCTGGTAAGACTGCGGGACGTGACAGTTGATGTCATGTACAAGGGTTTGGCTAGCTAGCTGAGGTAACACAGTGAGACACAGGTTTGCTAGGCAGCAGCGATGGCACAGTAACTATAACTAGCATGTTTGCCTGCCAGCCCAGTGAGCTTTGCTCCACACTGAGGCAGGAAAGTTTGGCTCTCCTCCAAACTTCTACCCCCGCAGTATTGCGGCCTGAAATATCCGTTTGGGGCGCAGTCCAATTAAAAATACGGACTTGTCGGAGTTCCCGCCGAGGAACAAATTGCGGCAAAACTAGGAGTACCTTACAATGTCATGAGACGCAACATTGCAGACGATACTAGCAGATGATAAAAGCGACCGTTGACAATTTCAAGACATTACAGACGATGAAAGCGATATGGCGGGTAGACCACACGCTCCCACGCAGATTAGCAATACTGCTCTTCCGATTGAGGATTTAGCAGTGGTAGATGTCAGACTTGTCGGCATGCGCAAAACGCGATTAAACTCACCGCCGAGCGTATCCCCCGCGCCGCTACGTTAAACTAGGTGCCTGGGACTCACGCGCAAAATAATTGGAGGAAGTTGCAGGAGATGTGGTAGCTGCCACTCGTGAGTCCCAGCCATCTATTTTTCGCCCCTAACCGTGCCGCGTGGGATACGGTCGGCGATGAGGCATAGTCACAGAAACAGGTCAGCAAGTAACATATCGCTGAGAGCCTGTTAGAGCATTTGTTTCGTTTTTCCGAGCCGATCCTAGATTTGCCACGATTTGTTCGTCGGCAGAAAGTTTGACAATGGAAAGTGACAACGGTCGCTATTATTGTCGTCTGCTACTATCGTCTGCAGTGTTGCGTCTCTTAGAATTGTCAGGTAATCAGAAACAATAAGAAACAGGTCCCTGTTAGATCATTTGTTTTGTTATACGGAGCCGGCATATTTTTTAATGGACTGTGCCCCGAACGGATATTTCAGGCCGCAATACTGCGGGGGTAGAAGTTCGGAGGAGAGCAGAAAATTTTAATAACCACACTAAGTCCTAACCTTCTTAAACCTCAACTGTTCCCGTGGGGGTTTCACGGCCCTATGGTGGGGGGAAAAAAACAAAAGAGCCAGTGCCTCCCTAACAAGCATATTGTAAGTGTTGACTAATTAGGGTTTCCTTCCAAGTTGGAGTGCATCTGCCTCAAAAGCAAAGAACCAACAGATTCAAGTTGTTCCCCTCCACCTTGGGACTGTGTTTGAATCCTGTGTGAGCCTTGCCGTTTTAATATTATACTAGAATGTTCCATAATCTACAATACTGGACATGTGGAACATATTCTGAAGTGCTGCAAATGATTCTGACAGAAACATATTGTTTGAATGCCAACTGGCAACATAGGCCAAACATTGCTTATAGATCTGACAATGTGTCGCTGGCTCCCTTTAAAAAAATTTTTTTTACAGCAATAGTATAGATGATGTAATAAAAATAAAAACTCACAAAAATGGCTTCACGAGTTTATGGCTTTAGCATGTCAATGATGACCTCATTATGCAAATAAAACTCTTCTTGCTGATTACAAATATATTTCTCAACATAGAGTTTGCTATTACAGCCTCAACAAAAAATAAAACAACAATTTACAATCTAACATTCTTTAGCATTACATGTTTAAATACTGGTTCTGAAGAGAGGTAATGCTAGGGGAACGAGGGTGGTGTGAACAGCTCCGAGTGAAATCATTACAGGAAGCGAACAGCACCAAGTGAAATCATTACAGGAGGCGAACAGCACCAAGTGAAATCATTACAGGAAATACCACAGACATAAGTGTCTGTTTACAAACATTTATGTAGTTATTTCTGACAATAAAAACAGTTTCCAAGCCTACTCTGTGTATCCGAATGAAGCCAAGTTGTCTACTCTTGGCTAACATTACTGCAGAGTTGTCTACTCTTGGCCAGCAATACTGCAGAATTGTCTACTCTTGGCTAACAATACTGCAGGGCTACTCTACTCCAGTCAGACAATGATATGTTTATGAAGGTGCAGATCCTCTGCAACAGTCCCACTGGCCCACACAGTGAGCAAGTCACTGCTGCAGGAGTGTTTCCTTAACATCCAAAGGTGCAGGGCACTCCAAGAGAAGGTGGTCGGCCATTTCACTTGAGGGTGACAACAATGCCAGGCCAGGAGTGAACGTCAGGGAAGGAAACAATGTAGGCAGCCATTGACACTAGCAAAACCCATTCAGAACTGACAGGTTACTGATGTTGTTACTGGTTGGGGACGATGTCCCACTTGACAGACATGAGACTAGCTAATCTTACTGGATCACTCCTTCTAATCAATTTATCATAATTATATACGGAGCAATATCATCAGTTGGAGATGTTATCATGGCACCACATTATCAGTCAAAGATGTTGCAACAGGATAATACTATCAGTTTGAGATGTCACAAGAGGATGACGCCACCATTCAGAAATGATACTGGGATGACACCATCAGTCTTTCGCAATGGGATTTCACAATTAGGTGGGAAAGGAAGGGAGTGAAGAGATTCGACTCTAGCCCTAGCAACACCTCAAGTACAACAGTCTACAGCTGAAGTGAAAGAACAATGCAAATGTCTACTTGAACAATACTTGCAATACCTCCTAAAAAAACACAATTGAAGTCAAAAGAACATAATGTTTTATGTTTATTCGTCGGATCAACACCATGGCACATGGGTGTAACCCATAAAGGCTCTGTTTTACTTTTAGCTCAAGCCTGAGTCTTTTAAAGAGTCTCAGCGCAGTGCACGAACTCTGTTGCACCGGCGAGGATTCTGAAATACTTTTTAAGAAGTTTTTTCAATTCCAAATGTTTGCCCGGACAGCGCCATTAAGCTACTATTTTTGATTTCCAACTGCCAAGGAATTTTTTTTTAATGTGTGCAAGAATACACATCTTACTACCCAGAGAAATTACTAGAAGTCCATGTGAAAAAATCCCAGCCTTTACCGGGGCTTGAACCTGGGACCTCAAACACTCAAGGCGGACACCATACCTTGAGACCACTCAGCCCCTCCTACCTCCCCAAACCCCAAGAAAAAAAAAAGAACATAAATAAGCAAGAACAGAACAAGATAACACTGGCTAGAATATTATCACAATAATAACAGGCAATGAGAAGAAAAAACAAACACAAATGCAAAGACTTCCACAGCTGCTTTCCATCAAACATGCCAAGATAAGCCCTGTTGAACAGGCAACATCAGACACAAATCATGCACACCCAAGACAAACATTTCAACATTTACTTTTGGAGCTCTGAGCATATATTATATATCCAAGGTACAGTAAAGTCGGCGCTCCGTCACAGAAATAGTAACACACATACTAGCTTATGGCATCACATAAATAGTAACACACATACTAGCTTATGGCATCACAGAAATAGTAACACACATACTAGCTTATGGCAGAAATTAACTAGATAAAATATTTTTCTATGTTCCGGTGATAAAATTCGACAGCAGCACGAGACGATGTGTTCCATGTGTTGACAATATGGCCGCGTGCAGGGTGCCAATATGTTAAACATAAATGGTCTCGGCGATTGGTGTTGCAGTGGAAATCGATGGCCACTAACAACGCAGCAATCAGGGCCAGGAATGAGAACAGCACTAGCAGCAGACACCTGGCACCACTCCTACCTGTAATGTTTTAATAAGAAGATCTGTGTATCTGCTGGTGGTAGTGGGGTGAGGGCAGAAGCAAGAAGGTGGAGGGAGACAGAGTGACACACAGATAAATAGGGAGAGAGAGAGACTGACATGGATAAATAGATAGGGAGAGAAATACTGACATGGATAGGGAGATAGGGAGAGAGAAAGACTGACATGGATAGAGAGATAGGGAGAGAGAAATACAGACATGGATAAGGAGGAAGGGAGAGAAATACTGACATGAATAGAGAGATAGGTAGAAAGAGAGACTGACATTGATAGAGAGATAGGAAGATAGAAATACTGACAAGGATAGAGAGATAGGGAGAGAGAAAGACTGACATGGATAGAGAGATAGGGAGAGAGAAATACTGACATGGATAGGAAGGAAGGGAGAGAGAAATACTGACATGGATAGGGAGGAAGGGAGAGAAATACTGACATGGATAGAGAGATAGGTAGAAAGAGAGACTGACATGGATAGAGAGATAGGGAGAGAGAAAGACTGACATGGATAGAGGGATAGGGAGAGTGAAAGACTGACATGGATAGAGAGATAGGGAGAGAGAGAGAAAGACTGACATGAATAGGGAGATTCAAATACTGACATGGATAGAGAGATAGGGGGAGAGAGAGACTGACATGGATAGAGAGATAGGGAGATAGAAATACTGACATGGATAGAGAGACAGGGAGAGAAAGAAAGACTGACATGATAGGGAGAGAGAAAGACTGACACAGATAGAGAGATAGGGAGAGAGAAAGATTGACATGGATAGAGAGATGGGGGGAGATAGAGAATGACATGGATAGAAAGATATTAAGAGAGAAAGACTGACATGGATAGAGAGATATAGAGGGAGAAAGACTTACACAGATAGAGAGATAAGGTGAGAGAGAGAGAATGACATGGATTGAGAGATTTGGAGAGAGAAAGACTGACATTGATAGAGAGATAGGGGAGACAGAAAGACTGACATTGATAGAGAGATGGGGGGGACAGAAAGACTGACATGGATAGAGAGATGGGGGAGACAGAAAGATTGACATTGATAGAGAGATGGGGGAGACAGAAAGACTGACATGGATAGAGAGATAGGGCCTTGACATCTAGGTCGACCCAGCCTTGAGTGGGTTCCAGGTGCAGTCCTGGGAAGTAAAGGTGGCAGGCTAACCAAGTGCGCACCAAAATGTCTAATCCTATATAAACAATACACCCAAAGGCGTGGAAAAAAGACCTTTACTTTTAGTTTAACTATTAGAGTGGAAACAGGTCAGAAATTATCAAATAAATATATAAAACAAACATGTCCATAACTTACCTCTGTTTCTTCTGTCTGACTTATGCCCATTTGCTTTCAGTTTTTCTGAAGAAAAACAAAACAGAAACAGAACTGAACCAAATGAACCGTTGTAAAGACATTATAATTATTCACTCTTCAGATCCCTCTTCGTTAGCCTAGACTAAATTAAACAAACATGATAAGAATGGATATTGGTACAGTGTGGACCTGATAAGAAAAACTCACCATGGACCCAAGAAATGATTCTTCTTATCAGAGATATTTTTTATCGAATAAGAGTTCAAGAAACTTTATTGGGGATAAACAAATTGTTTTTCACAACAGAAATATGTGACATCCGAGATTACCTGAAGGGGTGTGTACTGTATAACAATGATTACATTCAAATATGACCAAGGAAACACAAGTGAAACAAAATGTTTAACACACCTCTTGCCGCATTTAATTCCTCGTCTGATGTGTCGCCACTATGTGCCAGCATTTCCTGTGCTCTTCTTGCCTCATGCTCTCTCCTCCTCCTTTCTTTCTCTGCTTTCTTTTCTTGCCGTTTTCGTTGTTTTTCTTTCTCTTCCCTTTCTTTCTGTTTCGTTTCAGAATCTGAAATGATAAAATCAATAAAATAAAATAATAACAACTAACGAAACAACAAAGACACTTGTCATATCTAAGTGAGTAACTGAATGACTGTCACAAGCGACAACAGCTCACAGAAGCCAGCTTCAGTCTTAAGAGATGAGGTATCTGATAAAAGTGGTCCAAGTGACAAGAAGAGACAAAATCTGCAATCAGACAATACTTCAAGATCTTGATAACAAGTCCTTACAAACTTGAGTGGATCAGTCACTGTTATGATGGTTTGGACATGCATATAGAAGCCATATTGAAATAACAACTAAGGATAAAGAAGATATTTTTCAAATATATTCAAGGCAATGTTTTAAAGGTATCTGATTATTTCTGACAGGGTGGTTTCCCAAACTTAACAAAAACTAACCTTTCTGTCTCTTCAACTGAGTTTGTGACTGTTTCTCCAGAAGTCCGTCCAAATCTGTCATGTACCTCAAAATCTACAGAAGAGAAAATACACACAGGTAAAATACACACGGGGTAAAATACACACAGGTTAAACATGACAGTTTCATTTACGTCAGACTGACCGACTTCAGGGTTGTAACTACATTTCTGTTCTATGTAAGTGCCTCGGCTTCATGGCATGGTATTGGTATAAAAAATGACTGGCTGTACAAAGACAGAGGCAGCGGACTGAAATGAAGACCAACATCCCACAGAATGGACAAGATAAAGAATGGCACAGCTGTCAGAAACACAGCTGTCAAGATACCAGCTTCATTATGTTGTTGCTGTCATTCTTTTGTAAAACACAGCTGCTAAACTTCAGCTCAGAATACACAGCTGTCAGAAACAAAACACAGATACACAGCTCTCATAAACTAGCTGTCAGAAACACAGCAGATACACAGCTCTCATACACAGCTGTCTCACAGCTCTCATAAACTCAGCTGTCAGAAACACAGCTCTCATAAACTCAGCTGTCAGCTGTCAGAAACACTCATAAAACTCAGCTGTCAGCCCACAACTGTCATACACAGCTGTCAGCCAATATGATCTCATAAACTAGAATGCAGATACACAGCTCTCATAAACTCAGCTGTCAGAAACACAGCTGTCAGATACACAGCTCTCATAAACTCAGCTGTCAGAAACACAGCTGTCAGATACACTCTCTCATAAACTCAGCTGTCAGAAACACAGCTATCAGAAAGTCAGCTATCAGAAACACAGCTGTCAAGCCAATATGATATAGAATGCAGTTAAGAAGCTTGACAAAAGATAAGTCACAGGAAAAAACAGTAGAAAATGTTTATTAAATGTTATCTTTATCAACGAATGAACAGTAAATGTAGGCAGTCAGAGCCAAAGCTTCCTTTCTTATCTCAGAGGTGAAGAACCAACAGTCTGCATTCAAAAAAAGCCAGCTAGGTCTGTTTAAGAAAAAGAAAAAGGATGTGCCTGCAAAAAGCTCTGGATAAAGACCAAAGTTCAGTCATGGATGAACAACCAGAACTTTCTGTTGGAGTTCATAGTCAGTGAATGCAGAAGTCCCTCTTCGGCTGCCAGGGCCCCATCATTAGTCAGTGGCGGGGGAAGGCAGACTTACTGCCTCCCAACAAGCATGTCATAGGAGGCAACTCATTTAGGGTGTACATCTACCTGAGAGGCAAGGAACCAACAGTATGCACACATACCAGCCATATCTGTAAAACAGATGCACATGCAAAACTAAGGTCCTGAAATCAAGCCAAAGTGAAGAAATGGATGAACCGTCAGGACTCTCCACAAGAGTTTACAGCCAGTGACCTTTTCAACATATCTGAACAAAGGAATTCCTAGATGTTTTCAAACCACAACCAGACATTTATGGCACTTACACTGTGTACTGGTGTGTGAAGTGCTCAGATATTTACATATACTATTTCACAGACTAAAAAAGACAATGGAGAGATAATATCCAGACAGACCTGCAAACACTTGGTGTCACCAACTGGAAAGAGAAGGCCAACCAAAGAAGACCAAACCCTGTCTTCCCAGACAATGACCCAGTATCCAGGGGTTGGGGGTGGTCCTGTTAGGGTTCCTGCAGTGACTGGAGACTGAAACCCTACTAGTACTGTGTTGGTAGGTGCGGACATCAACTACGATGTCACCATGTTTAACAATGCTCTATGGATGAGGAAACAGGTGTGACATCTGTCCCTGATCTGAGCAGACATGGTACAATTCACAATGTGATCCCACAGTCACATATTTCTGGTGTCTTTTCACATCTGTTATGTCTCAAGTTCTGATCAGGTTGATGTTTTTAGCTTATAGAAGCAATTATCAAAGTTTTTATGAAAACATCTTTTTTTTAATGTCCATCTCCTGGTGTAGCACGGTCCCTCCGTTAACTCATGCCAAGCTCTTTAAAGAGTTATTTGTGACAGGCTACATTTTGCAGCTGAAGTCTTCTATCGCAGTATTCTCTAATCTCGTTTCACTCATGGACCCAAAACATGGGAAAATGTTTTTTGGCCCACAAGACAGCTTTAAAACACATGCAGATAGCTCATCTGTGAAATCGATGTCACCAAATTACAACTGTCAGCTCACACAACAACTGCTGTTGGTTAAAGGTTAGAAAATCTATGCAACAGTGTAGTTCCGAAACCATGTCACTGCTTTATGAATCACTCGGACATTTACGTGGACCAGACTGGTCTGTAGACCACTAGCCCCATTCTATGGGACGAAGAATCCAGTCTCATGTCAAACCTCCTTATATGCCTCTTGTGACATTCATGGTGGGTTACATTGTTAGTATTCTATATTTCTTGTTTGGGCCCTGGTTAAAAAACAGCACTGTTGTAAATATATTTTTTTAAAAACACACAGAAATCTCTCTTTTTTTAAAGAATTAGTAAACAGAGAAGTAATAACAAACAATGATGACAAAAAATGTCATTGGAAATCTTACTCGTACTGCACACTTCCTGCATTGATCTTCATCCAAACAGTCCCCTGCATTCTTCTTCAGTCCATTTTCCAATGGATTGTCCTTCAAATCTAACCACTTCAACTTCTTGAGTTGACAGAATGACCGTGGCAGTGTGCGCAGCTGATTGCCCAGCAGGTCCAGATGCTGCAAGTTCTCCAGCTGACCAAAGTCTCTTGGGAGCTCACTGATTGAGTTCTTGCTCAGATCCAACCTGATGATGTGGGTAAGGCTGCAGAAGGTATCCTGTGGAAACAAAACAATTTTAGTTGAGAAGCATATCAGGATTACTGATGTGTATGTACACTTGTATTAATCTCCCTGTCGTTGAAAATAAATAAATAAATATGTAAAGCCATGTCCTCCTTCTGTTCTAATTTTAAAAAATATAACAAGAAAATATTCACGTCTGACCAGCTCCAGTGGAACTTTGGGCCAAAGCCAGCTCCCAAAAAGCTTTTCGTTGTAATTTTGGATTCTTGTTTTTTGCACCAGGATTATTGGCTATGACTGGTTTCTTATGCCATGATTGTTGGCTTAACTTTTTGCTCTGTCTGGTGGTGTCTCCTGTGGACTTCTCATCTAGGGTTGATTGTGTTGCTGCCATCCACCGTCTCCCTCCCGGGCCCATTGTGTATTGTACAGTCCTTAGAAGGACTCTCGCTGACTGGGTGGGGGCCTATTATCTGCTGCCTTCCCTTTCCTAGTGTCGTCTGACTTTCTTATGGTGTTAACTGTGTTTCTTGGTAGCCATAAACTCCTTTTTCTCTGTAGATGTTGTCTCTATTACTTGTTGAATACATTTTGGATTTTGCTGCCCCTCATCGGCATGCAGCCACTCAAGCGACATTCCTACTGCCTTATTTCTTCCATTTAGTCTACTTTCAGCATCGTTTGTTTTGTCCTCAATTCTTGCGTACCAACATCAGTTTCGACATTTTTGTTGCGCCTGGGCTTTGTCATCTGCTTCTTTTTTTGCTTTTTTTGTGTGCTGACATATCTGCTTCTATTCTGTTAGATTTAAAGGTGGACTTGATTGCTTGTTCATAATGTCCTTCAGAAGCTCCCGTTATTTTTTTAACAAAAAACGTGCAGATACAATTATCATCATCATGAGCATTACTAGGTGACATAGGCATTCAAGTCTTTAGATTATTCAATGTAGCTCTCTAAGGAATTTTAAACTTAATTCTGTAAAATCTACAAAAGGCTGGTTTACTCATTTTGAATTAGTGCTAGGTCACACATTCTGCAAGAACTAATAAATCAAATGACAAACACAAGTCACTTATGGCAATATTTTTAGCAAATTAAATGGCAGACAAGACATTTGCAATGCCTTTACAGGTGACACGACAGACAAAACACTTACTGGCAATGCCTTTAGCAAGTTACATGACAGATCCAGATGTGTCGCCTTCGGTAAAGCAGCCTGTGAAAAAAGGAAAAACCAAACTAAACAAGAGATACAGCATTTGTTTATTGATAAAGCCATCATCAACAAGTAATTTGCTAAATGGTCTGAATGTCCATGTCTGTTCACAGATTCTGTCCAAGCTCTCCATTATCAAATTTTTAAATGTTTAAAAACTTTACAATTTTGATTTCAGACATGGAACAAATCAATGAACCCAAAATATATATGTTTCTTACTGTTCACTAAAGTTTGTACAAATATAATACAGAAGTATTCACAGTATTCAAGTATGGGTGTTTGCATATATTTAATATTACAGTGTGTGTAGTACACAATCGTGACTGCCCATGGCAAAACACTTGATGATGATGATAGACTGAAGTATTCATCGTAAACACAGTAATAAAATAAAAAGCATAATCAAGTAAATACTGTATAAAACAATTTAGACAGGAGCTAAAAATAAGACTATCTACAGCAGGGCTATTCAACTGGCGGCCCGTGGATCATTGCCAGTTGTACTGCGTTAATAATCTTTCTCTGCTGGTGCTCAGGTCTCTGGCCTGTGATGATCCACACTTTCAAAATGTTGGCCTTTGAATAAACTTAGTTGAATAGCCCTGATCTACTGTATTGAATATAAAAATACATGTAATATAAATGTCAATGTATTACAGAAAAAGATTTAATCTTGTCAGGAACAAAGGCATTCCATCTCTGCAGATTTTAGTCTTTAATGTTCTGGATAAATTGTGTTACAGCCCCAACTCTGTTGCCTGGAAAAGCCGTGATCCTGGCATTTCTGTCAGTGACGTCCCAGAGAAACCTAGCTAATGGCAGTTGGGTTCTGTTTGCACCTGCGCAATGTTTAAGAGGACAAAGTATGAATATACTCAAAATAGCATTAAGTGTATTTTCTTGTGAAAAACCACTCTTACATCATAATTTGTCGACTCTGTGGCTAAGTCGATGCGAACGCTTCGCTTCGTAATGCCGGGATGCCAGGTTCCATCCCAGCTGCGGGCAATGCGCCTTGCGTTGGTTTCGACAGGGGTATCAAGAAAGCCGACCGTCCAGAAAGCAATGGCAAACTACTGGATGTAAATTGCCTAGAGAAACCACACAACAGCCAGGGGCTGTTGGGGTTGGTTCTGCAACGTCCTGTAAAGGATACGCAACTAACTAACTAACTAACATCATAATTTGCCCATGGTGTTAGTGTCAGCATTCGAGGTCACAGTCAGAGTCACTGAATACATTTTTATACACTCCAGGGAATGCATTCCATTTCATTTTTGCTCCATTTATGTTTACTGATTACTCCCTAACAATATTTGTAAATAGTAATAAACGGGCGGACAAACAGGCACAAACTCTTGCAGGACTAAGCATGAACAGACCTGATATCATCAATGCTGTATGGACTAGGCTAGTGGATAATGACGAATCTCTGATACTAATAGGATATGTGACTGGGATGAAACATGTCTATGGCCAAGATAGGAGACATCATAACCAACTCCTCACAGAAACAATCAGAAGAGGTACCTTGGACTGGCTGCTGCGTTGGAGGACTGATCATGCATATGAATGCCCAGTGTGCAGTGATGTTTTTTTAAATTAGTTTTTATATATAATATATATAATATATATATATATATATATATATATATATATATATATATATATATATATATATATATATATATATATATATATATATATATTTATATATATATATATATATATATATATATATATTATTTTTTTTTTTTTTTTTTTGTAATTTGTTTTAAATATTTGTAATATAGACACAGTACACACACACAAATGTGTAAAATGATTGAGTTTTTTTTTAAAGGAGTTTTGGGGCAAAGAAGTTAAAAAATTCAGCATTATTTCTCTTGGTCAGCGTCCTCTCTAACTGATCTTCTCATTCATCACATTTTTTTTTTAAACAGCCCTCTTGTTTGGTCATCATCTGTGGCATGGCCGCAGCAAATCTACCTTTTACTTCCGAGATTTCCGATTCTTTTCCAGCTGCAGGTGATTTGGTAGAAGAGCGTTTTGCATTATTTTATTATGTGTATTGAGCGCCGACCATTGATGGCAATGGCAAACTACTGCATATAAAAATCACCCTGTAAAACCAAATAGTCAACAAATGCTGAGGTTTGTTCTACAAAGTCCTGTAAAAAGATAGGTAACTAACCATTTTTCTTTATTAAGGGTTTTAAGGCAATCACTGTCAGTAGCTCTGGCCGTTCAGTCTTGTAAGATGGTTATGAGAAACAACATGGCTGCTTCTTCCAGGCTCTTCCTAATTCATCCAGTTACTCTCAAAGATTCACAACTGTACTGAGACAGACAGATGAACGATAGGGGAGGGGGCATGGTGATACAGAGGTGACAGATAGAGTGGGAGGTGTGAAAGTGAGAAAGGTGAAAGAGACAGGGGGATGTGGGGCAACAAAAGAATGACTTTACCTCTGCCTTCTATTCCAAGCACGACTGCAGTAATAGTAGCCTATAGACATGGACAAGGGTCCTTATATGACTGCTAATATAATTAGATACTGTATCTGTCAGGTTATATGGTCATCATCTCCTAATGACAGTTAATCTCTAAGTTTCTGGTTTCTAACCAGCATTATTTTCTGCTAGTACATGCAGTAATCCCACCCATTTCGTGAATGTTATCACAGATGAAGAGAAAGATGTACCGTCTGCTAGAAGAGCCCCGTGACTTGAGTTCTGTCAACTGTCAGCTGTCTTACTGGACATTCTTTTTTATTTCCCTCATATTTATTTATTTATTGCAAAGCCTGTCCACTCTTCTCTTAACAACAACACATTACCGTTTCAACGTTTCATGTTTTATTTTCATAAAATTGTACTTTGGTCAATCAATGCAGTTGTTTACATGTAAAGATTAATAAGATTTATTTCGTTTAGTTTTCAACTATTAATTATTATGCGCCTTACCAGTTCTTTAACTGGGACAGTTTCTAGGTTGCTGATGCTCAGGTCGAGCTCGTTGCCATCGAGTTTATCGCGTAAAGTTTCTTTGGGCATGTTTGATTGCAAATAAAAGAATCCTTGCCGAAAATCATGTAATTTCTGGAGCTGTTGACACGTAAACACCACCGGAAGTGTTACTTCCTGCCTGACCTGTTTGGCCTGGACAAATTTACTTACTCAAATGTCATCCTCACTGTCGTTATATTAGAATTATTCAGAAACGTAGAGGTTAACATTGTAATAAAAAATCGTTATTTGAAGCATGATACTACAACAATAATGAAATGCTGCACGCCTGCTTTCTAGCAGCGGTGTTTCTCAGACACATAGACTAAATAGAAAGGTCAGGGGAGGGACGGTAGACCAGTTGAAAAATGTACCATCATACTACAATATGCACTTCAACATCACATTTAAGACGTTGATAAAGCACCTGTCCCTCCAGAGTGCAGTTCTGCTACTAAATAATACACTGTGATGATAACGCCCAACTTGCTAACTGTCAATGCGTAAAATTTCTGTTGCATGGCGTATACTAAAGTCAGATCTCCTGCCTAATACTAACACCCTCACAAATATTAGCCACACTTATTCTAGGACAAACTATTATTTATTTTATAGGATGCTGACAACATAAACATACAATTATTGTATAGAAGATTAGGTCATCCATAAAAAATATAATAAATATCTAATAAGAGTAAAATAAGTGCCGTCGACTATAAAATCCCTGTGTTGTCATAAAAATAATATGCTTTATTTACGCAGTTAAAGACATCTATTTTTTTTTCTGCCTTATAATAAAAATGTAAAATTTAAGATTTTGAAAAGTACAATCAAAGATGCTCACATGTAAGGATGCAATTACACAATTAGCCTACAGATGCAAAAGTGCAAAAAACCTGAACAGGACCCGACCTCCCGACGACGGGAGACTTTTATTTCTGTGGAATAATATAATTAGATAACTGTTGGAGATTATCGCTTCAAGATGCCAGAACGTAAGTAATCACTTTCCAGACTGGGATTTTGGTCAAGCATTTTATTTATTATATAATCTTTCGTTAACAATTACTTTCAGCTGTAGCCAGTATTGTTGGTTAGTGTTTGATGTCACCAATTATCGATAAAAATAAAACTGCAAAAAAGAAAATAGATCTGATCTTCTTAGTTATTTTGACTTTTTAGTTTCAGATAAGACTTTATGAGAGTTCTTATGTCGTTTTATAGTATTGTCTCTTGTTTCTTTATTATTATTATGAAAAACTGTTGTTCTAAATAAATGAATAAAATGGTAGCGAGTTTCTATATGCTGAAAAATAAAAATTGTCTGCTCTGAAGCTCTGCACTCTCACTTTCAGACTTTCACTGTGAAAAAAAAAAAAAAAAAGTATTATCCAAAAAATTGGAATATATTTATATTAATAATCGTATATTTATTGAAATTAGCAGGACAGTAGTAATCTACACATTGACACATTGTAAAATAACAAATGTATAACTATATAAGTAAACAGCCATTATCTGAACTTGTATTAATGTCTGTTATAGTGAGAGAAAAGGGTTATTTATACAATGTTCTCCCCATTTACACACCACTGGTTGAAGGTCAACTCCCTTGATAAGTTGGACTAGTCTACTGTGTAGAGGTTATGGGTGTCAGTCTGTTGTTGTCTTGCATTTTTTTATTTCCGAGAAAGAGACGGCCTGAGACATAGGTTTTGTCACTCTCTAGGGGGGTTATGTGTTAGACCCAGTATCTAAATGTTTTAGAAGTGTTAAAAGCTCTGTCATGGTAAAATATACAGCACTCGGTATCAGCGCAAGTGCCGAATATCCCTGTGACTTTGTGTAAAAATCGGATTGCTCGAGGCCGACCTATCAGAAGTGAGGTGGGCTGTAGCATGTCCAATCAGAAGTGAGCTAGTGTGTAGTGGTGTGTAAATGGGTAGACCAGCATAAAATTGACCAAGAAAAATTTGCACATTTTTATGCATGAGGAATGTGGACAGTACAAAAAAATAAATGAGAAAAATGTGTAACATACTACATGAAAACCATAAAGTGATCAGAGAAATTAGACAGCCTAGATTTTGTTGGGTTTGCTATGAGAAATAAACCTGTAACCTCAGGGGCTCATGAGGCTGAAAGTGAACTGATCTTGTCAAAGTGAACTGATCTCCTTGTCAAAGTGAACTGATCTTGTCAAAGTGAACTGATCTCGCTATCAAAGTGAACTGATCTCGCTGTCAAATTGGACTGATCTTATCAAAGTGAACTGATCTCGTTATCAAAGTGAACTGATCTCGTTGTGAAAGTGAACCGACCTTTTTGTGAAAGTAAACCGACCTTATTTGTCAAAGTGAACTGATCTTGTCAGAGTGAACTGATTTTTTTTGTCAAAGTGAACTGATTTTTTTTGTCAAAGTGAACTGATCTTGTCAGAGTGAACTGATCTTGCTCATGCTTTTTTCATTGCAGGAGATGCTGAAGTGTTTTCTAACCCACTTCCCCCAACATCACATCGGATATCCGTGGACGATGTTGCGGACGATGAGTAAGAGCTTTTTTGGTGGGGGGGGGTCGTTATTTGTGTTATCCGACTTCCAGTCAAAATGGACGCTAGGCACGGTTAATGTTTGCTCCATTTGTAGACTGAAAGGATAGTCTCGTCGCCCAGCTTTTGAGTTGAGTGCATGGCGTAACACTGTGAGCTGCTGATTTAATTTGGAATGCTTTTCCCACTGTGACCAACATGGTGGTGTGATTGTAGATTTTTTTTTTTTCAGAAAATAGGGGCGATGACTGTTGTTGCGATACTGGTGGTGCCAGTATGTGATTAAAATTGATGCAAAGTGAACTACTACTGATCTGTGGTAACCTCTGCTACCATCCATGATGAACTGCATTTCAAATGTTTGGACTGTTTGTGTTTAGCACTTTGGATGGCTACCGTATTTTAATGCATGTGTATGCTAGTGCATATGCTGAAACCGAGCAGTCTGTCAACTCTTTCAGAGTGATAAACATTTTTGTATGTTTTTTAGTTGGCACAAAGGATCGGAACAGCTATGGGGTGACCCATCTGCTATGAAGCTGAAACTAAGATTACCAGATTTGTGTTATTGTCTAACCACACTTTGCTTACCCTTTGTGATTTCTGGACTCCATTTTTTTAAAGGGAAAAGTCCCTGTATTTGTTCCGGGGCCCTATTGTGGGGAAAAATAAGAATAGACCCACTGCCTGCCTCAAAGCATGTCGTAAGGAGTCGACTAATTGGAAGCTTCCAGTCAAAATGGACGCTAGGCACGGTTAATGTTTGCTCCATTTGTAGACTGAAAGGATAGTCTCGTCGCCCAGCTTTTGAGTTGAGTGCATGGCGTAACACTGTGAGCTGCTGATTTAATTTGGAATGCTTTTCCACTGTGACCAACATGGTGGTGTGAATTGTAGATTCAGAAAATAGGGCGATGACTGTTGTTGCGATACTGGTGGTGCCAGTATGTGATTAAAATTGATTGCATGTGCAACTACTGATCTGTTGGTAACCTCTGCTACCATCCATGATGAACTGCATTTCAAATGTTGGACTGTTTGTGTTTAGCACTTTGGATGGCTACCGTATTTTAATGCATGTGTATGCTAGTGCATATGCTGAAACAGCAGTCTGTCAATCTTTCCACTGTGATAAACATTCTGTATGTTTTTAGTTGGCACAGGATCGGAACAGCTATGGGGTGACCCATCTGCTATGAAGCTGAAACTAAGATTACCAGATTTGTGTTATTGTCTAACCACACTTTGCTTACCCTTTGTGATTTCTGGACTCCATTTTTTTAAAGGAAAAGTCCCTGTATTTGTTCCGGGGCCCTATTGTGGGGAAAATAAGAATAGACCCACTGCCTGCCTCAAAGCATGTCGTAAGAGTCGACTAATTGGAAGCTTCCAGTCAAAATGGACGCTAGGCACGGTTAATGTTTGCTCCATTTGTAGACTGAAAGGATAGTCTCGTCGCCCAGCTTTTGAGTTGAGTGCATGGCGTAACACTGTGAGCTGCTGATTTAATTTGGAATGCTTTTCCACTGTGACCAACATGGTGGTGTGAATTGTAGATTCAGAAAATAGGGCGATGACTGTTGTTGCGATACTGGTGGTGCCAGTATGTGATTAAAATTGATTGCATGTGCAACTACTGATCTGTTGGTAACCTCTGCTACCATCCATGATGAACTGCATTTCAAATGTTGGACTGTTTGTGTTTAGCACTTTGGATGGCTACCGTATTTTTAATGCATGTGTATGCTAGTGCATATGCTGAAACAGCAGTCTGTCAATCTTTCCACTGTGATAAACATTCTGTATGTTTTTAGTTGGCACAGGATCGGAACAGCTATGGGGTGACCCATCTGCTATGAAGCTGAAACTAAGATTACCAGATTTGTGTTATTGTCTAACCACACTTTGCTTACCCTTTGTGATTTCTGGACTCCATTTTTTTAAAGGAAAAGTCCCTGTATTTGTTCCGGGGCCCTATTGTGGGGAAAATAAGAATAGACCCACTGCCTGCCTCAAAGCATGTCGTAAGAGTCGACTAATTGGAAGCTTCCTTTGAAGTCGGAGTGCATATGCCTGAGAGGCAACAAACCAACAGTCTGCACATGAATGAGATCTGTCAAACGGATGTACACGCAACACCCAGGTTCTGAAATAGGGCTGCAGTCCAGAAGTGGACGAACAACCAGAACCTTCCATCAGAGTTTACAGCCGGTGAACGCAAAGATGAAGAAGAAGAAAGAAAAGGCCTACTGTCCCTCTAACAAACATGTCAAAAAAGCTGATAAGTTTGGGATGTTTTCTTCCAAGTCACAGTGCCTGTAAAGCAAAGAACCAACAGTTTTGCTTAAAAATAAGCCAGATCTGTAAAATGAATGTTCACACAAAACTCACAGTTCTGGTACAAGACTAAAGTCAAGAAGAGAGTTAACAACCAGAACTTTTGGCTGGAGTTTACAGCTGGCGAAGAACACTAAGGGGACAAAGACATTTTACCTGTTGTGTTTCAGTCTAATTACATGTGGTTGTCATCTGCCTGTCCATCTCCCAGTTGAGCATTTATCCTCACTGAACTCATGCCAAGCCCTACTATCCTTCTCTCTCTCCCAAACCCCCTTTACCTCTTCTCTGGGTGATTTTATGTCTCTTATTTTTAGGTTTTGGGTATCAGGAAGGACTGATTACAAAACAGGTTTTCACATAATGTATACTATCCAACAGTTTTATTTTTCTTATCTCTTTTGCGAAATGCACATTTCCCTGTGATCATTTTATACTGTATTTTTTATTTTTTTTAATTTCCATCTCAGGAGGCTTTGAACTCATTTAGTAATTGCTTCAGGGGCTATCATGTTCTGTAACCATTGTGTATTGATGAATTGTGAGCTGGATTATTTTTGTGGAACTCTGGACACCTCCATAGCTGTTCATATTCTGCCTTTAGCATATACATCAACATCCCATGGTTAATAGTTCCAGTCCCATGCTGGTTGACAGGACTTCTTATTTGTCCAGTGTGCTTCTCATGCCTGGCTGTGCTGATCTTCACTCTCAATTCTTACATTCTTAATAGTGTTGTAGACACCCTGCTGCTAGAATTCTCTGTTGGTCCTGTCTGTAAAGATGTTAACAGTGTTGGTATGATCCATAGATAGGCCATCTGCAGCTAAGTTTGTCACTTCTTTCATTGCAAACAACATGAAGCTAACTGCATGCACAGTAGAGTTTTGCAATGACTCAATCCATTGTCTGCGTACAGAGCCTGCCTTGACCCACTGTATTAATGCAACCAACGGTGTTCAGTTCTAATTAACACAGAGCGGTAATATATTGAAAGCACCAAATGATGGCTGGTGATACAATATCATCTCTTGGCTAAGTCATTCATCATTTCATTCATTCATTCATTGGGAAAGGAATAAGATTGATATGACCTTAATGTTTTTGTTTTTCTAAGACATCCACTTACAAATGAAGACTTCCGTAAAATGCTGATGACTCCCAAGCCATCGTCATCATCTTACTCAGAAAGCATCAGACATGCAAAGAAGGAGTAAGTACAGACTGGTATATGTTTTGCTATGATTATGAAACATTGGATAGATGTGTTAGCTTTTTTCTAGAGATCTCATGGAGCTGTGTGTTTATTATATCTTTATAATCATGGCAAGATGATAAACTGATGTACACAGATAGACATACAAGCTGTTCTTCTTTATTGACTTCAAAACAGATTTCCATTGGTCTGTTCACTACAGGGGTGAGAAGAAATTCAAGCACATTCTTTCTTGCACATTTTTACATATTGATTTGTGTTTTTAAGGCATATTTAAAAGAAGTAGTTTGCCATTGCTTTCCTTTTTAGTGCTGCCCATGCTGCTAAGTGACAATGACTGTCTGTCACCCTAACAGCTTCAGTCTGCTCACATGGATTCACCTTACCCTGGTTTAACTGCTAAGTGGGCAGTAGAATAGTCCTTTGTTTAGCAATGGGAAGGATATGTCTGCATTTTTTTTTTTTTTTTTTATAATTGTCTCCTTCCCCAGCTTAGTGGTGTAGTGGTTAGACACTTGCTTACGGGTCGGAAGATCATGGGTTCAGGCCCATTAAAAAAAAAATGACCTTGGCTGCCAGATTGACCTAGGTAAAGCCCTGGGAAATAAAGGCGGCCATTGTGGGGTTGATCACATCACCCACCGAGTCTCAGTTTGTCTATAAAATAAAAGTTTAGCCCTATATGCTCAATACCATTGAAGGTAGGGAAAAGAATTTTCTTGTTAATTTGTGTGTGTTTTACCCTTCTCCAATGGGGACTACACTTGGGATAGATGGAAACTGTAAGCTGATATACTATTTACATATATCACATAATCCACATATACTTTGTGATTTGCTTGTTCAGGATTTCTGTCAAGGAAGATGAGGCAGAGGAAGAAGATGCAGCAACAAGGAGGAAAAAGAAGAAAAGGTATACATTAACATAATCTCATTGATCCCAAATAATTATTTCTTTCCAGTTTAATTTTCTTTCATTGTGCCTTTTTTTTATTGAAAGAGGTAACTTGTTAAAGCAGTGATCTGTGTGTGTTTATGTGTGTGAAATTTGCTTACTCGGTGTCAAAATAGCGTCTGTGTTAATGTTAGCATACCTATTAATTAAAGTCGAGAGGATCAACTTTATTGCACCGCACGTTTTATCTCCAATGGATCAATCTCTCCACAGAATGGCTAGTCGCCTGCCGAGAGTGACACACAGGAAAAGACTAATAATCTTTGGCTGCGCCCATCTCCTCTCTGTGTGTATTATATCTTTTGCTGGGGATTTGTTTTTCAAATGCAGTTGCCAATTTTGACATCTTTATGACGTCCAGTTGTAGAGGCACTTTGCAACATTCTCAGGTCCTCCTACAATAACAGGTCAAAAGATGTCTGGCCAGATATGAACATTATACAGGCAGCCACATAATACTAGTAAACAAACACAGAACTGGTATTGTCAGTCACCACATGCTGAGGGAGATACTGAAGATAGGATCTGTGTGCTTAAGGTGTGCAGTGAGGAGGATTGATCGAATAAGTAAATAACTGAGTATAGATCGCTTATGTTTTCACCATAAAAGATATTTTTTTAAATTCCTAAATGACAGCTGTTTGTTCATTCACTGCCGGTAGGTAACCTTTAAACAGATAGTATTTGCTTAGGTGTTTCCTGACTCTCAGACATTGGTTGTAAATCGTGGGGCATGACCTTGACAAGCTCTAGATACTGACCTACATTGATCTTAACTGGTCAACCCAGCTCATAATGGGTACCGGACATGTTCTGGGAGATAAATGCGTCTGATATGATATTGACCATATCACCCATAGAGTGATAAGCTGCCATAGTGTAGTGGCAAGAGGCCCACCTGCAGATCCCCACGTCGATGGTTCAAATCCGATTGGTGCCAGATTTTTTTCAAATATTAAATTTTCTCCTAGGTCAACCCAGCTTTATGTGGGTACCAGGTAAAGTCTTGGTAGGTTGATCACATGACCTTTTGAGGGTCTGTTGGTCTATTAAAATATGATCCTGGTCTCAAAATATATAGCCAGCATCGTGTGTCCAGTACCCTCGCAAGTCATGGAAAATAACTGCAGCTAGATCAAAACGTGAAAGTGACAAATGCTAGCAGATGTTTGTCCCAGAAATACTGGCCTTACAATGCCCTGTGTATCCAGTACCCTCGGGAGTCATAGACAATAACTGCCACTAGATCAAAACTTGATAGAGACTAATGCAGGCAGATGTTTGCCTCAGAAATACTGGCCTTACAATGCCCTATATGTCCAGTACCCTCGCGAGTCATAGACAGTAACTGCCACTAGATCAAAACTTGACAGAGACCAATGCAGGCAGATGTTTGCCTCAGAAATACTGGCCTTACAGTAGTAAATACTGGGTGCAAAGGTGGGGGGGGGGGGGGCGGCGTCTATCCCTCTTGCCTGTGCTTCATAGACCCCCACCTCCTAAGAAGCATGTTGTAAAGTGTGACTAAGTGGGTGGGGGGGGTGTTGAGATTTGATGTTATGCATGATGCAGCTATCACAGCCTAGCTGTAAACCACATTACAGTGTGCCAACTCCCTTTTAGTGGGGAATGCAGCAGAATGACAAGCCATAAATTTGTCATTGTGTGCCAATTCATTTCAGTTACTATGCAAAACTTAAGAGGGATGAAGAAGAGAGACAAAAAGAGCTGGAGGCCAAATACAGAGACAGAGTAAGCTCACAGTTTTATTACTGTATTACAAATATTTGTGTTCAATTTTTGAGTTTTTAAAATTTCATTATCATATCATATGTTTTGTCCTTTTTTTTGTTTGTTTTTTTTTTTGTTTTATTATCGTATGTTTAGTCTTGGTTGTTTAATCATCATGTCATGTTTGGTCCTTTTGTAAGTGTTTGTTTCATTATCTTCTTTTTTTTTTCTTCCAAGTAACGAAATTTCGTTGTGGCTGTTTACAGCATAGCTGCAATATTTGTGCCTTTTGACTGACACGTCCAACTTCATCCAGCATTTGTTCACCAGGTTAGCCTTCTCAGTTGTGTGTTTCATTATCATATATTTAGTCTTTTGAGTTGGGTTTTTTTTCTGCCCTTCTCCATTTCTTTGTTGTATCTAATTAGATCTATCTTTTACTGAGTCTTGCAAGTCTTTTCATATTTCTTTGACCCTACTCATCTTGTTTAACTCTGCTTGTAGCACTGTCAGCATCACATGTTTGTTGTGTGTCAATCAGTCGTTACTCATCATGATCTTGTCCGTACCTGTAAATCTGCTGAACTCCTGGCCAAGTCCAGGGCCCTGTATCTCACTGTGTGCTGCGTTAATGTTGGGGTCAGTATCATGCTGCTCAACTGTACTTCCCAAAAAATTTCCTATTTCTCACTGTAGGCTGGGTCACGTTCCCATGTTGGAGGGGATTTCAACACAAGACTGTGTGTTGGCAAGCCGGCATGATGGCCACTGCACCGCCCTTCGCAACTCGCACGTAATAATGAATATACCCAAATGAGTTGTGACCACTTGCCAATATTTATTGTATTGAACATGTACTTTTGTAATGTTTTCAATGAAGTATTGTGTCTTGTTGACAGGCTAGAGAAAGGAGAGAGGGACATAACAAAGACTACTCTGAGGCTGAAGTCATCAGCACCACAGCTGATTACAGGGCAGTGGCACCTGATGCCAAGGCGTAAGTTGTTGTTGCTGCCTTTGGCTGACAATTTGCTTGTTATTATACCCAGTGCCTGGCCATTTGTCATCTTAATTTTCATGTGCTATGCTGATAAACATGAGTGTTCATGGAATGTCATCTTGCTTAAACACCAGTGTATTGTATCAGGTGTGTGTTCTTATCATGAGACCTGGCCATTGATAACTTATCTAAGACAATAGCTTTTTTCTGACTGCAGGCATTTGTTTAGCTCCTTTGATAAGCACCACATTACATACAATTTAATTCTGTTCTGCACAGGAAGCATTTAAAGTTTCTAGTATGTTGGGTATTGTATTAATCGTGATGTGGTAGGAAAGCTGATTGTATGTCCTTTACTTTACAGAACCAACCCTAGGATTGGTAGATTTTGGAATCTTCACATCCGCTGTGTTGAGAGAGGAGGAGGTTAACTGAACCGTATGAGCTGAAGTGCATGACTGTGCCTGTACACGATCTCAAGCTGTCTTGTCTTATATGACAACATCTTGATGCAGTCAGTATCTTTCCATGTCCTGTCTGAGACAGATTCCACTGACAAGTAGAGGTTTAGAAATAGCAGTGAATAGTAGAGGAAGGACATCGAGGAAGTTTCAGGTAATAGTCAGTGATAAAATGGCTTGGTGTCACAGAGTGAGTTTCAGGGCCAGTTAATTCAATGCCTCTGCTGAAGTGGCATCTAAAGGCAGTAGCAGAATTCACTGTTCAATATTGTTATAAAATTGAAATATAGATATTTCCAATCTGTTCTGTTTGTTGTTTGTGTTTGTCAGCATTGAAAACTATGCAGAGAAGAGGAAACAAGTGATTCAAGCCTCCAAATATTTGGGAGGAGACATGGAGCACACCCATTTGGTCAAAGGTCTGGACTTTGCCTTGCTGGAAAAGGTGCGCTCGTTGTTGAGTATACTGTTGATGTTTGTTCAAATATTCTGTTGATGTTTGTTCAAATATTCTGTTGATGTTTGTTCAAATATACTGTTGATGTTTGTTCAAATATACTGTTGATGTTTGTTCAAATATACTGTTGATGTTTGTTCAAATATACTGTTGATGTTTGTTCAAATATACTGTTGATGTTTGTTCAAATATACTGTTGATGTTTGTTCAAATATACTGTTGATGTTTGTTCAAATATACTGTTGATGTTTGTTCAAATATATTGTTATGTTTGTTCAAATATACTGTTGATGTTTGTTCACATATACTGTTGATGTTTGTTCAAATATACTGGTAATGTTCATTTATAGCTTGCCATGCAGTTACAAAATCGGGATCTCATGCAGGGGACCCGAGTTTGACACCCAATAAGGTGATGGGTGTTTTTCTGTCAGGGGCAGAAAAAAACATCCTAACCTGCACATTCCTTGGCAACAGCACTAGCCATGCCTGCCCCAAATGCACAGGCTCATGACCCCCAGTCTACATCACCCTGTAAATCAGTAAATAAAGACAGTTGTTTCTCAGGTTGTTGTTTTCATATTTTCCTTGTTAATTAATGTTCTGCATTTTGAAATGAGGTTAGATATTAGATACTAAATATTAATTATGTGCCTGAGTTCAGGTGAATGGAATCGAGTATGAAGTGTGGTGTACGAATCATTTGAGAGAAGCGTGCAAGCTGGCTGAAGCGTGCTATAGTAGAGAAAGTTTGAATTACATGCGTCAAATGTTCAAGAACTCGAGGGAGATAAAGATTTTTCAAGCATAGAATACTCTAGAAGAGTGAGTCTTGTTTTTGATGCTGGAACAGTGTGTTTGATGGTGACTAGTGAGAACCGAATGACTCTAACTGCGAGGGAGTGTCTGCTAAAGATTTGATTGTAAGTCACATGGAAACCTGACCAGCTTGTTAGTCTAACATCTTGTCCAGGCTGGCGTTTGTTTGGATGTCAAATGTGATTAGGTATACACCTGATGTGTTGGCATTTTCTGAAGTGGCTCATGATCTTGTCAAAGGTATGAGTGTGTTTATTCATGATGTTATACATGGCCGATGTCGGTCACCCTAGACAGCTTACTTTAAGCACACTGGCAGAGAACCAAGTGTTGGAACCATAAAACATGTCATAACGATCAGCCGTGTGGCATTTCCTACGTGTATTGTTTCCTGCTCAAGGTGTTCAGTTATCTGTCACTGTACCTGAGAAGATTGTAACTGATGAGAGCCTCAAAGGGTCATTGCAGTTGTAAATGCAGCAGAGCTGACGTTCTCCAGGATTCAGATAGTAACAACTGGCTAATAGTTGTCTCTTTGCAGTTGTAATAATATTATGAGCAACAGTTTAGATACATTGAATAATTGCAGAATTCTCAGTGGAACAAAGGTGACTTGTTTTACAAGAAAGTCCTGGAATGATTTGACAGGATAGATGGGAGTTAGCATTATCTGATGTTGTTTGCTGAAAATCTTTCTGCTTCAGGTGAGAGCTGAAATCCAATCTAAGGAGAAAGAGGAGGAAGACATGATGGAAGCTGTTGTGTCCCAACCCAAGTAAGATCTTTTCTGTTTTATGGAAGAGGACAAAAACCATTTACTTTGGTTCTTTAAGTTTTTTTTAAAATGTCTGTTTTACTTTCTGTCTCACAGACACACAGTATTTACACACATGAGTCCAATTCTTTCACATTTATTTGAGAAGTTCAGCCGTCTGATAGGTTCCCCTGAAATAGTTTGTGTTATAATTCTCCTCCAAGTTTGATTGTATTCATAACTGACTAGGACTTCCACAGTGATTATAATGGGCACCAGGAAATACTCTGGGAAATATCAGTGGCCGTTGTGACATTTGTCACATCACCAAAAGCCCAGACATCCATACAATTCTGGGTCTGGCAACATATATCCAGTGGGCCTCATAACGTGGAGAAGTGTCTGACTCAACTGTTTGCGTTCCATAAAGTTTGAGGATCAATAATTTACTGTTAACTGTTAATCATTTCAGGGAAGAGGAAGACCCAGAGGAGAAAATTACATTCAAAACTAAACTTGGTGAGTAGCTTAGCTTTAATACTGCATATGATATCACAACGTCTAGTTTGAGAATCAGCTGTACACACATGCCGTGATTGTAACTGACTCGCAGAGCATGTTGAGAAAGGTGGAGTCAGGCATGCTCCGTGCAGAGTGGCAAGCATCACTTCATAAGTCCCGGGTAGTTAGCATCCTTTGGCTATTTTCTACGGGTTGTGCCGGTGTGTTGGGAAATGAGCAGGCAGATAGGCTGGCTGGTTCTGCACTGCTTGATAGTGAATTTATGTATGACAAGCTGTATGTTTTGAGGGCTCTTCGGGAGCGATTGAACAGTGCAGAGGCACAGATGATCATTATGGTCCGGGGAGAATGGCGCTGGGAGGAGTTACAGTGAGATCTGGCAGGCGCTCAACACTCAGGGGGAATGGCAAGACGGATATACAATCAGACAGTTACTGGTGCTATCAGAATTGGAACTCTATACTTGCTGCTGAAGATGGGGGCGAGGCGCTTATGGGGGTGTCCCGAGTGCTGTAATGTTGATTCTTAATTCAACATTCTTTAATGCTGTCGATTCTATTAAAGTGATTCAATCGGAGTGTAGTGATTGTTTTAAGGGTTCTGTTGAAGTGATACGGGATACCATAGGAGGTAGTGCTTGTTTGGAAGGTACTCTTGAATTGATCTCGAAGGAGTCTAGTGCTTTTGTTTTTTTTTTTGTAAATTGCTTTTCTGGGGCTGGGATTGACAGCTTTTTCTTTTTCTTCCTTATCTAGATGAGTCCAGAACTTCTGGATACTGTGTTTCTTGTAGAGCATTTGTGTTTTGTCAGATGTTATCTGTTTGTTATGTAGGTGAGGGTATGTGTATAGCATTTATGTGATGTTTAGAAGACGGCTTGACAGAGCTGTCAGTGTCTACTGACTGACTGACTGACTGACTTTCTACCCCACCAGGACGTCACACAAGCGATAAACACCCGATGACACAAAGTGCCACCATGTTGATGAGGATCACCGTGGAGAGGTCCCAGAAACCGCGTTGAGACAATTGGCCATATTTTTGGCCTGCCTACATTGCGGCCCCTGGCAAAAGCCAGGGCGGGGCTTCAAATAACAAAAAATTTCATCCTAAAAAGGACGTAAGGATCACATACCGTAGTGTCTACTGCCCTGATTAGACATGATATGGTTTGATCCACAGCACAGAGGGGCAGCTGTGTACACAAACATTTGGCTTCTCATGATATCACAGATTCTTTCTGCTCATTTCTTTCATAGTGAGATCTGAAACCTGGCATTAGTCACAGCACAGGGGGGCAGCTGTGTACACAAACATTTGGCTTCTCATGATTTCACAGATTCTTTCTGCTCATTTCTTCCATAGTGAGATCTGAAACCTGGCATTAGTCACAGCACAGGGGGGCAGCTGTGTACACAAACATTTGGCTTCTCATGATTTCACAGATTCTTTCTGCTCATTTCTTCCATAGTGAGATCTGAAACCTGGCATTAGTCACAGTACAGACAGTCTTGCCTACATATTGTACACTTTAAAATCCCCAGAGTTGTTAAAAATCCCAATGAGTAGGCTGTAAAGTCATTGTCTGGTATTAAAACTACATACTAGTAAAAAGTCCAGTCACCTTTGGCAGGATCTGTCTAGAACTGGGGTGGGTGACATTTTGTGTGTTTTATTGTTGCTTTATTGGTTACAACAATGATTTCACGATTCAGACATTGGTCAGTCATACTGGCTTCTGAGTTCACTGCATAACTACATGTGATGTACTCGTTTGAAAGAGTAACTGAGAAAGTTTGCTTTTTATTATTGGGTGGGTTCATTTGTGAGCAGTTTGATAGTTCTGCTTGCCAAAGTTTTAATTATTATGCTTCTGTAAATGTGATCTGCAGGTCGCAACATTTATCGAGTTCTGTTCAAGAACCGGCCCCCAGCCAGAAATGAACTCTTCCTGCCTCGGCGCATGGCATATGTCATCGATCTGGAGGATGACTTTGCCGAGTCTGATGTGCCCGCAACACTCATTAGGAGCAAAGCTGACTGCCCTACTTTGGCTGTGAGTTTTTGCCCCTGGTGTTATGTGTCTATGTGTGTGTGTTCGTGCGCACTTCTGTCTGTCTCTTTTAGTTGTCTTTCTTTATGTGCAGTCTAGGGTTATTCTTTATGTGTATGTAAAAAGAAAGATGGTAATTTGACCATTACTTAACCACCACTTGTCACTTAACTGTGCACCGCTGTGACCTGTTCCCTTCTTCATTTTACAGCTGGTGAAGAAGGAGATAGGATAAATGTGCGTCTTCATACATTCTGTGTCATGACAAATGAAATTAAATGGCCAGCTTTCCTCCTCGTTAGCTTTCATTCCAAGAGAATTCCTTTAAAATCTATTTATGTTAGGATATTGAACTTAGGACCACTGTCATTGACAAATGCACCAATGATTTGATCACCACAGCTATTATTTATTATGTAAAGATCATCTCTTGGTGTGTACTTCACGTATGCTAGGTCATAGTCTGACTGGTGCTATCCCTGTTACCTTTCTCCTCAAAAAAGTCTCAAGATTGTCCAGTACCCACTTTGCCATGTAGGGTCACTTCAGAGTGTTATTAATAACCACAATAAGACTAAACAGTTTTTTTTATATATCTCTGATCTTCTGTCAAGCATGTATTGAAATAATTGTCTCTTATCAGTATTGCCAATAATTTATGGCCCCGGTCAGTCACCTGGACATACAGGTCCCGGTCAAAGTCACCTCGACATACAGGTCCCGGTCAAAGTCACCTCGACATACAGGTCCCGGTCAAAGTCACCTCGACATACAGGTCCCGGTCAAAGTCACCTCGACATACAGGTCCCGGTCAAAGTCACCTCGACATACAGGTCCCGGTCAAAGTCACCTCGACATACAGGTCCCGGTCAAAGTCACCTCGACATACAGGTCCCGGTCAAAGTCGCCTGGACATACAGGTCCCCGTCAAAGTCACCTCGACATACAGGTCCTTGTCAAATCCACAAAGACATACAGGTCCCGTCAAAGTCACCTGGATATACAGGTCAAAGTCACATGGACATACATGTCCCCATCAAAGTCACCTGGATATACAGGTCCCCGTCAAACTCACCTGGATATACAGGTCCCCGTCAGAGTCACATGGATATACATCTCCCAGTCAAACTCACCTGGATATACAGGTCCCCGTCAAACTCACCTGGATATACAGGTCAAAGTCACCTCGACATACATGTCCCCGTCAAAGTCACCTCGACATACAGGTCCCCATCAAACTCACCTGGATATACAGGTCCCCATCAAAGTCACCTGGATATACAGGTTCCCGTCAAACTCACCTGGATATACAGGTCCCCGTCAGAGTCACATGGACATACAGGTCCCAGTCAAACTCACCTGGACATACAGGTCCCCATCAAAGTCACCTGGGCATACAGGTCCCCTTCAAACTCACCTGGATATACATCTCCCCGTCAAACTCATCTGGACATACAGGTCCCCGTCAAACTCACCTGGACATACAGGCACTCTTTCAAAGTCACCTGGACATACAGGCACTCTTTCAAAGTCACCTGGACAAACAGGCACTCTGTTAATTACCAGTATGGAAATACTGGTTCCCTGTAAAGAAAGCATGAACATTTTGGCCCTGCCTGTCAAGAATGCATGCAAGTTCTGGTCTCTTATCCCATAAAACCTGTGCGTATGCTGTATTGTTCCATCAAGTTAGTTCACAGCAGTTGAAGATATGTTTTCTATTGGGAGGTTTTTGATAAATCTGGAACCGTCTCATGATAGTGGTGGCAGTTTGGGAGGGGCCTACTGGAGGGGAGTTTTCTGTTCAAATGCATTTGAGTTTCATTGTAGCAAGATTTTCATTGCTGATAAATATGTTCATTTTTATATTCTTCTTTGCGCTCACCGGCTGTGAGCTGCAGCAGAAAGCCCCAATCCAGAAACTGAGTGTTGCAGGCACATCCGTTTCACAGGTGTACGTCGTTTGCATGCAGGCTGTTGGTTCCTTGCCTCTCAGGCAGATTGACTTCAAAGGAAGCTTCCAATTAGTCGACTCTTACGACATGCTTTTAGGAAGGCTGTGGGTCTATTCTTGTTTTCTTCACACTGGGTCCCCAGCACCCACACAAGGGATTTTTTTTTTTTTTATTCCCTTGTATGCTTAAGCTCTCTAATATTTTATTCTCTAACAGGCAACAACAACTCTAACAACAAATGATATTGTCATCAACAAACTGACCCAAATTCTGTCTTACTTGCGTCAAGGAAAGCGTGAAGCTAAGAAGTTGAAGAAGAAAGAGAAAGGTGAGTGCTTCAACTCTTGTGGATTGTTAACTTCAGAACCTGTATAGCGATTGAGATAAAAACAATTTGGTTAAGTGTTTTCTCTCTCTTAAAATTGCATATTACTTTAGGGGTGGTCACTGAATGAATGAATCAAGAATTGACATTCCTGCACTTGTGACATTCCCACACTCGCTAATAGTATCAGCTGCAGCCTGATTAAAAGCCTGCCTATTTCCCCGCCCTCTTCCACAACTGCTAAATTAGTCTGCAATATATGGATACTTGGTCTGTTCTACTGCTGTGTCCACATGATCCATCTCATGGCTGGTTCTGAAACAGAACTCCAAGAACTTACTACAAAATTAGAGACAGTCTGTGGTAAATATGGCATGGAAATTAATGCTGAGAAAAGCATATTCTGGTAAATAGTCACAATAGTCAAGTACCTACCAACATACAGATAAAAGGGGAAAAAACTTGAAAAAGTTGAAACTTTAAAAAAATAGACTCCCACATATGTATCGATGGCAGATGTACCAAAGAGATGAAGACAAGACTTCTTATGGCAACAGCCGCGCTGTCTCCGCAATTTAGGTCAATATATACAAATCACTGGTATTGTCTATTTTCTTATACAGATTTGAGAGTTGGACTCTCACTGGAAATTGAAAGGACTATTCAGGCTTTTGAATGTAAATGCTATATATTCATTTTACAAATTAATTTTTTTGAGCACAAAACTAACAGATGTAAGAGACAACATATACAAATTTGCAGGACAGCACTAGCGTCTCTTGGTAATGGTGAAATGTTGCCAGCTAGCTTGGTTTGAGCACGTTGTAAGACATGATTTGATTGAAAAGAGTGTACTTCAGGAAGTATTGGGGGGGGGGGGGAGTGTAGTCGAAGAAGAAGAGAAGAAGAGGGCAGAGAAACTAGAATGACAACATCAAGAAATGGACAGGACTAAGTTATCACACACTCATCAAGTGGGAGAGAGATTGCAGGTTTTATGTGTTAGTGCTTCTAACGACATATCTCCAAAACCCTAACAGGTCAAGGGTTATGTTATGTTGAAGAGCCTTTCTTCACATCCACTTTTTCATAAAGTAGCTGGTCTGATCTTGTACAGTGGGCATCAGCCATGATCAAAGGTGGCAGGCGAATAAATTAGTTGTCCTATGTCGGAGCTACTAGGGAGACAAAATGTTAAAAATGGGGATTGTCCTGGACGGGAAGACTGAGTCCAAGCATAAAAAGATCTGAAAACAATACAGTTGTCAACGATCAGCGAGCCAATTGCTAGGCCTCTGCGGGCCAAATTTGGTGGTCTCCGGTTTGGTGTGAGACAGCATAGCAAGCGCTACAGTAGAGAATCTTGTTAAATCTTTCTGCCATTTGATTATCAGTAAGATACAGCGACTGTTGGCCATTGTCATCTGTAGGGTATCCAAAAGGTCTCTGCACATATTAAATATTTATAATGTTCTAACATTGGTTGCATAGGTTTTGGAGTTTGTCCAGACAGCACTGCTATATCCTGGGACATATTCACATGATTAACAGATTTTGATTACGTTGCATACAGTTATTGAAAACTTGTCTGCAAGTATCCTTTTTTGTTTGTGTGTGGACACCTTATGGAAAAAATCAGTAGCATGGCTAGAGTGTATTACTGAAACCTTTAGACGACTGGATGAATTGTAACTGAACTAATTGTCTTATGTCTTAGTGTTGTGATTTTAGCCTGTCTTGAAAAGTATACTTGTGTAGAAAGCTCTGTTGGCCTCCTCCAAACTGAGAAACTAACAGGGTGTGTAAGACTGGTGCTGTAACTTGACAACTGTACTGAGATGTCAGGGTGTAACCCCGCCATTATTTACAACAGCACATTCAGACTGATGGATGAAGTCTAGACACATGTTTCTTCCCCTGGGTTTGAGATGTCTCATTGTCCACAGACTGATGGATGAAGTCTAGACGCATGTTTCTTCCGCTGGGTTTGAGATGTCTCATTGTCCACAGACTGATGGATGAAGTCTAGACGCATGTTTCTTCCCCTGGGTTTGAGATGTCTCATTGTCCACAGACTGATGGATGAAGTCTAGACGCATGTTTCTTCCCCTGGGTTTGAGATGTCTCATTGTCCACAGACTGATGGATGAAGTCTAGACGCATGTTTCTTCCCCTGGGTTTGAGATGTCTTATTGTCCACAGACTGATGGGTGAAGTCTAGACGCATGTTTCTTCCCCTGGGTTTGAGATGTCTCATTGTCCACAGACTGATAGATGAAGTCTAGACGCATGTTTCTTCCCCTGGGTTTGAGATGTCTCATTGTCCACAGACTGATGGATGAAGTCTAGACGCATGTTTCTTCCCCTGGGTTTGAGATGTCTCATTGTCCACAGACTGATGGATGAAGACTAGACACATGTTTCTTCCCCTGGGTTTGAGATGTCTCATTGTCCACAGACTGATGGATGAAGTCTAGACACATGTTTCTTCCCCTGGGTTTGAGATGTCTCATTGTCCACAGACTGATGGATGAAGTCTAGACACATGTTTCTTCCCCTGGGTTTGAGATGTTTCATTGTCCACAGACTGATGGATGAAGTCTAGACGCATGTTTCTTCCCCTGGGTTTGAGATGTCTCATTGTCCACAGACTGATGGATGAAGTCTAGACGCATGTTTCTTCCCCTGGGTTTGAGATGTCTCATTGTCCACAGACTGATGGATGAAGTCTAGACGCATGTTTCTTCCCCTGGGTTTGAGATGTCTCATTGTCCACAGACTGATAGATGAAGTCTAGACTCATGTTTCTTCCCCTGGGTTTGAGATGTCTCATTGTCCACAGACTGATGGATGAAGTCTAGACGCATGTTTCTTCCCCTGGGTTTGAGATGTCTTATTTTCCACAGACTGATGGATGAAGTCTAGACACATGTTTCTTCCCCTGGGTTTGAGATGTCTCATTGTCCACAGACTGATAGATGAAGTCTAGACGCATGTTTCTTCCCCTGGGTTTGAGATGTCTCATTGTCCACAGACTGATGGATGAAGTCTAGACACATGTTTCTTCCCCTGGGTTTGAGATGTCTCATTGTCCACAGACTGATGGATGAAGTCTAGACACATGTTTTCTTCCCCTGGGTTTGAGATGTCTCATTGTCCACAGACTGATGGATGAAGTCTAGACGCATGTTTCTTCCCCTGGGTTTGAGATGTCTCATTGTCCACAGACTGATGGATGAAGTCTAGACACATGTTTCTTCCCCTGGGTTTGAGATGTCTCATTGTCCACAGACTGATGGATGAAGTCTAGACGCATGTTTCTTCCCCTGGGTTTGAGATGTCTCATTGTCCACAGACTGATGGATGAAGTCTAGACACATGTTTCTTCCCCTGGGTTTGAGATGTCTCATTGTCCACAGACTGATGGATGAAGTCTAGACGCATGTTTCTTCCCCTGGGTTTGAGATGTCTCATTGTCCACAGACTGATGGATGAAGTCTAGACACATGTTTCTTCCCCTGGGTTTGAGATGTCTCATTGTCCACAGACTGATGGATGAAGTCTAGACGCATGTTTCTTCCCCTGGGTTTGAGATGTCTCATTGTCCACAGACTGATGGATGAAGTCTAGACGCATGTTTCTTCCCCTGGGTTTGAGATGTCTCATTGTCCACAGACTGATGGATGAAGTCTAGACGCATGTTCTTCCCCTGGGTTTGAGATGTCTCATTGTCCACAGACTGATAGATGAAGTCTAGACGCATGTTTCTTCCCCTGGGTTTGAGATGTCTCATTGTCCACAGACTGATGGATGAAGTCTAGACGCATGTTTCTTCCCCTGGGTTTGAGATGTCTCATTGTCCACAGACTGATGGATGAAGTCTAGACGCATGTTTCTTCCCCTGGGTTTGAGATGTCTCATTGTCCACAGACTGATGGATGAAGTCTAGACACATGTTTCTTCCCCTGGGTTTGAGATGTCTCATTGTCCACAGACTGATGGATGAAGTCTAGACGCATGTTTCTTCCCCTGGGTTTGAGATGTCTCATTGTCCACAGACTGATGGATGAAGTCTAGACGCATGTTTCTTCCCCTGGGTTTGAGATGTCTCATTGTCCACAGACTGATGGATGAAGTCTAGACGCATGTTTCTTCCCCTGGGTTTGAGATGTCTCATTGTCCACAGACTGATGGATGAAGTCTAGACGCATGTTTCTTCCCCTGGGTTTGAGATGTCTCATTGTCCACAGACTGATGGATGAAGTCTAGACGCATGTTTCTTCCCCTGGGTTTGAGATGTCTCATTGTCCACAGACTGATGGATGAAGTCTAGACGCATGTTTCTTCCCCTGGGTTTGAGATGTCTCATTGTCCACAGACTGATGGATGAAGTCTAGACGCATGTTTCTTCCCCTGGGTTTGAGATGTCTCATTGTCCACAGACTGATAGATGAAGTCTAGACGCATGTTTCTTCCCCTGGGTTTGAGATGTCTCATTGTCCACAGACTGATGGATGAAGTCTAGACACATGTTTCTTCCCCTGGGTTTGAGATGTCTCATTGTCCACAGACTGATGGATGAAGTCTAGACGCATGTTTCTTCCCCTGGGTTTGAGATGTCTCATTGTCCACAGACTGATGGATGAAGTCTAGACGCATGTTTCTTCCCCTGGGTTTGAGATGTCTCATTGTCCACAGACTGATAGATGAAGTCTAGACGCATGTTTCTTCCCCTGGGTTTGAGATGTCTCATTGTCCACAGACTGATAGATGAAGTCTAGACGCATGTTTCTTCCCCTGGGTTTGAGATGTCTCATTGTCCACAGACTGCAGTCTACAGCCATGGGCAGAAGGTCAAGGTTACTTTAACTGTTTGTTTTATTTTCAGGCAAGCAGAAGGAAGAAGAAAAAGCAAAAACAGCCTACATGGATGAAGGAGGGTAATCATTAGTTGATAGTTTGTGTCATCATCATCATCCATTTCTGCCGTTGCAACAGTTTGTGATCCAGTGCACACTGGCTAGCACTGGCTTTTGTTATGCCTTGAAGGCATAGACTGTCTTTAATGTTGTCATTCCATATTTTGTGTGGCAGTCCTTTTACTCTTATAGCTGATCTTCTGAGATATAGTGCCTGTGATGGAATTTTGATGTTGCTGCATTCTAACGAGATGGCCAAAACACTTGGTCTGTTGTTTTTCGATAAATCTTGTACAATATGTCGTTCCCACAATCTGTCTGATAGTGACATTATTCACTGAATCTTGGTCAGATAGTATCATTGTTCACTTGATCTTGGATGGTTAGGTTGGCGGCTTTTCTCAGGCATCTTATCTCGCAAGTTTTTTTGTTGCATAGATGGGTCTTAGATAATGTCCATTTGGCACTGGTAGTTTAATGAGATGTCTGAGAAGGGCTGTAGGAGTGACCATAAGAGATAAGATCAGGAATGAGATCATAAGAGAAAAAGTCAGCACAGAACCAATTCTGGATTACATACGAAGACAGCAAGTGAAATGGTTTGCCCACTTAGAGAGAATGCCTTGTGACACCATACCATACAAAGCATACACGGAAAGAGAAGAAGGATGTAGAGCACGAGGTAGACCAAGAACAAGATGGAAGGATAACATCAGAGAAACTCTACAACAGCACAAAATGGCAGCTTGTTTGTCGTCTTCTTATCAGGCGGCGATGCAAAGTTGCCAGATCATAATTGAAGGTTGCCTCTTTGGTTTCCATGCTTTGCTTCATAGATGGCATTTTTGTCTTAGCGGTAATAAAATCAGTCTCCTTACTTAATTGTCAGACCTTCTCTGTTTTGGTCTTCGTTACACACAGGTATTGGAGTAGATTGGTGGGAAAAAAATACCATGCACCGTGTTGCATGGTGAGGGAACTGTTGAATGAGCAAACTCTCTTCTGCCTTGCATCCCCTCTTGTCATTTACTGCAGCTCCCTTGATGGCCCCATATTATTCATTTCTGTATATAATTCTGTTACCTGTAGGTGTATACAATTCTTATATCTGTGTGTATCTCAGTCCCTGTCTGTCTTTGTCAGTCTGTGCTTCGAGGAGAAGATGTTACAGTTGTACTTTTTGACGAAGAAAGGTTTGGTTGTTGGCATCATTTATTAATATCTTTGACTTTCATAGTTATTGTTTCCTTCTGTCATGCCTGGTGGATTTAGAATGCTTATGTTTAGGTGTTATTGATCAGTAATTTGTTGTTTGTTGTCTGACACATTCTGTATGTTCTCAGCATCTATGGTGAGATTGGAGAGTACGAGCCCACATTCAGTAAGCCAAGAGATAGGAAAGAGAGAGACAGGAAGGAGAATGATAAAGACAGAGCTGACCGGGAGAGAGGCAGAGTCAACAGAGACAGGGAGCGAGACAGGTATGTATCTCATATTGGAGAAACCTCGTTTAGGTAAATCGTTTCATAGATTATTTTATTTTATAAACTTCACATGCCAGCTGGCACAGGCAGTTATGTTCTTCTACAGCAGTTTTCTTTGGGATTTGTCCCTTTCTTAATTTAGGTAATTTTTGCCTTTGCAGTGGCTTTCTAACTGCCAGGGGATTTTTTAACATGCTCCGGTGTCCTCCTAATTTATTGTCCTTGTTTACGATAGCTAGATATCCAGTCCTCTGTCCCAGATCCAGGGATAAAGATCTGTCATTTGTTTTGTTTGTTGTAGTAAACATCCAGCTGGTCATTGTGAGATGGACCAGGTCTACCTGACCAGGTGGCAGTTTGTATTCTGGAATGGGGAAGGAAGAATTACAGAAGTTCACAAGTTTCTTGTGTGCCTAAATTATAAGAGAGAACAGAATGAAGCCACACTAAGTGCTGATTATCCTAACATTGTCTCATAATGCCACTATTGCTGTATGTTTGTTTATGTATTTAGGGACAGGAACAGAGACCGGGAACGGGAACGAGATAGAAAGGACCGTGAGTACGAGAGAGAGCGTCTGGATAAAGACCAGGATAAGGATGCGCCCCAGAAACGTTCCTACTTTGAGAAGCCTGTTGAAGAGGTGAGTGTGTGGTTGTCGTGATTCAGAATAGCTACATCTTTGCAGTGAAGTATGGTTGCAGTAGATCTCAGACACTCTGTCTCTGCCCCTTGTACTCTCTCTCTCTCAGACTGTAGCTTGTCCATCTCTGTTTATTACCTCATTTGTGTTACTATCTACCCACATCTTGTGCACCCAACATTTCCCTCCAGTTTGAGTGTTTTAGATTAATATGTTCAAAATATTTCACTTGTCTAATTGTAATTTCTGGCATCAACTCACTGTCATGCTTTTATCACCTTTATTTCCCTAAACATTTCTGGTAACCTGTTTTTACGCTGGGTCCACATGAGAATCCAGGTTAGGTTTAGACATCTGCTTTAGTTGGGGTTTGAACCTGTCATCACAGAGCTAGTAGGCAAGAATGTCAGCCACTACACTACACTAATGCAACTGTCAAGGAAACCTTTTGACCATGTGATAATGAAAGCCTGTCTACAGTGAGAGTTATGTCTGCTTCCAATATCGAGCAAAGACTACCATTACTTCTGTTCTTTAGGCTGGTCCTTTCCCCCATTGATTGTGCTCTGGCCATGCTCATTGTCAGTGCTACACAGATTGAGCGACTTGAAAAGGTGCAATGTGAAGCCATGCACATGAATGCACATTACTTTAGAATGTACATGAGACATGTCCTGTGTAGCAGTGAGATATATATTTGACTTTCCAACCATGAACCAAACGATCAGGATCTGGAGGGCTCAGGCCTACCTTAAAATATGCACTGAAAAGAAACACCCGCTGCATCAAGCGCTTTTCTGTGAAAAGGGGCGACAGGCTGAAGAGGGGAAATTCACAGCTAGTTCAGACAGAATATATGCAGCCTAACCGACATCACCCTTGGTGCAGAGTGGATACCTGTGCCTCATGAGTTTATTTGTACATTTTCCTATATTGCCACACAAGACAGACGATGCAGGGAGCAGAATCCTGTTGCTGTCAATGCAGAGGTCAACATTCTCATCAGTGAACATTCAGACGAGGCACACGTACTGATCTACACAGGGATCCGTTTTACACCAGTAAAGAAGCGAAAAATCGTTCACAGCACTCTCAGCAGGCAGAACGGTCAAAGAAGCCAACGACGCCTTCTTCATGACAACAAGCAGCATGACGATGGAGGTGATGGCAGCAACGCAAGCATTCATGTGGCTCAAAACCCAAATTTACACCCATGCATGTGTAATCAGTAATTCATTAAATATGATCCGGAGGGTTCAGGCAGCTTCGGTGCAAAGGCAGTGGCTGGAGCCATTACAGAAGTCCACTGTGCGTGGGAGTCACCATTATTTTCTTTCCCGGATATGCGGGCATCAATGGAAATGAAAGAGCTGATCGGAAGGGTGAAGGACTTTGGGGGCAGTGAATCCACATCACTTGCCAGAATGATAGACTTGGGAGTAAGATCGGCATAGCAAAAAATGAGACGCACATCAGATAACTTGTAAATCAACATAGAACTGGTACTGTAAGTCCACTGGTCGCTGAGATTCATACTGAGGGCAGGATGTGAGCAACTGTGGACATGCTCGTAGTGCAATGATGATAATCAAACTAACTAACTAACTGATTGACATGTATTGAAATGACCAATTAGCAAATGACACGAGTTGATGTTCCATAGTGAGTTTGAAGGGTTGATTGGTATAGGTATATCTGTGCTAACGGATGATGTGTGTTTGTCTTTTGCAGGATGAGTTTAAGGACAAGCCCAAACAGACAGCCAGTGAAATGGTGACAGCAATCAATGACAAATTCAGAGTAAGAACCAGTATTCTGTGTGTGTGGGTGTGTTTACAATTTCAGGTTACAAAATGTTTTTACATCATGGCTGCCAGATTGAGAACTCCAGTAATTCACTCATTTTCTACATTTGGTTTATTTTGAACTTTTGGTCTGGCTGTTCACTGGTCTGGTTTGCTTTTGTTAGTTTTTATACTCCTGGTGGAAAGGGGAGGGGGGGGGGGTGTGCTAGCACCATTGATCCGAGGTTACAACATCTGCCTATGGTTTCAGCAGGTCTGTCTGGTTCATCTCACAGCTTTGACTGTATGGAGTTTTTGCACATCAGAAGAACCATTGTGTGCCACCCTATAATCCTGGGGTACTGAAACAGATGTCTGGTGTTTTCAAACATGGACGAACAGCATGGAGTGCATCTATGTTGTGCTTGTTTCAAATCTCTTGACAGTTTGGAATTGAAAAGAGAGTAGATCACAGTTTGCAGATTAGAAAAGCTGACTGTTGAAAAGAAAGAAAAATTAAGCATTTATGATTCTAAGATACACACACACGGGTCATAGCTGGTGCTGAGATTCTTCTTGTCATCTGTAGGGAAGAAAGAGATTGAAGCATATGTAGAGATTTTCTGTGTGTGTAGAACAGGATTCTTCAGAACTTACTTACTACTTAGTCGCTCCTCTTCTACCTTGGGGTGTAGAGGTTTGCCAGAGAGATCGCCAGACGTCTCTATCAGCAGTTTTCTTTCTGGCTTTGTTCAATTCCAGTCCTCTGTCAGTTAATGACTGTCGGATGTTGTCTTCCCAGCGAACCTTGGGTCGTCCAGGAGGTCTGGTTCCCTGGTTCTTAGCCTCCCATGCTTGCCATTGTGGCCGATTTTCTCCCATTCTGCATACATGTCCAAACCATCGTAGCTGTGACTGATCCACTCAGGTTTGTAAGGACTGGGTATCAATATCTTGACGTATTGTCTGATTGCGGACTTTGTCCCTTCTTGTGACTTGGACCACCTTTCTCAGATATCTCATTTCCGAGGCCTGCAGCTGGCGATTCTTTAGAAACCAAACTTAATTGTGTATTGTCTTTGTTTCTGGGTCAGAGTTGTTTGTTTGTGAAATATGTACTCTTTTCTTATTGCCTGGGTCCAGCAGAGAAGAGTATTCAACCAGTCTGCAAATGGCTTGGCATTTGTTGGTTGAGGGCGTATATTTATTTGGTGGATAAAAGAAGAAATGGCGGCAGCCTTGGTTTGGTTGATGAAGGAGTATTGTTTGAAAATACTTGGAGGAAATGATGAATTCCAAGAAACAGCTACATCACTGAGGCATGCAGGAGCTTTCAGCTAATACTGTTTTTTTTTTTTTTTTTTAAATCGACTCGTTATAATTATCTGAAAGCCTGCGCTAGAGTAGAGGAAGCGAAGGAGAAGCAGAAGAGATTTAGAGTCTGGGTCAGCTTTTTTTAACAATGCAAGCAGTTAACTGACCTGTCTTCAGATTCACCTTGAAGATGTAGAGCATATACTGACCAGATCAGACGACTGACCTTAGTTTTTAGATTCATCTTGTGACATTAAGGACCTAGGGCATATACTGACCAGATCATACGACTGACTGTGATCTTTGTGCTGACTGACCTGTTGATGAGAAATTGTTTGACAGTCTAACTATTTACAGAATTTGAAGATAGTTTCTTATCTTTATTTTTTCCTACTCAGGGATATGCAGAACTGGAGGAGGAAAAGGAGAAGTGAGTTTTGTTCTTTGTTTACAAATTTGCTGAAACATTGTGTAATAGATGCATCTAACCTAATTGTTGTATAGTGGGAGGTCTTTTCCTCACATACAAATATTTCAGGAAATCATGTTTGTCAATCTGAATCAGAATCTGATATGTATCATCGGTGTATATCTACGTAAACCAGCTTGATGTAACCTTAATGACACAGTGTAACCTGAATGACACCGTGTAACCTGACTGACACAGTCTAACCTCAAATGACACCGTGTAACCTGAATGACAGTTTTTGTCTATAAACTGCCCTTACTGCCTGTAGTTACCACTGTTGCGGTGTAGACAGGCGGATCTTTGAGGATTTAGGGCTGGAGCAGTCGCCACAGATTGTGCAGGTTTAGATTGTTATGTTCACTCCTGACAGAAAACAAACCATAACCTTATCAAGGATTTAAACCTTAGTCTCCCACATGCTCACTGAACCTAACCGTTCAAGCAGCCTCTCATCTGTATCTATATACTTCAATAATAGCATATAAATTCATGCTAACTTTACAGTGCATTTCAGTAAAACCTCCTTCGTTTTTCATGACATTTGTTGTCAGTTTCAAGCTGTGATTTCTGTTTTCTCAGGGTCAAGGCTGAGGCAGAAAGAAACCGACTGATGAAGCTGAAGGCCAAAACGGACATTGACAGTTATGCTGAATGTTACCCAGGGTAAGTACAGTGTTGTTGCTGAATGTTACCCAGGGTAAGTACAGTGTTGTTGCTGAATGTTACCCAGGGTAAGTACAGTGTTGTGATAGAGCAGTGGGCTGACCTAGAACAGATTGGCTTCTGGTGTCCGTGGAAGGCACAGAAGCATATAGGTAGCTTTGACAAACATTCATGGCTAGCTCTCCCTGATGGTTATATTGCAGATCTTTACTCCCTGCCCAGGACAGTTTTGGCCTACACAAACCTAGCCTCGTAACTTCACATTTGCAAACAGCTGCATGGGCTAGACCTGGGCTGGTAATCTGTTCTCCACAGGTTTTCTGTATTGACTGTTAGCTGACTCACTCCAACATTGTGCCCTGGGTGAAAATCTTTTGTTTCTTCGCATTTACCACCTGTAAACTCTGGCAGAAAGTTCTGTTTGTTCATCCACTTCTGGACTGTATTGCTCCAGAACTTAAGTTCTGCCTGCATGTCCATTTTACAGATCCTGCTTATTAAGACTGTTGGTACCTTGCCTGTCAGGCAGATGTACTCTGGCTTCAATGTAGATACTTCTGATGAGTCTTTTTTTACGACGTGCTGGTTTGAGGATGGGTCTGTTCTGGTTTTTTTTTCCTCCAAAAAAATTGGGCCCTGGAACCCAGCAGAGTGCAAGTAAAACATGGGAGAAAAATCTCTGCTCTAGCCTCTTTCTGATGAATGCAAGTCCTTGTGAGTACCAAATGAACATCAGACTTCATATTTGTTGTTCACAGTCAGTCAGTCAGCCAAGTAACCATTTATGTTGGTTCTTGTTGATGTACATATTCATTCAAGCCAAAGTCTTTATGTACAGAATTAGTGTTTGGCTTCGTCTGTTGACTGAAATACTGAAAATGTCTTTGATTATTTCAGCATGGTGGAGTCAGCTGATGCCATTGATGACTCTGATGAGGAGGTAGACTTCACCAAGATGGACCAGGGCAACAAGAAGGGTCCAGTAGGCAGATGGGACTTTGATACAGCCGAGGAATACTCTGATTACATGTCCAACAGAGAGGCGCTGCCAAAGTATGTTGTTTATTGTTTAATATTAACTGAGGTGTTCACTTTAGATTGTGTGATAATGATTATTTTACAACTGAGGTGTTTACTTTAGATTGTGTGATAATGATTATTTTACAACTGAGGTGTTACTTTAGATTGTGTGATAATGATTATTTTACAACTCAGGTGTTTACTTTAGATTGTGTGATAATGATTATTTTACAACTGAGGTGTTACTTTAGATTGTATAATGGTGATTATTTTAGAACAGGATTGTTACTTTCGAATAAAGATGAGAATAAGCTGTACTTAATATTTAGTACACATACTATTTATCTGAATAGCATACGTTTATTTATACTATACTGACTTGAGGATGTCAAGATGAATGTGATTGTGTATGCATAAAGAAATATTTCTCTGCTTGTTTATGTGTCTTATTCTGTAATTATCCATCTTTGTCTGTGTATCTGAGCGACCTTCCACCCAACCAGGACTTCACAACGAGCGATAAACACCCGGTGAAACAAAGTATTACTATTCAGATGAGAATCACCTGGGTATAAGTCCCAGAAAGTCCGTAAGGTTATATTAGGGCCCACCTACAACCAGGGTGGGTCTTTAAAATAACAAAATAATTGTGTTCCATATTGGGGCGAGGTGCATTATCTGTGTATCTGCCTGTCTCTTCTTACTTGTATGTCCTATTGTTTTTGTTTTTTTGTCACTCTCTGTATGTTTTTGTGTCACCTTGTGTCTGTCTTGGTGTATGTCTAAATGGGAGAAAATATATGATGCTGGATCATTGTTTCCCAACCTTTTGTTTTTTTCATTTTTGCCCTGCCGCCACATGTCTTTCTAGAATTCTTATGCTCCCTGTGAACCCCCCCCCCCCCCCCCCCCCCCCCCCCCCCCCCCCCCCCCCCTTTTTTTTTTTTTTGTTGTGGGAACGTTGGAGAAAACTGATCTAGATAATCAAAATCATAACCATGCAGTGCCCTCTTCACAGTAAAGGATGACAGTTTCTGTCAGATTCTATCCTGAACCTTTGTGATGCTCACTTTCAAGTTGGGCTATCTGCCATTTATATTTGTCATGACCACTAGCTGTGTTACCTTCCTGGACATAAGTGTCCAAGCAAGCAGTAGCCCCCAGCTGCAGGCTTCCCATAGAGTCCGTCTTGTGATAGAGCCAGTTTAGGCCAGGGAGTATTGTGAACTACATTTGCATAGATTTCATCAGTGAAACTTTGGGTTGTTTCTAGGGCTGCTTTCCAGTATGGTGTGAAGATGTCGGACGGCAGACGTACTCGCAGGACTGGGCCCAAGGACGAGAAGCAGAAGTTGGACAGGGAGCTGCAGCAGATCCAGAGGATCATTGAGAAGAGAAAGCCTTCATCTGGTAGTGGTGGGGGAAGTGAATCAAAACAGTCTCGATACTAGACATAGAAAAGGTGGTTGTTAATAAAGTGTACAGATTTGTATCACCAGTTTGTGTGGAGATGCCTATTTTATTGTCAGTGTAGCTGTCAGTAGCTACCAGTTGATTAATCTGATGGTAAGCTTCGAAACTCAGTCCGATGGGTTAAGAGCTCTTGACTGTCATTAATGAGAGCCAAATTCAGATAATTGAAAAGGTCATGGATTTTTGTTTTTGTTTTGGGAGGGAAAATAAAATCCTGACCTACACATTCTGTAGCAGCTTCACCTGCCATACTGTCCTGAATACTCAGGCTCAAATCCCATGTCTGGTATAGCCCTGAAAAGCAGTGAGTACAATCAAGCCAAGACTCCCATAGATATGTGTGTATCACAATAATTGTTATTGCTGAATCACTCATGGTAAGTTGATGCAGTCACCCACCAAGCTAATGGTCCTAAGATCAATCCCTGGTGTGATAGTGACTCAGAGTAATAGCTGTATATTTGACAAGTTTATTAGGGCAGGTCTGATGGTTGAAATAGGCTTTAGAAGGTTAGCCTTAAAAGGGGGGGGGGGGGGCAGTTGAACAGTAAACAGATGCACATAGTGAGTGGTGACCCACGTAAATTGTTATGGAAACAGAGTTGGAATAATTACATGCTAAAGTGCAGTCAAGATAATTACCTTCTGGTATGAATCTCAGGCAATCACAATTCCACATGATAGCAGATGGGTCAGCCCATAGTTGCATGTTACTGGTTCGGTTGTGCTAATTGTGTTTTTGTTCTTCGAGAACTGGACTCTCAGTGTGGAAATGGAAAGGAGGGTTCAGGCTTTCACATTTAATGCTATAGACACATTTTACGAATTAGCTATTTAGAACACAAAACAAATAAACACGTCAGAGACAAAATATACAAATTGCAGGACATCAGGAGCTTCTCTCTTGGCAGTAGTGAAACATTTCAAGCTAGCTTGGTTCAGGCAGATAGTGAGACATAATTCGATTGCAAAGACTACTTTAGGGAACATTGGAGGGTAGTCAAAGAAAAGGAGGACAAAGAAGAACCACGAATGATAACATCAAGAAATGGACAGGACTAAGTTATCATACACTTATTCATCAAGCGAAAAGGCAGGTTTCATGTGCTAATGCTTCTGTCGATACACCTCCAGGACCCTAACCGGTCAAGGGTTATGTTATAATCAGGCTACGTCAGTTTGAGAGCTCAGTTGTTATCCGGTCAGCAGGCTAGTCAAGCTGCAGGTCATTGTGCTACCACTTTCCATTGAAGGACTCGCATTTAGAGGATCAGGATTTGTCTTCAAGTTGACAATGTCATTTCATCACATACTTTTCCACATTTTCATCTTTTAGTTGTCTACACATATATTCACAATTTTCAGCACACCTTTAATCAGGTAAAATGGCATCCATACTGTTAATACAGTTGTTTGCCTGTTTAAATTATGGGCACATCCGTAGTTAAAAATATATAAATGACATGGTTTCTTGTCATCAATGACTTATATATGGATGTTGCTTCACTGTATTTGTGTATTTTCTGTGCCCATTTATTTGTCAGTAAAAGCCTGTAGAACATTGAATTCCTGATGTTTTCTAAAGCTCTGTGTATACCAGCTACAAGTAGAGGTGTTAATTTGTGTATATTATAAATATAACTGTGGAATGCACCTTCAGATATTTGCTCCATGAGTGTCCTACAAATGTGGAACATAATGATTATCAAGTGCCTTGCCAATGGCAGCTCCATAAAAAGATAGTGAATGCTCCATTCAGGAAAAGATTTCGAAGGAAGGACAGAGGTACAGAATATAGAAAACAAAATGTAGGGGAAAGGACAAAGAAAATGGACATGAATATGATCTTATATTAAGGATCAACAAATGAAAAGATGAATCAAAGAATTTTACATGAAAGCAGATTCCTTTTTTTTCTTTTTGTCAGTAAGCATTGCCCCAGTGGCACAAAGTACTTCTTCGTCATCTTTTTTGTGTGTTCATCCACCGGCTGTAAACTCTGGCAGAATGTTCTGGTTGCTTGTACACTTCTGCACTTGGTCTTGTTCCACAACTGAGTTTTGCATGCACATCCATTTTACAGATCTGGCCTATTTATATGCAGACTGTTGGTTCCTTGCCTTTCAATCAGATGGACCCCTACTTCAAAGGACGCCCCTAATTAGTCGACTCTTACAATATGTTTATTATGGAAGCAGTGGATCTATTCCCCCCCCCCCCCCACCCTTTTTAAAAAAAATACTTTGGAAACCAGAACCCCAAGTTTTGGAACAAAGTATTCAGCCATCTAGGTTAGTTAAGAAATATCAGCATATTAGGAAAACGCACCTGATACAGTTGCACAAGGGAATCGGCACTAGCCTGCACAATTTTGCTTTATAATGCTATTTATATGGGGGAGAACTGTGCAGGGTCAGTTTGGAGACAACAGTAGAAGCAGATGGTATACAACTAGGGAGGCCAAGCAGGTCATAGACTGTTTCAGAGGGCAACATTGCACAATAACAGTAGAAGCAGATGGCATACAACTAGCGAGGACAAGCAGGTCATAGACTGTTTCAGAGGGCAACATTGCACAATAACAGTAGAAGCAGAACATTGAATTGTTTACTCTAAACTGGATTTGTAGACTGACAACACGAACACAATCACAAACAATGAGGTACTGGAATGAGCAGGTACTATAACAGTCTTCTCAATGCTCAGTCTACGAAGGCTCAGGTGGCTGGGTCACACCTGGAGAATGGCAGAATCCCTAAAGACATCTTTTCGGTGAATTAAAGACGGGGGGTAGAAGATGTCGAGGGACATGAATGATACAGGTATGATACTATCTGGAAAAACAAAGGTATCAATCAGCACGAAAGATTTTTGTGGAAAGAGACAGTGAGTCAACGAGAAGATTTGACAGTATTTTGTTTTGTGCGGTGAATGTTGTTGCACATTCCTAGATGTGAGGACATTAGTCAGGTTGCATTGTAATATTTGTATCATGGGAAAAACCCAGAAGTAAACAGCAACCTTTCTAAGGTTGTCATCACACTGGGAAGCTACTACAGGAACCAGATTCCTGAAGTTGAAGACACCATCTCTAATCTGTACTCCCACAGTCTTTATACAGTTAATGCAGAAGCTTTGCAGTGTAAATAACCAGTCAAAATCTTTACGAAAAAGAAAAAAAAAACCATATAGATCTCTTTTATAACCAGGTGGTTTGAACATCATATTGTTTAAATTACTGCCCTCACTACCAGATAATGGCACTGATAGATCAGCATTCACACTGAGAAGAGATCATCATTTACACAGATGGGACAAAGGATGAGGAAATAATTAGAGACTAGTGGTGCTTATTACACAACTGCCTCAAGCATGACCGTGGAGATAACTGTTGCTTGCAGAGCACTCGCATGGTTAGCAGAATAGACAGCCATATATATATATATATATATACGCTGATCGTATCAGACTCCATGAACATACTTCAGAAAAGCACAACATTTAGTATACGCTTTGAATGGGTAGAAAGCACTTGAAATTGGCACCAAGAAGTGGCTGCTGCAAAGAAGGACTGAGCACGCAAGGGAATACCTAATGTGCAGGGACATCGATTATGAGTTAAGAACCGACAATAGCACTTCGTCCCCATCTTTAGCAGCAAGTGTTGAATTCAAATTCCCAAGACACTAGTAACAGTCTGTATATCCATCTCGCCCCTCCTCTAAGTGTTTAGCATCGGCCAGATCCCTTGGTCACTCCTGGTTGCACAATTCTCTTCAATGCCTTTGCACCTAATTGAACTTATTTTTTTTTTACCATTTGGTCCTTTCTGTAACCGATTATGGCTTAGGAATATTAACCCTATCTACTTCACAGTGTACACCCCAATTAGAAAATGATGCTTGGGCTGACATCGGTGAAGTCCAGACTGTCACTGGCGCAAGCCAAGGCCTATATGCGAGTTACTCATGATGAAAGGTATCCGCTGCATGGTAATTAGAACGATTTTAGAAAAGCAGTTGAAAAGAGAAAAGTCGTGGATGACACTAGCTGAAGACGGCAGCCTCAGTCAAGCAAATACACCGGGGGCAAGAATGGATTGGCCCGAAGACCCACAACAGCAGTTTCCATCAGGTCATTATCACGTTAGGAAGAGAATGTTGAGAGGGTGTAACGAAGACAGCAAGTGAAATGATTTGCCCACCTAAAGAGAATGCCTTGTGACACCATACCATACAAAGCATACATGGAAAGAGAAGAAGGACGTAGAGCACGAGGTAGACCAAGAACAATATGGAAGGATAACATCAGAGAAACTACAACAGCACGATGTGCCTATGGTCGAGGCGGCCAGAAGAGCTAGAGACAGAACCTTATATCTCCCTCGACACCCACAGCGGTAAAAGATGAAGTGAAGAAGAAGAAGAATTAGAGGTACAACAAAGATGGAAAGGCTGGACTAGATGATGCACAAGTGTACACCGATGGTTCTGTTCAGCGGGGTGTAAGAGCTGGCTGGGGGTTTTCTGCTAGAATGAAGGGAAAAATTGTGGGAGAACAAAACGAAGCTTTTTTATCTTCAACTTCAAGCATGAGAATGGAAGTCAATCACTGAAGCTCTGAAGTGGACAGCAGAAAACAAAGTTACCAGAGGAATTATTGTGTCTGATTCTCAGTCGGCATTGCGGAAGGTTCAAAATGGACTCATGTGGCGTACATGGATACCATGCCTCAGTACGCCAACATTACAGGGAAATACTGTCCGGCATATGCAGGAGTGCGAGGGAATGAAAGAGGGGATTTTCTGGCTACAAAATCGAAAGTTACGGGAACACATGTATTGGACAAAAGAGATATTCTGAAGACCATATATGAACGACTTTTGGCAGAAGACAGGAGATTAGATGAAATAACATGGGCAAGAATGTGTGAACGAGGAATTAAGTGTGGATCCGGCAAGGAGGGACGGATAAGAGGAAGAAATCGGCGTGTGTATAATCAATGTGTTACGGGAACAGTTAACATCTACACCGTATGTCATTTGCTGAAGAAGACGGAGCCTTTATGGGTATGCCCGGTGTGCTATGATGTTGATTCTTAAATCAGTAATCTCAAAAGGCCCTTATAACATCTAGCTTGTTTTACAACAATTACCACCAAGTGGTTCAGAACTAACCAATCTATGTAAATGTCAATTTCCCAACAAACCAGTATGCCATGTTGGAACTATTCACACGATGCAAACTACTCAGGACCTCTGAAGCAATGCTTGCCACTATGTGAAGCATACCAGTCGCCACCTTTCTCAGCATGCTCTGTGACTCTGTTACAGTCACGACGTGTGTGTGTATGCATGCGTGTGGGTGGGTGTGTGTGTGCTCGTGCGTGTGTGCGCGATTCTGACGTCAGCGGAGGGTATGCATTCTTCTGCCTCTGATCACAGACAGAGCCGTCTTGATAACATTATGGACTCTTGGGTAAACCAGTATGCGGAGGCCCCTACGACAACCACTCATCTCAATGACATTTTTATTAATGGCAAATTCACTAGCCAGGGTCAGCCCCTTTTCCCACGAGGACAGACATCAGTAAATCATAGCTGACTCTATTGTAGGCCTTCTCAAGATCAAGTGTCGCCACTGCCAATGTCTATTCTGGAACTCTCAGAAACATCAAAAGCAGAAATGGTTGCATTTGACCAGATTTCTTTCCCAGGCTGATAATTCTCCAGACCTACAGACAGGAGCTCTTCCCTTTTTAGAAAAGGTTGCAGCAATAATTTGCTCTAGTACCTTGCCAAAAAATATTTTGTAGAGCGATTATCCTGAAACCGCTGAGCCTGAGTCCGGAATGGCCTTAGCCTAGTTTTGGGAGTGGGATTAAATAGCTGTACACCCAATCCTTGCAGTACTGACGCTGTTGTGATGCTCCGGAGGACGTAAAGAGCCATCTCACTCAGGTCTTCATCACTGGCGTTTTTCATGTGGGCATAGATAACTCGTCTTTCCCACGCGCAGTGTCTTTCACTATTTGAAATGAATATTTTATATCCTTCACTTTAATATATTCTGATTTGTATTTATTAACTTTGTGGTGTATGATGGATTCACGATAAGTTTGTGCTATAGATCTCTACAAAAATGCCTTCCCTTTCTCGTTGTCTGTTCATGAGCATACCATTATCTATGTATTGTTGTTCGTCCATCACGGGTGATATAGACCATTTCCCATCCAAAGTAACTGGAGGGGAGTGACTTGCGCAAGGACGTGTGTTTAAGTGGGGAAGAGTTGCGCAGTTCGCCAACTTCACTCTCTCGCCTGTGTCCATCTTGACAAATGGGAGGACCATGTCGAGACGATTGGAAATGGACTTAGGTGCAGTGGATGACCAAGGCGTCTCAAGTGCGTTGCTCGAAGCTCTCCACAGAGTTTGATGGTAATCGCCTTCTTTTCCGTTGAACAAAAAAAAAAAAAAAACACGTTTCATCCGAACAGTCCACCGTTCAGTCTTTGCACGGCCTTCTCTATTTATTAGAGATATCCCAATCACGAGTGGCTCAGAACCAGGTCGGCTACCCTCTCTTGGTTTAGCCAGCCCGTCTAAGATGTTGGTCGGGGGGAAGGGGGGGGGGGGTAGCCGATACCGCATGTTGACAGCTGCTGGGAGCCAAGAACTGTTATCTGTGTATATATTGGCTGTTGTGATAAACTGATTTTTTTTTATGTACATTTATTTTGTGCAGTTTCCAGAACCTTCCCAGTGATTGTTCTCCACATTCACAAAATATTCCCAATCAGCCTGTACTTTTAACTGCTTCAAACAGCTGGAAGTCTTCTACCCCCTCCCCCCCAACCCTTTCTGCATTCTCTACCTTCACTTGTAACCTGGAGGTATCTTTCACACTTTCTGATTATTGAACTGCTGCTCTCTTTGCTTTCTATGCCTTTTCTACTTCTGCGGTTCACCCTGGTGGCTGCACAGAACAGAGCTGGTGGTTATTAAGGTTGGTCGTGATAGAATAACGTCAAACTAGTCCAGATGGCAGGCTAACAGGACACATATACTCCCTTTAGTTATATTGCAAGTTATAGAGCGGCTAAGATCGAGGCAGAAAAAATAAATAAATTAAGAATGGGTCATATCATCATCATTAAGTGCTTTGCCGACTGGTGTAGGCGATCATGTCTCTCCATAATCTATGATCTTTAATAGCATATATCGGTTAATGTACACTAGGAGCCTCTTTTAGCAGTGATGAAACATCGCAAACTAGCATGATCTATGCACAGGGTGAGACATAATTCGATTGTAAAGACTGTACTTCAAGGAGCATTGGGTGGGGGGGGGGTAGTCGATAGAGGAGAGCAAAGAAGAGCCTGGAAAAAGAACATCCAGAAAGTGGAAGACAAAGAAAGATGGCGGTTTAAAAAAAATTGCTAGAGCTTCCACAATACACCTCTACGACCCTAACGGGTCAAGGGTTAGGCCTATGTTATGTTATCAGTTAATGTGCTGACACCCGTTCATGCCATGACAACAAGCTGTCTCCCTCTGTCTCTTTTCCCACATATCTTTCCAGCAGTGCTAATTCGTTCCAGTTTCCTTCTTCATACAACAGTTGAAAAAAAAAAAAAAAAACGATGACTGTCTCTTTCTGATGTTTGTGATAAATTGTCTTCTAGCGTTCCCTTTTTTTCAAAACATCCGGGCTGCTCTTTAGGTTGTCCAAGTAATTTTTAGGATTCCTCTGTAAAACCACAACCATGAGTCCCTAAGAAATCATTAGACTTGTTTAATAATTGTCCAGGAATCACAGTCAGAAAGGTCATATAGCAATCTTATAATAAAACGCTTGACTGCAAGCTGACTCTGGTTCTCTCTCTTTTTCTCTCTCTCTCAGTCTCAGTTAGCATGTAGTTGAGAAAACAGCGAAAGAATGTAACTACGACGCAAACACGTTGATTGGTTGTTTGTGTGAAGCCGTACGTTTTGATTGGACGATTTGGGCAGCAAACATGGAGGTTGCGGTTTATTCAAATGGCGGAAACATTGATATTGATCGACTAGACGAACGATAAAAACGGATTAATAGGTGTTCACAGTCGACGGTATTATGTTTATTTATTATCATTTTGTGTGTACGCATTAATAATCTTCAAGGCACCAAATCCAATTCTTTATGATGTTGATTTTTATGTTCGTCTGACCTCAGTGACTGATTGTAGTTGTTGATTCTCTTCATTTCCAATATTCAGGGTTCCGAGTTAAAGTAATCTTCTCTTGTTTATTATCTAATCATCTACCCTGCTGCCTTGAAAGTATACAGCCTGATATTAATTTCTTTCCCCTCAACTAAAGTCTAATAGAAAACATAATGTATTTTTGTATTTTGTGAATGGTTAGAATTCACATCTTACTTCAACGTTTCAGGGTAGGTAGATTGTTAAAGTTGAAGATCTTAAGATCCAGTGTGGCGAGGTCCCCTATATCTTGAGTGTCTTGTCTTGGTCTTAAGGAAAACAAAAAACAATACTTGAATGGAAAGTACAAAGTTAGCAAAGGTTGTGGATCTTTGGGCCCTGCAACAACAGACTGCTTTTCTACAAATAGATCCACAACTTTTTGTTATGTATAACAACTCATTCAATCATTCATTTATGTAGTTGCTCATCTGTTATTTATAAAATTTTGTAAATGTCAGTATCTATTAATACTATTATTCATTATACCGTTAATCAAGTCTTGGCACTCCTTCGAGCGGCTACCCTAGGGGGACGCAACCTATTGTAACTTGACATTACTTAAACTACCGACCTTAAGGGACGTAATGCATTCTTTGTGTAAGCTCACATAATAATAATATTCGGCTCTCCTTCGATCTTCTATCCCGGCATTATGGCAGCCAAACAGGGCCTAACAAGGCCTCAGTCCCATGAAAAATGCGCACTTCTCGGACTTCCTAGGATCAGCTCCGAATAACAAAACAAATGCTCAAACGGTCTCAGCGATATGTTAATTGCGGACCTGTTTCTGTGACTATACCTCACCACTAACAGTATCCCCGCGGCGCTACGCGCGGCGCGGATGGGGGTGCTAAACTAAATGGCTGGGACTCACAAGCAGCAGCTACCGCATCTCCTGCAACTTCCTCCAGTTTATTTTTGCTCGTGAGTCCCAGGCATCTAGTTCAGCTTTCCCATCCGTGCCACGCATAGTGGCGCGGGGGTTACTGTCAGCGGTGAGTTTAACCGGGTTTTGCGCATGCCGAAAAGTGTGGGGACAACAACGACGCTAATCTGCAACAGAGTGCGTGGTCTTCTCGCTATGTCGCTTTTAATCGTCTGTATTGTTGCGTGTCTCGAAAATTGTCAATGGTCGCTATCATCTTTTGCTAGTATCATCTGCAAAAACACTCAAAAGTGTCAACGGTCACTAGTATCATCTGTTACTATCGTCTGCAGTGTTGTGTCTCTTTAAATTGTCAGGTAATCCTAGTTTTGCTGCGATTTGGTCGTCGCAGAAAGTCCACATTTTTCATAGGACTGAGGCCCTGTTAGGGTAGGGTAGAGGTTCGAAGGAGAGCCTAACATTCTTTCATATTTCAAATTGTTTTGGGTTATGGTTAGAGTTAGGGCAAACTCTAACCTAAAGCAATATCAAATATTACTATTACATAACATCATTATGTACACAAACAATTGATTGCCTCCCTTATGATTGCTGTAAACAAACAGTATATTGCATCCCCCTAGGGTCGTCATTCAAAGGAGTGCCCAAGTCTTTAGACTCTTCTTCTTCTTAGCATTCACCTGCTGTAAACTCTGATAGAAAGACTTGGTTGTTCGTTTAATTCTGGACTTTGGTTTGTTGCAGAAGTTAATTTTTTATGTGCACATCCGTCTTGCAGACCGTTGGTCCTTCGCCTCTCAGGCAAATTGGCTTATTTGTTTGCAGACTTGGTCCTTCACCTCCCATGCGGATGTACTCTGACTTCAAAGGGAATACTCCTAATTAGCCAACTTTTACAACTGGGGGAGGGGGCGTAGGTCTATTCTTTTTTCCCATGTAGCTGCAAGTGTGCAGTATGACACTCAAGTGTGACTGCGGTGTGGGATCTTAAATGTTCGAAACTTTAACATCATCACTGTTCTCTTCTCTTACTTTGGTGGCTGAAACAAATCATTAAAATATAGAATCGGATGGAGAATGAAACTACTACATCATATTCTTGAAAGGGGATTAATAAGGGTCAAATTGACTCCATCACTGTGAACCTTCAAAGAGCCTTATCTCTTCTGTTATCCTCTATACAGGGTATGTATTCAGTGTGCAGTAAGGGCTTGGGTTTTGTCTCAGCCAATATCTGACCTCTAGAGTCAACTCAGTCTGGTAGAATGGAAACATGTGATTGTGAAGATTGGTCTGGGAGGCAGTAATGTGATGAGAAGGGTAGTTAATCACTGCATTCAGTCTCAGTTTTTTGTTGTCTAATTTATGTGCAGGTCTGATATTTCATACTTATCACAGTATCTCTGTCTGTGTCTGGGGACCATTACTCTCTGTTTGTCTGCCTCACTATATACACACACCTCAAATACATACTACACACACCTCAAATACACACTACACACACCTCAAATACATACCACACACACACACACACACACACACACACTTCAAACATACTACACACACACACCTCTCAAACACATACTACACACACACCTCTCAAACACATACTACACACACACACCTCTCAAACACATACTACACACACACACCTCTCAAACACATACTACACACACACACACCTCTCAAACACATACTACACACACACACCTCTCAAACACATACTACACACACACACCTCTCAAACACATACTACACACACACACCTCTCAAACACATACTACAACACACATCTCTACTACACACACACACCTCTCAAACACAACACATACACACACACACACCTCTCAAACACATACTACACACACACACCTCTCAAACATACTACACACACACACACAGACTCACAAACACACATACTACACACACACACCTCTCAAACACATACACACACACTTCAAACACATACTACAAACACTTCAAACACATACTACACACACATTTCAAACACATACTACACACACACACCTCTCAACACATACTACACACACACACCTCTCAAACACATACTACACACACACACTTCAAACATACTACACACACACACCTCTCAAACACATACTACACACACACACCTACTCACAACACATCTCAAACACATACTACACACACATCTCAAACACATACTACACACACACTTCAAACACATACTACACACACACACCTCTCAAACACATACTACACACACACTTCAAACACATACTACACACACATCTCAAACACATACTACACACACACACCTCTCAAACACATACTACACACACACACCTCTCAAACACATACTACACACACACACTTCAAACATACTACACACACACACCTCTCAAACACATACTACACACACACACCTCAAACACATACTACACACACACACCTCTCAAACACATACTACACACACACACCTCTCAAACACATACTACACACACACACTTCAAACATACTACACACACACACACCTCTCAAACACATACTACACACACACACCTCTCAAACACATACTACACACACACACCTCTCAAACACATACTACACACACACACCTCTCAAACACATACTACACACACACACACATACTAAACACATACTACACACACACACACACACCTCAACACTACACACACACACACACACATACACACACACACTACACAACACATACTACACACACATACAAAACACATACTACACACATACAAACACATACTACACACACACACTCAAACACATACTACACACACACCACCTCAAACACATACCACACACACACTCACACACACACACACTCACACCACACACACACACCTCTCAAACACATACTACACACACACACCTCAGACACATACTACACACACACACACCTCAAACACATACTACACACACACACCTCTCAAACACATACTACACACACACACCTCTCAAACACATACTACACACACCTTGTAGACACATACTACACACACACACCTCAAACACATACTACACACACACTTCAAACACATACTACACACACACTTCAAACACATACAACACACACACTTCAAACACATACTACACACACACTTCAAACACATACAACACACACACTTTAAACACATACTACACACACACACCTCCAAAACATACTACTCACACACACACCTCAAACACATACTACTCACACACACACCTCAAACATATACTACACACACCTCAAACACATACTACTCACACACACACCTCAAACATGTACTACATACACACCTCAAACAAATACTACACACACCTCACAGACACAGTGTCGGTTCCTGTGATCATTGCATTAGTTTCTGTTGTGTGCATAACTTGATGGTGTCACCTGCCTGGTTGTGTTTTGGTTCATTTTTTGACTCATGTGGTTCTCGATAGTTCAGTCCACATTGTCACATCTCAGTTATCCTTTGTCTAGCAAATTAAATCTAGTTGTATGATTGTGTTCATCATACAAAAGTGCAGCAGATTACTTCAGCACTGAACATAGAAAAGAAAGACCAGTTCAGGTAATATTTTTAAACATAGTTTTATTGATTCACAGTGCACAAACAGTGACCAAGTACAGATTGTGAAAGAGAACATTGAAAGATTATCACTGGTTGCCAGCTAGTATAAGACAGACTGTCAGTGGAAACTGTCTCCCATCAGTAAGTTAACTGCCTAATTTTGTTTTTAGTAAAGTTTGTATTAAAAAAAAATTTGGTCTAGTTTTAAAGTTTTATATGATCATGTTGATTTAAAAAGAATTTCTCTGTTAAAACAGTTAAGATCTGTTCCTGTGATAATTTTTATTCAGTTGACATACATTTGGGGCTGTATTTCTTATAGTATTTATCTTCCGTTGTTGGAGTGAAGACTGTTTGTTTCTTTGTTTCATAAGCAGTCTTATGGTAATTGTATTACCATTTAACTTTGTTGTGAGTACTAATGTATTAAGACATGTATTTAAACAATGAAGACACAGTACAATGCTTAATTTATTGCCCGGCATAGTTTGCAGTATTTTGTCAGATAGAAAACTACACAGTTTGCAGCAACAAATCAGGGAAGGCTAATCCAGACAACAAATACCTGCAGAAGTCAGGTGTGTGGCGGCCAGCAGGCACAATAATCACAACCATGTTAACAGGTACAATGAATTCACATCTTTAGACGAATGCATAAGAAGAAGAAAAACATCAACATATAATGGAGCACATTACAGGAATTCTTTCCACCAAAGTACACAGATCACACTATCTGTTGTCACATTGTGCTGCTCACCACCGGGAAGTTGTATATTGACTATGTGTGGATGTAAACTCAAGTAATGCTCCTGACAAGATACAGCAAAATATGCCTGGCAAAAAATTATTTCTGCCCCTTTGTTGAAAAAAACAAGAATAGACCCGCTGTGTCCCCAACAAGCATGTTTTCTTCGAGTTCACTAATGGGGCAAACATCAAAGTCCGGGTACATCTGCATGAGAGGCAAGGAACCAGAAGTCTGCATACAAATAAATCAGATGTGTAAAATAGATGTGCACTCAACACTCAAGTTATGGAACAAGACCGAGGTATGCAAGTGGGCGAGCAACAAAAACTTTCTGCAGTTTACAGCCGGTGAATGGGATTAAGAAGAGGAAGAACAGGACCCGTTTTCCATGTCCTGAGGCAAGGTGGGTATTTGCTAAGTAAGTAAAGCAGTGGTCATTGCTTCGAATCTCTATTACTGTGGATTTAAAAGAATAACCAGGGCCTCCTAGGTTGACCCAATTATTGGTACCATGCTCATAAAATGTGGGAAGTAAAAGTGGCTGAGAAGATATTGACCACATCACACACTGAATGCTAGTTAACCTATAGAAGGGTATCTATTTAATTTTATATTTTGCAGACATGTTGGACGACAAGGTGAAGGGTATACCAGTAATGGTTGCCCTTCGGTGCAGACCTCTGATTGAGAAAGAAATCAAGGAAGGATGCCAGCCGTGCTTGCAGGCCATCCCTGGAGAACCACAGATCATTTTGGGGAAAGACAGAGCCTTCACCTATGACTTTGCATTTGGTCCTACTGACCCTCAAGAAGAGGTCTATTCTAAAGCCTGCAAGAAACTTGTGCATAGCATCTTTAAAGGTAATTCTACGCTCAGTAATCTCTGGTTTAAAGCTTGAAAGGTAAATATATTCACAAACGCATGGTTGAGGAAACTGTTGAACATTAAGTCAGTGGAATTTAAGAACAAATGAAGAAATAAGAGAAATGTCTGGACAGAGACAAGTATCAGTAGTTAAAGACAGAAGATGTCGGAGAATTATGCACATCCTTAGAAGAAAGGAGCAGAGAAACATCAGACAAGCACTGAAACAAGAAGCCAATGGATTGAGCAAACAGGGACATCCAAGAGATGCCAGATATCGTCAAATATGAGTTGACCAAAGATGCTGGATTGGATTCTGTATCAATAGGATTGTACGGGACAGAATGAAATGGACAAGTACACAGCGAACCTTGTGTGAAATATAAAAACACATAATCTGTACTTACATATAATGAGTAATATATTTAGCATCTTTAAAGGTTTTTCTATGCTTAGAAATTGTCTGTTACTTTTGAACCACCTAGTCATGAAGACTCCCATCAATGAGAAATATGGCTGAAATTTGTTTATCAGTCCTTGTGAAACAGAGGCTTTTTTGTCCATAGGGGTGTACCTGGGTGTAACCAGTGGGTCTAGCCTGCTCACTACACTCAGAGGAAAGGCAAGACAGACATTCAACCAGATTGTGACTGGTACCATCAGTATTGGAACTCTGAGCTGGCTGCTGAAGATGAGGATGAAGCATGCATAGAATGCCTGAGTGCTGTGATGTCAATTCTTGATTCAACTCAACTGTGCTGGTTGTCCCCGCCCATCCTTTCTGGCACCATGCTTTCTGCTATTTATTCTTTCCAATCCATTGTGACGCTTGATAGGGCCAAAGATGCTGTTTACTTGCCAGTCTTCCGTGATGTTCAGATCTTTTAGGATGTCAGTATTTCTATTCTTCTTGGTCCATGGTATTCTGAGAGTCTTTCTTGAGTATTTCAGTTCAATAGCCTTTTTTTTTAAGCATGAACTGCGAGATAGTCAAAGACTCACGTCCATATTTTGCTACAAGGAAAATGCATGCCCTCATAATTTTGTCTTTGATTTCCTTGGTGCGTAAGCATAGACTTTTAATGCTGTTTAATCTGTTATCAGCTGGAGTAAACAATCTGTACAGGTGGACATCTTCCAAACAGTCTGCAGATTTGGGAAAATGCTGTTTTCTTAATTCTAGAATGTTGTGCTTGAAGTAGAAAGTTCCTATAAATGTACAATCTTTTCTTGCCAACTAGGTTATAATGCAACCATTTTAGCATATGGACAGACAGGCAGTGGTAAGACATACACTATGGGTGGAGGTTATGAGGCTTCGTTGGAGGCGGACGAGGACGATATGGGTGTGATTCCCAGGGTACTACGAGACATATTCCAGCAGATTCAGGACTCAGACAGCATGCAGTGTACTGTCAGGGTTTCATACATGGAGGTAATTATTAGCTACTTTTATTTTTAAGGATTTGTATCTTTTTGCTATTTCTGAAATTATTGATATCGCTGTTGTTGCTCTTTTGGGATAGTTCTGTGTATATCAAGAGAATGAATGAATCAGTCAAGAATTGACTTCATTGCACTGAGGCCATTCCAACACGTGCTCCGTCCCTTCTAAAGTAACCAACAAAGAGTGATAATATTACCAGTTGAAACCTGATTAAAAAGCCGCCCTTTTTCTTCTTCTTCTTCTTCACTTCCTCTTTTACCGCTGTGGGTGTCGAGGGAGATATATTAATATAAGGTTCTGTTTCTAGCTCTTCTGGCCGCCTCGACCATAGGCACATCGTGCTGTTGTAGAGTTTCTCTGATGTTATCCTTCCATATTGTTCTCTTACTCAGCCCCATTGCATTAGTCTTTTAATGTATGCATTCTCTATCTGTTCCTTTGCACTGTCCATTTGATCCCAAGCGCTTTCACCGCAACCACTTTATCATATAGTAGTTCACCGCCTAGAAGAGCGAGTTAACAGTTGGTAAACAAGAAGAAAATATCCTGACTGTGCAGGTATGAACACAACCATTAACATTGGTGCGTCTTGTAAACACATGACAGTAGAATAGTCAGTTAAATGGCTTTAACCGGTAATTGGCCCAATCTGAAGGGTCATTTTTGTTGCTTTGTCAGAGGACAGAAAACAAAAACAAAATGAGAAATCTTCAGCCACTTTAGTTTCCCCTTTTCCTAATAGCTTAAATTAGGAACACAGTTTGTGACAACACTCAGATCTGACAAGGAAATCGTTTATCGCTGTTCCAATAAATGCGTCATCGTGTCGCTGTCCTCAGTCTCATTCATTTATCTAGGAATCTGTCACGACTGCCACCATTTCAGAAACACAGCTTGAACACTTTAACTAATGGATGTTCCGTTTAAACTAGTTTCTGGATTCTGAAGCACTGCACACAAGTATTTCTTAGCCGCTTGATCATTCGCAAAGGGTCTCTTCTGGTTCAGACATCTTCCTTGCATTCCAGGTACTTGGTCTCAGTGTCAGTTCCCACAGTTCATGGCAGACACTCTTCTCACTCATCCTGGTCTGTCTCTTGTGCTGTCACAACCCAAATGATCGTTCCTAATTTCTTTCACCTAATCCTATCTCTCCATTTATGAGTTTTCCACTTCTAATCACTCACTCGTACACTAGAAAAACCAAGCTTACTTCATACACATTTTCCTGGTTTCATTCTTAACTGGCCCTTAACCCGTCACACTGGGGAACCCCTTCTATCTGGTAATCTGGTAATCTGGTAATCCTAGTTTCAGCTTCATAGCAAACGGGTCACCCCACATATGCTCCGCTCCTGTGCCAACGAAAAACAAACGCAGCTCACAGTGTCACGCCATGCACTCAACTCAGAAGCTGGGCGACGAAACTACATCCTTCCAGTCTACAAATGGAGCAAAAATACAACGGCCACCGTCTGGAAAAAAAAATATTTGCCACGGCTTTTAAAAAAAAAAAAAAAAAAAAGGGTGGCCGTACCTAGCGTCCATTTTGACCGGAAGAATTATATGAGGGTTAATAAACGGTCACCCCAGCAGTACCCTCATTATTAGCTGGGGAAGGGACTTAGGACATTACATCCACCAGCAGGCGTCGCCCCTACAACGACCTGCCTGCCATCGTTAACGACTGTTCACCCAACAGCCATGCAGTTCTTTGGCACGAAGGAGACACCTTGAACTTGGGTTTCGTACTGCCGACTCCCTACTAAGTTGTTATTTTATGTTCTGTTATCACAATTAATGTCACTGCACATTGGGCATACCCATGCGTGCTCAGTTCTCCGAAGCAGCAGCCACTCTAAAGTACTTCTACTAATTGTCACCTTCTATGTCATCGGGTTTGCCACTCTCTACAGTAAGTGAGATATTGATAACACCACTGGTCCTGTGTTTTCCATGCTTCCTCACAGCACAAGATGACACTGTCGTCTGGAAGGACAGAAGGGTGCAAACACATCAGGTGCTGTATTTTCTCAAGTGTCAGCAAATGAAGTCTTACATAATAATATATACTATTGACAATAAAGCAGAGAAATTAATAAAACTGTTGCATTTGTACATTTAATTTCATTGCAGATCTATAACGAAGAGCTGAATGATTTGCTGGTTCCAGTGACACAGAGGGAATGTTTGACCATCAGGGAAGAGACTCATGGGGGCATCAAGGTAAGTGAGTAAATTGAACCCTATCAGGATCACATACTGAGCTATTAATACCCAGAACCCCAAACAGTAACTATTTGGATGTGAATCCCTCAGTTACAAATCCCAAAAACCCCTCTCAGCTGTAAGGTTACAGTGACACCCCAGACAGTGTGGTAGTAACCTCAAGTCCAGAACCTGGTGGATGGTAGAGTCAGTGAGATGAATATGGGGTCGAAACTTAGTAACATGAAACACGTGGTGAGAACATTTGCAGGTTTATTGATAGATATTTTGATTCACAGTCTGGGGTTGGGGATAGCTAGAGGGGACATAGCCACTAGTCTCAGTGGTGACAAGGATCCTCCACAACACAAGAAACATAAACATAGTTGAATGTTTTAATGCAAGTCTTTACCAACAAACAAGTAAACAGCTGAAGAAACAGAACAGATATCATGATTAAGTGAGGCAATAAGTAATTGTTACACAACTCTTGTATAAGGTGCAAGTAAAATAATAAATGTAAAAGGGGTGTTTCTCTCGAGGTTGGAGCACATTTGCCTAACAGGCAAGATACCAACAGTCTGCATACAACTAAGCCAGAACTAAAAGGGATGTTTACCCAAAACTTAATTTCTGGATCAAAACCAACAAGTCTAGAAGGGATCAAACAAAGAGAACTTTCCTCCAGTTTACAGCTATTTAATGCCAAGAAGAAATAAGATTAACAAGCTGAACACATTTTTGCCTAGAGTTGCAGAGATTAATTAGCAGGCACTAAGCTGGAGCTAAGTAAACAAAAAAAAAACATTGTCTAGTGTGTCCTGTCTCTGCTTCTTTCCTGTGCATTGATGAGTGCTGCTCATTACTTGTCGGTTTGCTTCTTATCCAGACTGGATCTGAATACTGAAGTCTGGAAGCTGAGCTGTGAAATGTTTCTGTTGCAGATCCACGGTCTGAGGGAAGTTCTGGTCACCAGTTTCCCACAGACCATGAAACTGTTGTGTGAAGGCTCACAGGGTCGGACCACTGGCGCCACCGCCATGAACAGCACTTCCAGCAGATCACATGCAATATTTACACTGAACATTGACCAGACCAAGAAGGAGGACGCGTAAGTGTTTGGCTTTATATCTAGCACATTTTTTATTCATCATGTTGTTGTCTAGTAAACATGTCTGTAGAAAAGTAAAGTACAATGGAAACCTGTTAAGGAGAACTCACCAGGTATTCAAGACAAGAAGTACTTCTCATTAGAAATTCAATTTTATCCAGAAAAGAGGCCAAACGTGGTATTTGCCGGGAATAAACAAATTGTTCTTGACAACAGAAATTTGCCACATCTGAGATCACCATATCCTTCAGCGCCTGCACAGTATTACAGTGTAAACAGACGCAAGGTCTATGCTATTCAACACAAAATACTTGGAGAATATGACAGAGGAAGAGTATTGTCCATGTAATGACTGTGATTGCCCACATCAGAAGCAGACAGTCTCTGTTCTTTGGTCTTGTCGTGAGGTCAACACTGGAGTACATCGGGACCATGGGAAAGCTGAAGAGGACAAGGGGCAGAGGAAGATAAGAGAGAAAGAGAGAGAGAGAAGATGCTGGACTGTTTGACATTAGGGCTTGGAACAACGTCTGTGTCAGAAGTGATTAAAAGTACACAAGACAGAAGGTTGTAGATGGACAAGATTATCAGCGCCACACGGCATGGATTATAAGAAGAAGAATGACGAGAGGGTTGACTTCATTACACTGGGGTTTATCCAGTCTGGCTCAGTCTCTGTTTGCTGAGTGGCTGGCCACATTGCACTGAGCATGAACTCTCCAGCTCCAGGTATGACCCTCAGGAATTGGGAAACAAATTGTCAGCTGAATGATGCAGCCTGAACATGAACTCATGGCCTTCCTAGCTCAAGGCAAACATCTTGACCACTATGTCACTAAGGCCTCTTCCCTTTATACGGGCATAGAAGTGTGGCTTAGTGTTTGGGCATTTACCCTCTAACTTGGAAAGAACCAGGTGACAAATGCTATCTTGAAAAGTACCAGATGACAAATGCATTTTTGTCTATTGTGTGTCGATTCTGTATTTAACTGAGTAGATGTATTTTGTTGATAATTTGTAGACATGACTACGGCCAGCATTTGGAGTTATGCTTGATTAAATTTAATCATAGGGCTTTCTCTTCAAGGCCCATTGATTTCTTCAAGGCAGTGATTAAATGTTATTGAACGTATTGGCCAGTGTATACAAGGGTTAGCTCAGGTCACTTGAGCATACAACATTATACACAAGCTTCTTTTGAATAAAGTAAGCAGTCCTTGCTTGCAACACTCCCTTGCTTTTGTCTGGTATGTGATCAATTCTTGTTAAATCATATGTTGAGAAATTGTTGAAACCCATATTGCTATTAAATTGACCGGCTGCAAATTTTATCCATATTCTGGTTTTAGGTATCACAGTTGGCTTTCAGTGTAGTTATAACAGCAGTGATCATGTGTGAATATTACAGTAAAGAATGTGGTATTTCAGAAATGACTGTTGCAAAGTCAAGTTTCATTTAGTGGATCTGGCTGGCTCTGAAAGATGTAAGAGAACCATGGCAGAAGGCGAGCGATTCAAAGAAGGTTGGTATGCTATTTCCTTAGGATGATCTAACTCAAGATCATCTAACTCAAGATTATCTGACTCAGGATTATCTAACTCAGGATTATCTAACTCAGGATGATCTAAATTAGGATGATCTAACTCAGGATGATCTAACTGAGGATCATCTAACTCAGGATTATTTAACTCAAGATTCTAAACTTGCATTATTTGTTGTAACCTTTGAAAGTCTCTGATAAGAAGGTTGAAGGTTTTACAGTGTCATGTTTGGGGATGCTTCTGCAAGCCGCCCCAGAGTTACAGTCTTTGGGCATTTGTAAGGTACAGTTGTTTCCCTTGTGAGAGAATAAAAATAAAACAACATTCGTGTTTGTGGGACACTGTACACAGACACAATCTATCATCAGTTGGAAAGCATACAGTTGTATATAAGCCAGTGCCTTGACAGTGTTTCAGACCTACCCACAACCAAATATTGATTGTATCTGACTTGCAAGCAAAGCCAACTTGTCCAGCATTCATTCATTTGATTGTGATTGGTTGGCTTTTGTTGCTACAGGATGAGGTAGTCTCATGCCAACCCTCTTTTACCTGCCTCTTAGGAGTCCTAAGACTACTTTTTTTTACCTATCTCTTGGGCCCTAATAACAGAAGCTTGATGTTTTAATAATTGTGTGAATATTTGTCTGTTTTGAACTCTTTAACCCTTTGGGAAGCCACAAACCTGGCACTTCTTGTAGGTTTCAGTTATGTAACAGTGCCACTGAGCCAGCATTTCTACAATAATATATGCAAACGAGACACCTGGTTAATGTCAATAGTTATTTTCACACCTGCTCAAAACTGTCGAAGGTCAAGATGGGAATATATTTACTACAATAACAATGGGGGGAAAAAAGGCTACCCTTGAACCAGATTGCTTTTTTAAAACCAAGAGGACATAAAATCTTCTCATTATCCTCAGGGATAGAGATAGTTTTAGGCCCCGGGGAATGTGTTTCATTGAATTCTTCACTCGTGTTTATCAATTACTCCCTTTAGATGTTTTTATATATTTAAAAAAAAAAGGTAAATAGATTAAAAAATTATTTACAAGATAATTTTTGGGGGAATATTTTCAATGGGTAATGACTCATCTTTTTTATTTAGCATTTCCAGAGCGAAAGGGTTAAAACTTGTTTTTTTCTGTTGTGCACATGATCTAGGTGTGAACATCAACAAGGGCTTGCTGTCTCTGGGCAACGTTATCAGTGCTCTAGGAGACGAGGCACAGAAGAGGACCCACATCCCATACAGGGACTCGAAGCTCACCCGTATCCTACAAGGTAGGTGTAGAGTCACCTGGTGTGTATGATGAGGGATGGGGCAGAAGATCATGTTGCTGCCCAAGCATGGTCCCACCTGTTCTTGATAAGCTAAGTGGCTAGCAGTCTTTGATGCCATCCCACGCAGCTTTGTCTCTATAATCCTGTCTTTAACATCCTCTATCCCACGCAGCTTTGTTTCTATAATCCTATCTCTAACATCCTCTATCCCACACAGCTTTGTCTCTATAATCCTATCTCTAACATCCTCTATCCCACGCAGCTTTGTCTCTATAATCCTATCTCTAACATCCTCTATCCCAGGCAGCTTTGTCTCTATAATCCTTTCTCTAACATCCTCTATCTGACGCAGCTTTGTCTCTATAATCCTATCTCTAACATCCTCTATCCCACGCAGCTTTGTCTCTATAATCCTATCTCTAACATCCTCTATCCCACGCAGCTTTGTTTCTATAATCCTATCTCTAACATCCTCTATCCCACGCAGCTAAGTCTCTATAATCCTATCTCTTACATCCTCTATCCCACGCGGCTTTGTCTCTCTAATTCTATCTCTAACATCCTCTATCCCACGCGGCTTTGTCTCTCTAATCCTATCTCTAACATCCTCTATCCCACGCAGCTTTGTCTCTATAATCCTATCTCTAACATCCTCGATCCCACGCAGCTTTGTCTCTATAATCCTATCTCTAACATCCTCTATCCCAGGCAGCTAAGTCTCTATAATCCTATCTCTAACATCCTCGATCCCACGCGGCTAAGTCTCTATAATCCTATCTCTAACATCCTCTATCCCACGCAGCTAAGTCTCTATAATCCTATCTCTAACATCCTCTATCCCACGCAGCTAAGTCTCTATAATCCTATCTCCAACATCCTCTATCCCAGGCAGCTAAGTCTCTATAATCCTATCTCTAACATCCTCTATCCCAGGCAGCTAAGTCTCTATAATCCTATCTCTAACATCCTCTATCCCAGGCAGCTTTGTCTCTATAATCCTATCTCTAACATCCTCTATCCCAGGCAGCTAAGTCTCTATAATCCTATCTCTAACATCCTGAACATTTCTGCCCAGATAGCTTAGCAGCAGATACTGATAGGGGAAATAACCACTATACATAATCATAAATGCACTGCTTTCAAAAAGACTAAATAATTGTACAGTTGAAATATCTAGTGGAGACCAGATTGGTTTAGTCTGATCTGGCCAAATATAAAAAGTCAGAGGTCACATGCAAGGGAAAGAGGCAGTCGCATATCAATTTTTGTGTGTGTGGATCTTACAGTTAATGAAAGTGTATGTCCTGCGCTCTTTGATAAGAGGACAAATAGTTTACAAATACAACCTAAGATGCCTATTGGCTGTTGGATAACAGTGGCGATATTGCACCCGAAGTCTCTTTAGTATCAGAGTAGCACTCTGGTTGGACATCTACCTAGCACTTTCCTGCAAATGACATGTAGCCATTTCGTTTATATTATGTCCCTCTTTGTTGTCCTTAGATAAAGAAAGCTCTTATATGCCACAGTATGTTTTCTTCTTGCAAGATGCTAAGTGTCGTGAACCATTTTGGGATGAGAGCAAGGGCACATAACTGGTACATTGCATGTGATACACAGTATGCAAATGAGCCCATACATAGAAATAACTCGTGGTCACTCAGGGAAGAAACGCACATGACGTTGGAAGTGACTTGTTCGGCCCTGGTAAATTAAAAAAAAACAACTGGATTCAGAATCCATGAGTTGTAAACCCTTTGGCTTTGTACCATGGATATTGCAACCCTTCAGTCTTAATTTCATGATAGGTACTGTAAATCTGGGAAATATGTGGCTTTTCTGCCTACCCCTGAGCGTGAATACGGACCACAAGAAGTTTGTCACCCGGTCCCCTCGACGGCTGGTTTAGCCAACTGAACTAGCTGGCCGGGTGGCCCTGATATATATAAAGTAGTGGAAATATTCCTGCTTGCAGTTAGCGTTAATAATTAGATAACGTCAAGTTATTTTATGATAGTACTCGTAGTATAAGGAAGTCAATAGTAATAAAACATTCTTTTGTAAATACTTGAGATTTTGCTACATGGACTGTAAGAACATTTGATAGACAGGTTGTTCTCGTATTGTGTCAGATGATGAATTGCAATATTAATGAACTTTAGGTGTTTCGACAATGAACTCTATCACAGCACTTCTAATGCTCTGTAATTACGAAGCTCAGGAAGTTGCTGAAGAATAAAGCAAGTAAAATAAGGACTGTGTGTGTGTGTTTGTGTCAGGGCAATTCAGATGACATTTATTCACACATTCCTTGACCTTGTCATCCGCCTCTCGCATCTTGATACTAAGCAGCTCATTAACCCTGACTGCGCATATTGCTGGTATCCTGTCAGGTTTCAACTTATGTTGTTATCGAGTGATACCAGGGCTGTTTTCCTTTTGGCCGACTGCAACACGCGAATACATGCAAGAGTTGACTGCTCTTATGTTGTTTTTTTCCCTGTGTGTGGCTTGGAAAAGTCAAATAATTTCCCCATATTTACAAGAGCATTGGTTAAACACTTGACTGCCGGGCCGAAGTTGTAGGGTTCAAATCTGCAGGTTTGAAGGAGGTTCCCTCCAAAATCCATCATGGCTCCCAGGTTGACCCAGCCTAAAATGGGTACCAGGAAATGAACTGGGAAGTAAAGCTGATGATTGGTCTATACAAATATAAATCTAGCATGATATGCCAGATGCTCTAGTAGTGGCTGCAAGAGCTCAACCCTAACACAAGCAATACTGGTCATGTTCAAATGTTTGTAGATTCACTGGGTGGCAACAGCCACACCCTGATGATAGCATGTGTCAGTCCTGCCGACTCCAACATTGAAGAGACACTCAACACGCTTCGGTATGCAGATAGAGCCCGCAAGATCAAGAACAAGCCAATCATCAACAGGGACCCTCAGGCTGCAGAGATCATGCGACTGAAGACATTGGTAGGTTTCAACTTTCTCATGCAAGTTATCTGTTATGATATATCCTACAGTTATCTGTTATGATATATCCTACAGTTATCTGTTATGATATATCCTACAGTTATCTGTTATGATATATCCTACAGTTATCTGTTATGATATATCCTACAGTTATCTGTTATGATATATCCTACAGTTATCTGTTATGATATATCCTACAGTTATCTTTTATGATATATCCTACAGTTATCGCTTAATTTACTCAATCTTTATATTATATCCTGACATAGAGTTATTGGATATTTACTCTATATTTAAATTTATGTTATATCCTAGCATAGAGGTATTGCTTATTTACTCTGGCATACATGATTTGATATTGAGTAGTTCCTTTGTGATTGACACTGATAAAGTAATTTAGCACCCCATAAAGCACACACAAAAAACTTAGGACCCCCCCCCCCCCCCCCCTTTACCAATGCATGTTGTAAAACCAGCTAGAAATTTTCCTTCGAAGATGGAATGCCTCTGTCTAAAAGGCAGGGAACCCACATTCTGCTTACAAATAAGCCAAATCTGTAAAACGGAAGTTCACACAAAACTCAAATTCTAAAACTAGACTAAACTCCCAAAGTGGTTTAAGGTTTTGAAAATTGGATCAACATCATGACATGCGGGTTTAACCCATAAGTGCTCCGTTCTTCTTCTAACTTGAATCTGAGTCCGAAGAAGCTCAGCACAGTGCACAGGCTCTGTAGCACCGGTGAGGATCCTGAAATACTTTGGTCGATTTTAAACTCCAAATTCTGCCAGGGCAGCACCGTAAGGCTACTCTGTTTGGTTTCTAACTGCCAAGAGATTTTTTACGTGCGCAACAATGCACACAGGCATCCGATCTCACTACCCAGAGACCAGGGGGAATTACTGGAAGTCCAAGTTCATATGAAAAAAATCCCAGCCCTTACCAGGGATTAAACCTGGAACCTCTAGCGCTCGGGCGGACACCATGCCTGGAGACCATGCAGCCCCCTAATCCCAAAATGGACGAGCAACCAGAACCAGACAGTTCTAGTTGCTAGTCCCAAAGTGGACGAGCCACCAGAACTGTCTGCTGGAATTTATACAACTGGTTTATGTAGAGAAGTAGAATACAGGTAGAGGCTCTGGAGTTGATCCAGCTCTTAAAATATGGGCACCAGACAATCTCTAGAGTTCTGGGAGTTTTCTGAGATTTTTGCCAAAGAGGAATGGAATGTATCACCACACCTCAAATGTCAGGGCTACAATATGTCAGTAAAGTGAGTTAAAACCAGTAAAACTGCTAAAAACATACATTTTTTTTTTTAAATTGACAGAAAACAGTTATAATAAACCATACAAATAAGTGCTGAAAAGCTTTTATCAGTAAACAGTGAGGTAGAAAGTACATTACAGCTGTTCAGTGTTGAATGTTTAAGAATTAACATCACAGCACTCGGAACACTCCCAGAAGTGCTCGGTCCCCATCGTCAGCTGCAAAGACTGAGTGCCACTTCTGATGCTGTGCTGTCCTCTTTGATTAGAGGACAAATAGTTTACAAATGCAACCTGCCTCACCTTTCCCTCAAGTGTTGATTGTTTAAAATATAATAAAAACAAATGAAACAGAATAATAATAAACAAAATGTATGCTCACATTATTGAAAATAATCTGGATGATGCAAGGGGGTCAACAGCTGACAGAGGATAGTGATTGCTGTGTATAGCGTTACAGCAACCAGGGGGCCAACAGCTGACAGAGGATCAATGATTTCTGTGTATAGCGTTACAGCAACCAGGGGGCCAACAGCTGACAGAGGATAGTGATTGCTGTGTATTACAGCAACCAGAGGGTCAACAGCTGACAGAGGATAGTAATTGCTGTGTATAGCGTTACAGCTGACAGGATAGTGATTGCTGTGTATAGCGTTACAGCAACCAGAGGGTCAACAGCTGACAGAGGATAGTGATTGCTGTGTATAGTGTTACAGCAACCAGAGGGCCAACAGCTGACAGAGGATAGTGATTGCTGTGTATAGCGTTACAGCAACCAGAGGATCAACAGCTGACAGAGGATAGTGATTGCTGTGTATAGTGTTACAGCAACCAGAAGGCCAACAGCTGACAGAGGATAGTGATTGCTGTGTATAGCGTTACAGCAACCAGAGGGTCAACAGCTGACAGAGGATAGTGATTGCTGTGTATAGCGTTACAGCAACCAGAGGGTCAACAGCTGACAGAGGATAGTGATTGCTGTGTATAGTGTTACAGCAACCAGAGGGCCAACAGCTGGCAGAGGATCAATGGTTGCAACAATGAGGGGGTGCAGAGGTTCTCAGTGTGTTTGGGGGAAACACATAATTCCATGGAGATGTAATACTTCAGTTATTATGATAGGTACTTAAGTGCTCACTACCATCATGTGCCATGTTGAAGCATGGTTTCAGAGTGTGGGAAGAATAGTTCATTTGTTGTGTTGTGTTTTCTCCAGGTCCAGCAGCTACAAGGTCAGATCCTGCAGGGAAGTGTCAGCCTCTCCACCATCAAGCCTGAGTGAGTGATGTTTGTTGTCCTGTACTTTTACATTGATTGTGATCTCAACACTAGAACTAGGCAAGGGCCCCACCACTCCTGCGCCCCCCTCCCCCCATTGGAGCACAGGTCCTTAACCAACCCCATGCCAAGTTACCACCTGTACTTTTGTGTGCCCCACCTTGGCCTCTGATTTTCACTGTGCTTCTAGGTCTGGTTCCTATTTATTTAACTGTATGGCTTTCAGAAAAAAAGATTTCCTAGTTATGCTATAAGATGTGTTTTTCTTCTTATGTGTCCTATCAAGTGCCCTTGTTTTCTTTACTTAGAATCACCACAACCTAACTCTTTCTGTAAACTCAAAATTAATGATTCTTTTATGCCAGTTTATTCGTTCTGTTCTGAGCAGGTCTTGTTATTACAAGTTTTTGTTTGTCAGTCATTGTCTGAGTCCCAGCCCATGTTTCCATACAGCAGTGTTCATTGAACTTGGTTTCATTGTTTTTGGCTTGCACGGATTTCCTAGAGCTGTGACAGTTCCTCTTGCGTTTTGTGTTCTTATCTCTAACTGTTCCACTCATTTTGTCTACATGGTTCATGTTCACTAGTCTCACAAATATTGATACTTATATATACTAGGATATTATAAGGACACAACCGCAATGATTGAGAACAGCTAGGTTTCCCTCCCAGAAAGCTAGGTATCTCATGATTCAAGAGATAAATGGAATTATATGAGTAGAGCCAACAATTCTTATACAAAACTTGTAATTTCTCACCTTGAGGCTGACACTGTAACAGTTCCTTACCTTGTGACTAATTCACTCACAGAGTTTATTGAGGAAGCTGGAGAAGGTAGCTCTGTGCAGCGTGGCAGTCATTGCTCCAGAGGCCCTGAGTATCCTTTGGTTATCTTCCAGGGATGCCGGTGTGTTGGGAAATCAGCAGCTGATTGGCTGGTTTGGCACCACTTGGTAGTAAATTGATGTCTGACGAGCGAGATGTTGACCTTTGAGGCGAGTCAATAGATCATCATGGTCTGAAGAAAATGGTTCACTGAGGAACAATATGGCCGACTCCCAGCACTCAGGGGAGAGGCGAAACAGACAAACGATCAGACTGTTACTGGTAGTAATGGAATTGGAACTTTGTGCTGAAGATGGGGAGAGAGCGCTTATGGGAATGTCCCCAGTGCTGTGATGTCAGTTCTTAATTCACAACTCAATTCCCAACCCACACATGTTTGTGTGTGTAAGAGAGAGGATCAAGTCTCTTCCCCCCCCCCCCCCCCCCCCACCCACACATGTTTGTGTAAGAGAGAGGACCGAGGACCCCCCCCCCCCCCCCCCCCCCCCCCCTGTTGAGCATGGGCATTAAAGCAGTTCACACAAATGCGATCTTATCCTTTGTCACTGTATGCATCTCCCTACATGTAAGTCTGTTATTAGATAGATGAAAACAACATGAATGTCCACCGAATCCTGAAATTCTCCTATTATACTAATTGAATTTCAGCATGAGTGACAGCAACTTCAGCACAGTGACAACCACACTAGACAACAGCGGCGAGGAGCTGCAGAAACTGAGAGAGCGGGTGAAGATTTTAGAAGATGAGAACTACCAGCTGACCCTGGAGCTGCAGAGAACCATGGGACAGAGCACCAAAATGCTGGACCAGATGCTGAAACTGGAGTCCAGTAACGAGAAGTTAAAGTTGAGGGTCAACCAGGTCAAGGACTATGTTGGGTAGGTGGTTTTTCTGTTGACTACAGTTTTTATTGTCACTGAATGTTAATGTCAATGTATTGTCTGTACAGATATTTGATGTAGATCGATGAAGGCTGGCAGACAGTGAGAGAAAAGAGGAAGTGAGAACGTTTGCTCATGGCAAGTTTAACTGGCTTTTGTGACTTTACTAAAGCTGACTGATTACAAATGAATGATTGACACCTCTTGAGGGGTATCAGGCCGTATTGTTCTAGCCCTGTCTTAGTTTTATAGAATAGTGGGGGGGGGGGGGGGGGGGGGGGGGGAGGGAAGAAATGTCCACGCAAAAGCGTAAACCAGTTTTGGTGTTGTGGAAGTGAATCAAAGACATTCAGTAGAAGTTATGTGGAAGCTGCAAATCTGGTTTTATCAAGAAATGATGGTAAAACTTTTGACATATACCAAACTAAAAAATGAATATGTCTTTGACATATACCAAACTGTAAAGTGAAGATGCCTTTGACACATACAAAACTTTAAAGTGAAGATGTCTTTGACATATACCAAACTGTAAAGTGAAGATGTCTTTTGACATATACCAAACTGTAAAGTGAAGATGTCTTTGACATATACCAAACTGTAAAGTGAAGATGTCTTTGACATATACCAAACTGTAAAGTGAAGATGTCTTTTACATATACCAAACTGTAAAGTGAAGATGTCTTTGACATATACCAAACTGTAAAGTGAAGATGTCTTTGACTGTAAAGTATACATATACCAAACTGTAAAGTGAAACTGTCTTTTACATTAAAGTGAAAAAAGTGAAGATGTCTTTGACATATACCAAACTGTAAAGTGAAGATGTCTTTTACATATACCAAACTGTAAAGTGAAGATGTCTTTTACATATACCAAAGTGAAGATGTCTGTAAAGTAAAGATGTCTTTGACATATACCAGACTGTAAAGTGAAGATGTCTTTGACATATACCAAACTGTAAAGTGAAGATGTCTTTTACATATACCAGACTGTAAAGTGAAGATGTCTTTGACATATACCAGACTGTAAAGTGAAGATGTCTTTGATATATACCAAACTGTAAAGTGAAGATGTCTTTTACATATACTAGACTGTAAAGTGAAGATGTCTTTTACATATACCAAACTGTAAAGTGAAGATGTCTTTTACATATACCAAACTGTAAAGTGAAGATGTCTTTTACATATACCAGACTGTAAAGTGAAGATGTCTTTTACATATACAAGACTGTAAAGTGAAGATGTCTTTATACATATACCAAACTGTAAAGTGAAGATGTCTTTATATACCAAACATATAACAACCAAACTGTAAAGTGAAGATGTCTTTGACATATATGTCTTTGACAAACTGTAAAGTGAAGATGTCTTTTACATATACCAAACTGTGAAGATGTGACAGTAAAGTGAAGATGTCTTTTGACATGTATAAGATGTCTTTGACTGCAAAGTGAAGATGTCTTTGATATACTTTAAAGTGAAGATGTCTTTGATATATACCAAACTGTAAAGTGAAGATATTGTGAAAGCAATGACTTCACAAAAAAAAGATCTGCTCACTTGCAGAAGAGGTCAGTCCCCATTCTTGGAGTTTGTCATGAGGAGCGAAAACATTGTGAAACAGGAGGAGAGGCAGGGAGACATGTTTGAGAAACTGGAGGAGAGGCAGGGAGACATGTTTGAGAAACTGGTGTGTCAAGACATAATTGGTAGGTACCAAAGGTGCCATTGTAATCAGATAGCATGACCATGGCAACATGGCAGTGACTGCCAGAAGGAGAAGAATTATTCTTGTTTTGACTGTCCTTTTATATTGGCAGTGTTGTTGCAGTGAATGAAATGTAGACTTATTATTTGTTTGCTTGCGAAACATGTTTTTGTAAAACTGCTGGGTTGTAGGATTGACCTGGAGCTGCTGAGTTCCAGTATTGACATTGAGACCCACCCCCAGGCAAAAGTTGAACTGGAAAAGTTGCAGAAGATCTCACAAGCTGTCAAAGAGGATTCAGAGGACTCTGAGGTAAGAATGACGCCAGTTTGTAATCCTTATAATGGATGGCACTTGTCAGGACTTGCACACCAGGAATCATTGCATGTACTAGGACATTTCCTGTACAGGGAGGGGTCTAAGGTCTAGTCTGAATAAATCACATTTACAGAACATCTTCCTGTATGGGGAGGAGTCTAAGGTTTAGTCTGAATAATCACATTTACTGGACATCTTCTGTACGGGAGAGGTCTAAGGTCTAGTCTGAATAATCACATTTACTGGACATCTTCCTTGCGGGGAGAGGTCTAAGGTCTAGTCTGAATAATCACATGTACTGGACATCTCCTATATGTGGAGGGGTCTAAGGTCTTGTCTGAATAATCACATTTGCTGGACATCTCCCGTACGTGGAGAGGTCCAAGGTCTTGTCTGAATAATCACATTTGCTGGACATCTCCTGTACGTGGAGAGGTCTAAGGTCTTGTCTGAAAAATCATATTTGCTGGACATCTGTAAGTGAAGGGGTCTAAGGTATAGTTGAAAAATCACAATTACTTGACATCTCCTGTGCGGGGAGGAGTCAAAAGTCTAGTCTGATAATCATATTTACTGGACATCTCCTGTGCTGAGAGGGGTCTAAGGTCTAGTCTGAATGAACACTTTACTTCAGGCTGTATACAGTAGCAGAGAAATTCCAATAAACAGCAGAGTTCATTGTGTGACCACAGCAAAGTTTATCTTGTGTAAGAAGAAAAAAAAAAAACTGTCATTATTATTTTAGTCCTGTTGATAGCATGCAGCTTTTAATACATTGTTGTAGTTTATTAATAATTGTTTTGGCCACGTAACCTTGTTTCTGATCTGTAAATCACGACTGATTTGACATTAGTTAAATATTGTAAAATTGGTACTAGATTTAATTTCTTCTGACAAATTTCTTTGTGCTAGGAAAGCTTGGAAATATCAGCTGTTAGGCTTAGTTATTTTGACTTTTTGTGCATGCTGTATATTTCCTGCCCAGGAATGACTTGTTATTTTGACTTTTTGTGCATGCTGTTTCTGTCCTGCCCAGAAATGACTTGTTATTTTGACTTTTTGTTCATGCTGTTTCTGCCCTGCCCAAAAATGACTTGTTATTTTGACTTTTTGTGCATGCTGTTTCTTTCATGCCTAAAAATCACTTGTTATTTTGACATTTCACTTAGGAAGAGGATGAAGCTGGAGATAATAAAGAAGAAGATGAAGCAGAGAGCTTTGAGGTGAGTGCTTTCTTAAGTTACAGACTTGTGAGTGTGTGTGTGTGTGTGAGCCTTCTTTTGCATTGAAATATTACTAAATGCCTGTTGATTCTTGTAGCTGTTGTTTGTTGCAATACATGCTCCTTATCATTCACAGATCTTTTCTATCAGTGTTTTATTGCTTGTTTTATTACTTGCAAGTTTGTTTTTAGGTCATGTTTCACTCGAATGAATACTGTCTTTGAAACACAAGACCATTGACTTCTCTAACTCCTTCTCATTATGTCCTGACGATGCACATGCCATTGTTTCTGTCCTTTTGTCATCATCATCATCAACCACTTCTGCCTATAAGCATCGGGTGGGAGGAACATGCTGGCTGCCTCTGGCTGTTGTCATACTGGGAAGGTGTAAAGTGTCTTTAATGTTGTCGATCCATCTATTTTGAGAGATTGTATTGTTCTCTTTGATAAGAGGTTGCATAGTTTACAAATACAACCTAAGAGATTGTCTTGTTCGTTTCTTGTTATGTATGTGTGTGTGTGTGTACGTACGTATGTATGTATGTATGTATGTATGTATGTATGTATGTATGTATGTATGTATGTATGTATGTATGTATGTATGTATGTATGTATGTATGTATGTATGTATGTATGTATGTATGTATGTATGTGTGTATGTATCTATGTATGTATGTATGTATGTATGTATGAGTGTGTGTGTACACACGTATGTATGTATGTATGTATCAGTGTGTGTGTGTACGCACGTACGTACCTACATATATACATACGCACGTACGTATGTTTTGTGTCTATATTTGTGGAATGTGTGTATGTATGTTTGTGTAAATGAGGGGTTGGGCGTGTGTATCTTGGTGTGTGTGTGTGTGCGCATGCATTTTACCACCCATGCTTTTGTATTTTTTTCTTGATATTCATAATATGCATATTATTATACGAATACAACATGCTTTTTTGATAAAATAAAACTGCTGTGTGAAAGATTTTTGTTTAGAAGAGGTGACTGTAAGACGGGCCTGTGTGCCCAATTTGCGACCCTTTGAAAATAAAGCTTGTTTGTTCGTTCTCTTTGTTAAGAGGATGTATACTTTCAAATACAACCCAGGAGCAATCTTAGATTTGTGTAAATCTTGAATATCATATGTTAAATTGTAATATATCATGTGAATCTTGAATATCATATGTTAAATTGTAATATCATATCATGTGAATCTTGAATATCATATGTTAAATTGTAATATCTTATCATGTGAATCTTGAATATCATATGTTAAATTGTAATATATCATGTGAATCTTGAATATCATATGTTAAATTGTAATATCATGTGAATCTTGAATATCATATGCTAAATTGTAATATCATATCATGTGAATCTTGAATATCATATGCTAAATTGTAATATCATATCATGTGAATCTTGAATATCATATGTTAAATTGTAATATCATATCGTGTGAATCTTGAATATCATGTTAAATTGTAATATCATATCGTGTGAATCTTGAATATCATATGTTAAATTGTAACATCCTATCATGTGAATCTTGAATATCATATGTTAAATTGTAATATCATATCATGTGAATCTTGAATATCATATGGTAAGTTGTAATATCATATCGTGTGAATCTTGAATATCATATGTTAAATTGTAATATATCATGTGAATCTTGAATATCATATGTTAAATTGTAATATCATATCATGTTAATCTTGAATATCATATGTTAAATTGTAATATATCATGTGAATCTTGAATATCATATGTTAAATTGTAATATGTCATGTGAATCTTGAATATCATATGTTAAACTGTAACATCATATCATGTGAATCTTGAATATCATATGTTAAATTGTAATATCGTATCATGTGAATCTTGAATATCGTATGTTAAATTGTAACATCATATCATGTGAATCTTGAATATCATATGTTAAATTGTAATATCATATCATGTGAATCTTGAATATCGTATGTTAAATTGTAACATCATATCATGTGAATCTTGAATATCATATGTTAAATTGTAACATCATATCATGTGAATCTTGAATATAACAGAGTTAAAGTTTATTGATCTGTAGTTAAATGTTCTGCAGTTTTTGCTGTCCCTTTCAGGATATCAATGACATGGAAGCAGATATGGCAACACCCCGGGCCAGAGAAATGACACAGAAACACACCATGCGCCAGGCTGTACTTCATCGTGAACTGAATGAGATCAACCGTATCCTGACCAGCAAACAGGCCTTGGCCGACAAAATGAGCCGGGCAGATGAGGAAATTGAGCTGATGCGCAAGCGGTATGAGGAGATGATGAAGGAGTGGAAAACCAGAACAGAACAACTAGAGAAGGAGAAGGAGCAGTTGACTACCACACTCATGGATGCCCAGGCCAATGCTAATGCTTGCAAGTGAGTTTGTGAATGTCAGTGCAATTTTTACAAATTCCTGGGGATCGTTTCCGGAACTTCGAAGTTGTATCTTTGTGTGACTCTTTCGACAGCGGCTTGCTGTTCTTGGGAAAGAAACTAAGCCATATGGGATAAATCCCGGCTCAGTAAAGCCCATCCTCTCGACTTTTCACTTTTTTTAATGTATGGTGAGTGTGGTTTCTGTGTTTGTAGAGCATTAAGTCACTCCATGATGTTTACTAATGAGGTACTGTCATTTACTAGTACAAGGTTTTCTTAACATGTTTGTATTCTCATTGATTAGAGCAAGTTTTTATTTGATTGCACTGCAGGACAGGGCTTTCTATGTGTGTCTATATAATTGAATAGAACAGGGTTTGTTGTATGTTTATATTGTGATTGTGTATGACAGGGTTTGCTGTATGTTTGTATTGTGCTTGTGTGTGACAGGGTTTGCTGTATGTTTTTATTTGCTTGTGTGTGACAGGGTTTGCTGTATGTTTGTATTGTGCTTGTGTATGACAGGGTTTGTTGTATGTTTGTATTGTGATTGTGTATGACAGGGTTTGCTGTATGTTTTTATTGTGATTGTGTATGGCAGGGGGTGCTGTATGTGTTTGTATTGTGCTTGTTTATGGCAGGGTTTGCTGTATGTTTGTATTGTGATTGTGTATGGCAGGGTGTGCTGTATGTGTGTATTGTGCTTGTGTATGGCAGGGTTTGCTGTATGTTTGTATTGTGATTGTGTATGGCAGGGTGTGCTGTATGTGTTTGTATTGTGCTTGTTTATGGCAGGCGTTTGCTAGATACAAGGAGCGTCCATTTGAAACCTGTTCATGCCACACCATGCGTAATTGCATGTGGTGAAAATGATCATGTCATAGTCATGTGATAAGTACTGACCAATGAATCAAAGAGCATGTGCTTATCATCCTTTTCTCTTGCACAGATGCTCTTTTTGACCTTTGAGAAAATGGCCAGGTTGATCCAAAATCCATTCAACAAAAACAAAAAAATTTACAAAGAGTGGTGATTCAATTACTTTTATTTAAACGGTTCACCTCCCAACTGACACATCAAATTCTTTTGCTAGCCAAAATTGATGCAGCAGTACAGGTGTCAAAGCCTATCTTATCTAGCGAAAGAATTTGATGTGCCAGTTAGGACAGTTCAAAAGGTTGTTGATCAGAAACTCAATATCAGAAGGTGTATTTTGCAATGGGTACCACAGATTCTTGATGACCGCGGTAAATACTTGATTCAGTGAGCAGTTCTTTTTGTGTGTGGTCAGCTTTCGCTGCTGAACTAAGCCAGTGGATGCTTGCCTAAAATGCTTATGGCAACTTGTTCTGATGAACGCATGGTGCATAATTCATTCTAAATGAATGTTTTGTTTAATTCTACCACACCTTTTGATGTGTCTTTCGTGCTGAAATAATAAAGCCATTAAAACAGGTGACAAATGAACAACTCTTATATGTTTGTGTGATTGAAAAGAACATGGTTTGCTGTAAATGTTTGTATTATGATTGTGTAAAACAGGGTTTGCCATGTATGTTTGTGTGATTGAAGCTAACATGGTTTGCTTTAATGTTTGTATTATGACTGTATACAACAGGGTGGGATATATATGTTTGTGTCATCAAAAAGAACAGAGGTTTGCTGTAAATGTTTCTATGTTAGGGCAGGTTTGCTGTATATATCTGTGACTGAATAGAACAGGGTTTCCTGTATTTTTGTATTATGATTGTATACAGCAGGGTTTGCCATACATGATTGTACTGTGTTTGGCAGTACAGGAAGTTGATGTTGTGAAATGTTGACAAGGCTGTTCTCCTGTCACAGGATTGCTGAGCAGCGAAGGCAGAGGTTGAAGGATCTGGAGCAACAGATGGCTTCTCTGAAAAAGAAGATGCTGGAACAGAGCAAAGTGGTCAAGATGAAAGAGAGCTCTGATAAACAGGTGTCCAAACTCAACGTAGAGATACAGGTAATATTTCCAGCCCTGACTGCCTGTAGCTTCGATATGTTATGTTATCACAATCGACGTCATTGCACATTGGACATTCCCATGTGTGCTCAGTCCTCAGAGGCAGCAGCCACTTCAAAGTACTTGTACTAATTGTTCCTACGAGAAGCTGGTTATATTGTCTCGATCTCCAAGATGGCATAGACGTGCTTCACCGTGCTTTACTCCCATGTCACACAATTGTGTTAGTGTCAGGGATTCCTTATTGTCCATGCTTCTTCCCACATGCGTTGGTGCACTGCTAGCCATTACCCTTTACGTCCGCATGATCAGGTGTGTAGATCCAGGTGAGGAAGATTAAGTGTGATTTTTTTTTTTGATGCTTTCTACCCATTCAGAGCGCATGTAGCTTTGATATACAGGTAATATTTTCTGTCCTGTCTGCCTATAGATTTGACATACATTCAGGTAATGGCTGCTGTCCTGTCTCTTGTAGATAGCATTAGTAGAGCTGCAGCACATAGTTGCTGCTATAGATGCTGGGATGTGGCCCCTCTAGTGAAGTGTTAAACTGGCCTTGATGGGACAGTAGAACTGAAGTGGCCTAGAACTGTATGTGATATCTTAGCAGACATTTTTCTGCATTGTAATCATACTGAGGATTGTTGTCAGTGTAGCACAGCTCTCTTCTTTGTTGCATGTGTTGGTGTCACACCCAGGTTCGTCTTTAGGTTTGCTACAGGAGGAGTCGATTGGAAGATTATAGACGAGGAGAAAGATGGTCGTGTCGATAGTGGCGATGATGATGATGATGTCTTGCTAGCTGCATGCTTCTCACACAGCTCAGATGCTTGTATAATAATGTGTCTGGAAACAACTGATCTTGTCTATACTGTCTTTATTCTGATACTTTAACAATGTCACAAACAATATCAATTATATTCTGAATAGCGCTGTGTTCTCTCTATGGCTAAATACTCGTAGGTTCGCGTTTTGTTCTTTATCTCTAGTTACTTTGTTAACTGATTCTAGTGTCTGTAACTGCCATCGGGCTTCTAGTGCTGTCTGGTACTAACGGCTTGATCATTGACTCTAACATCTCTATAGTGCTCCTAATATGTCTCTGTTCTCCATGGATCCATGTATCTTGTGTGTCGTCTCTGTAGCTCGATGTCTCGTTTCATGTCTGCTCTCCAGTGACTGTCTTCGAGGTTCAATATGTGACTGGTTCCTCTGCTTCCAGTGTTGAGCTGGCATCGCAGATCATTGAGACGAGTCGTTATTCCTCTGAGTCTCAACGACTGAAGGCTTCTAGTGTTGAGCTTACATCTCTACCACTGAAGGCAGTCTTGAGAGCCCTTGACTGGTCTCTACTCTCTTGAGTCTTGTGGACTGAAGAATTGCTAAAGTGCTTTGTTGCTCGCTATTTATACTTGGATGCTGGAATGCTAGATATTTGTTTTCTTCTCGCTTTGTCTGCTTCTAGAATATTCCAGTACGCCTCAACTTGTTTACTAGGTACGTTCTCACGTGGGGTTTGCTAATTATATCTCGATTGCATCAGATTTCGTCATTCTATTCTACGCAGATATAGTAGTTAAACTGACAATTGAGGTCATAGAAGCTTCTAGAAAAAAACAAGGACAGTTGTGTTTGCTTTGATAGGGCACGTCAACAAGGTATTTACTAGTGAGACAAGGTTGGGTCACATGATGAAAATGCATTTCAAAACTTCTAGAAAGAAGGCCAAGGCCAGACAACATCAGTTTGATGTCAATAGCTTGTTTTGGCGGGAAAAGAAGATTCTAGAAAAAGGGAATGTCAAGGCTGCCAAAATTTGTTGATCTCCTAATATTCTAGCTTTGTGCCTCCTAACAAACAAGCTATGAGCTCGCTCTATTACATAAGTTCCTCCCCACCGCACCCCCCATGACACTGATGGCATCATTCCTGTAATCTCTAGTTTGGGAATTAACTTCTAGAAGTATCCTTACCCTTCAGCAGACAGGCTAGAGTCATGCAGATGTGACGGGTGATTACACATTAAAGTGTGTAAATCATGATCATGCAAAACACACACACACCAGATGACAGCATTGAATTAAAAGAGATTAGAAGAGACTCAATATCACGCATGAACCAGGTGGTGGGAGTAGATGTACTGGAGCATGATAGATTTCTCAACAAGCAAACACATTTTCAGTCCATGATGTGGGAGCTTATCCTGATGGTACCCGCCTTCTTGATTTTTTTAAAACAGAAAATGAACAAATAATACTGTGCAAATTTCAACAGAAAATGAACAAATATTACTGTGCAAATTTCAACAGAAAATGAACAAATATTTCAGTGCTAGTTTAAACAGAAAATGAACAAATATTTCAGTGATAGTTTAAACAGAAAATGAACAAATATTGCTGTGCTAGTTTAAACAGAAAATGAACAAATATTGCTGTGCAAATTTCAACAGAAAATGAACAAATATTGCTGTGCAAGTTTAAACAGAAAATGAACAAATATTGCTGTGCTAGTTTAAACAGAAAATGAACAAATATTGCTGTGCTAGTTTAAACAGAAAATGAACAAATATTGCTGTGCAAATTTCAACAGAAAATGAACAAATATTGCTGTGCAAGTTTAAACAGAAAATGAACAAATTTTGCTGTGTAAGTTTAAACAGAAAATGAACAAATATTGTGGTGCCTTTGTGGCTGTTTTACTTCTCAGACGTTGAAGCAGCAGCGTGTCAAGTTGATGAAGCAGATGAAAGAGGAGACCAGCAACTTCCAGAAGTGGAAACAAGAGAAGGACAAGGAGGTCATGAAACTGCAGCAGAAGGTAGGTGAACTAGGAAATCTGTAGATGTGTTTTTGTTTTCCTTACTCAGAGTACATGAGTAAACATGGTAGTATTATTAAACTCACGTGGACATGTTTTGATATCCCCTGAATGAAGTAGGCAGGTCAAGTTAGGTGCCTCCAGTAAATATTAATTTGGTGCATCTTCTTCTTTTGTGTTCATTAATTTGGTGTATTATAAGCCTGGGGATGTCTCCTGGGGACCAGTCATTGTCACAGCATTGTTGGTTTAAAAAAAAATTGTATAAGTGATTATCATAGCACTTCAGACAGATTCATAGATGCTGTGATCTGCTCCTCCGTAGCTCCATAAGAGTAAAACGACTGATCACACCTGTTCTGTGTTGATTAACCAGACGCCTTATGTCCTTGGTGAAATGTTCAGATCTGGCTAATTCAGGTTGTATCTCTCTGATCACCAACCTGGACAAGGATACAGAGTTCTGCTGGTTGTCGTGATCTTCTGTGCAGCTCACAGATCTTTAATGATATCATTTCTGTCCAGCGCCGGGCCAGTCGCGGTAATTGCCTTGACTGCCAGATAATCTACACGCTCTTTGCTTTCAACACCTGCATAGGCCGACACAAAGACAGAGGTTAGGCAAGTTATTTGTGATGCATTTAATGAAAGAATCCATTCACATCTGATGAAGCTGGCCTGGAGTTTTGTTGTGGTAAAAACAACAGTATTATTTCACAGTCAGATGAGCAGTTGACTGATTCTTTTTGTTTCCAGTTTGATAGACGCTGGAAGATATATTTTAAAATATCAGTTTGATAATATCAGTGTGATAATATCAGTTTGATAATATCAGTTTTAGTCTCACTGCTGAAACAGTCACTAAATTGTTCATTTGTATTTCTTGTGCAGGATCGCAAGCGAGAGTATGAAGTACAGAGACTGAAGAAGGAATTTGAGAAGCAGCAGACAGTTCAGAAAAGAAAAACGGCAGAGGTAAACTGCTAGAGTATAACCTGCAAAATTATATCAGTTTTATATTTGTTTGGTTCCAGTAACATGATTATACAATTGTTAACCTTGACACTGTCTGGTTTTTGTCTTGGGCTTCCCCCGCCCTTTTTTTGTTTAATAATCTTTTAAACACATTTAGAAATAGTTTTTAAATTCTCAGATCTTTGGGGTCAGTTAGAATGTTTGATTGATTGCCCTGGAGATGTGGTGGTACAGAGGGATAGGTGGATTTCGTGGTAACAGTGATGTATACCTTATTTATAGCATGAAAACTGCTCCAATCAATGTATAGGTTGCTAATTGTAGGTCTGAAGTGTGTAGTAACACAGAACATCTATATGTAGCTACAGCTGGTTAAGCACATTTTTATAGTCAATTAAAGTTTGACCGTTCTAATTTGTCTGACATATTTTATCTTGTTTGCCTGGTCTTGGTGCAGAGCAGTTAGTACACCTGCAGCAGTGATAAGATTATCTGTTGGTGTCGACTCTACCACTTAAAATGAATACCAGACAATACTGAGTTGAGATTGTTTCTAGAAATTTGCTGAAAAAGGCATTGAGCAAGGAAACTAGCGGACCCCTACCCTATACTATAGCTAAGCATTTGTGCAAATCTAGCATTCACAGATGAAAGATAATATCTGCCTTAGGCGATCTTTATTTTATATCCTGCCATGAAGTGAAGAACTTATAAAAACCCCACGTTTTTGGTTGAGATGTTAGGAGCTGATTTCCTCTACTGTTTTGTGTGTGTGGTAAATTTGTGTGTGCTTGTTTCCTCACTGTTGACAGGCAATAGCAGCCAATAAACGGCTGAGAGAGGCACTGGCCAAGCAGAAGGAAGTGGAGACTGAAAGGACAGGAAAACTGGAGAAATATGACTCCACCAGTATTGGGAACCGAGTTCGGGTGAGTAGCAGCTTCAGTAAGTAAATTATTCTGTGGTAATGTTTAAATATAATGCATTATCATCTCTATGGGGGTTCCGGGGCCCCATTACGGGGAAAACAAGAAAGACCTACTGTCTCCCCGATAGGCCTGTTGTAAGAGTCAACTAATTGGGGCTTCCTTCAAAGTCAGAGTGCATCTGCCTAAGAGGCAAGGAACCAACAATGTGTACATGTAAGTCTGATGTGTAAAAGGGTTTTGCCCGCAACACTCAGGTTCTGGAACAAGACAGTGGACGAACAACCAGAACTGCCGGGGTTTCTGTGACACACAGAGAGGAATAAGATAAGTCAGGATCATCTGGAAAGATTAATTGTAATCAGGTGATGAATGTTTTGTAGCAGTTCAAACTGATCCGGTAGGCTGATGTAGAAGAGGGGCATGGAGATAGAAACAGTTCTTGGTATAGGTTATATTACAGGTGAGCCCCAGGAAGATATATATACATCGTGCCATTCTGCCATGTTCAGTTTGAACTATCATTAGGGAGCTGCCTAAGATGGCAGACAGGTTTGGTGGCTGGGCAGAAGATAGTTGAGAGCTTTACTCCACTGAAGGACTAGTGGCAGAAGATGGTTGAGAGCTTTACTCCAATGGAGGACCAGTGGCAGAAGATGGTTGAGAGCTTTACTCCAATGGAGGACCAGTGGCAGAAGATGGTTGAGAGCTTTACTCCAATGGAAGGCCAGTGGCAGAAGATGGTTGAGAGCTTTACTCCACTGAAGGACCAGTGGCAGAAGATGGTTGAGAGCTTTACTCCAATGGAGGACCAGTGGCAGAAGATGGTTGAGAGCTTTACTCCAATGGAAGACCAGTGGCAGAAGATGGTTGAGAGCTTTACTCCAATTGAGGACCAGTGGCAGAAGATGGTTGAGAGCTTCACTCCAATGGAGGACCAGTGACAGAAGATGGTTGAGAGCTTTACTCCAATGGAGGACCAGTGACAGAAGATGGTTGAGAGCTTTACTCCAATGGAGGACCAGTGGCAGACGATGGTTGAGAGCTTTACTCCAATGGAGGACCAGTGGCAGACGATGGTTGAGAGCTTTACTCCAATGGAAGACCAGTGGCAGAAGATGGTTGAGAGCTTTACTCCAATTGAGGACCAGTGGCAGAAGATGGTTGAGAGCTTTACTCCAATGGAAGACCAGTGGCAGAAGATGGTTGAGAGCTTTACTCCAATGGAGGACCAGTGGCAGAAGATGGTTGAGAGCTTTACTCCAATGGAGGACTGACCAGTGGCAGACGATGGTTGAGAGCTTTACTCCAATGGATGACTGACCAGTGGCAGAAGATGGTTGAGAGCTTTACTCCAATTGAAGACCAGTGGCAGAAGATGGTTGAGAGCTTTACTCCAATGGAAGACCAGTGGCAGAAGATAATTGAGAGCTTTACTCCAATGGAAGACCAGTGGCAGAAGATAGTTGAGAGCTTTACTCCAATGGAAGACCAGTGGCAGAAGATGGTTGAGAGCTTTACTGCAATGGATGACTGACCAGTGGCAGAAGATGGTTGAGAGCTTTACTCCAATGGAAGACAAGTGGCAGAGGATGGTTGAGAGCTTTACTTTAATGGAAGACCAGTGGCAGAAGATAATTGAGAGCTTTACTCCAATGGAAGACCAGTGGCAGAAGATAGTTGAGAGCTTTACTCCAATGGAAGACCAGTGGCAGAAGATGGTTGAGAGCTTTACTGCAATGGAGGACCAGTGGCAGAAGATAGTTGAGAGCTTTACTCCAATGGAAGACCAGTGGCAGAAGATGGTTGAGAGCTTTACTCCAATGGAAGACCAGTGGCAGAAGATAGTTGAGAGCTTTACTCCAATGGAAGACCAGTGGCAGAAGATGGTTGAGAGCTTTACTCCAATGGAGGACCAGTGGCAGAAGATAGTTGAGAGCTTTACTCCAATGGAGGACCAGTGGCAGAATATGGTTGAGAGCTTTACTCCAATGGAGGACCAGTGGCAGAAGATGGTTGAGAGCTTTACTCCAATGGAGGACCAGTGGCAGAAGATGGTTGAGAGCTTTACTCCAATGGAGGACCAGTGGCAGAAGATGGTTGAGAGCTTTACTCCAATGGAGGACCAGTTGCAGAAGCAAAAATATAATAGTCATTAGGATTATTATAATCTGTATGTGTGTGTTTATTGGTGCGTGGATAGAAGTAGGAATATCACATATAAATAATAATACCTGTATGAAAAATTAGAATATCACATTATCCAAATATTAGGAATATAACATGCTCAGATCGTATCGTATCGTATAAAATCAAACAAAAATTTCAAACTTAGTCCTTTTTTAGCCGCCTGATGGCCTGCTTTTTCAAGGACGGTTCCTTTGCTATCTTATTTTATTTATATTCCTTGTGGTGATCACTTTCACCTGAGTTTGTTCATTTGTTGCCTAAGTTCTGGTTCTGAGGGGCCTGGTTTCTGTTTAATTGGCTATTCGCTAGCTTTTGCACTGTTCATCTGTGTTAGTACCAAGTCAGTTTGAAGTCACACCGCCACGAAACAAACAGTTCCGCATACTGAGCGCCCTAAAACACGGCCCCCACAGGACGACTGTCACAATCTTGTTGTTGTGTGCAGCCGTTAGATAAGTAGAGGAGGTAACAAAGGTTGCAAAAAAATTAGAACGCCCGAAGGTGCAAAGATATTGTATAGCTAGGTCGGAAGTTGGAGAGAGACAGATAGCTTGCTAGGTTGAGGAAGAGGTCCTTGGTGGGTTGAGTCCTGCACACTGCCTGCTCTGCCTGGGTGGATCTGAAAATAGACTGATTTACATTTTAGATATATGTGGGGAGGGACGGGTGAGGTTATCAGAGTAGCGTAGTAGCCTGGAATTCCACAAGTGCTGGTCCCCTTGTTGTGCAATGCCCTTTTAGCTGGTTTGCCTCAGGGCGTCGGGCGGCCTTTGGTGGGTTTCCTCGGTTTTTAGCTGAAAATAAGTTTATTAACATTGAAACATATGTGGGAGGGGCGGGGAGTTTACAAAATGAAATGCATAACAGACTGAAATCCACGAGTGCTGGTCCCCTTCTTGTGCTATGCCCTTTAGCTGGTTTGCCTCGGAGCGTCGGGTGGCCTTTGGTGGGTTCGGTCGTATTATTCTTTCTGAAAATATACTATGAGAAATTATGTTAGTTGAATTTTTTAGTCTGGTTGATTCGCCTGTGGTGGAGAAGGAGTGGAGGTGGTACAGGCTGAGGGGCTCAGATAAAACAGGAATGCATTATATAGCTGTAGTATGCAACATGAGATAATCAACCAAATAACACAGCAGTGGTCAGATGAAGTATCTGGATATTGCCGTCTGGTCTCTCATGTCTGCACTTGTTTGTAGCATTCAGAAAATCACACCAAAATCTACTGGACAGAGCACGCTTTCCGACTGAATAAAATACATTGTGAAGAACAACTATGACACAAAACATCTAAACATGTTCCACCTATCTCACTGGCCGAGAGGCGCAGACTTTGACATGGGCTCGTCTCTAGTGGCCAGTCACACTTAGGTCTCACAATACCCGTGGAGGCCGCTGTGGCCCGAGTATCTCTAGAAACATGTGTCTCAAAAACTTAACGTATTCTGGCACTTTTGCACTAGCCTCTGTCAACTTCAACATATCAAATTATGAATGTTATGTACTTTAAAGAAATGTGATTGCCATATTTTGTGAAAAACAGAAAATATTAATATGGAAAGCATCAGAAATATTATGTGGGGGAGGGGGTTGTAATATCACTGTAAAAGTAAGAATATCATGTAATCTCAAACTCAATCATTGGCTGCATTTTGATTTGATGGTATACTTTTGGTTTGCTCTCAGAAATGGCTGGGGCGGGAACTGGATGTGAAAGTCAGTATGCGGGAGGCCCAGTATCACCTGGCCGAGCTGATGCAGGAGAGGAAACATCTGACGGAACAGCTGCAGCAGCTGCGAGACCAGCTGGAGGATGGCCCACTTTCTGAGAAGTTCTCCTGGCTCGGGGACAATGGAGATAAAGATGAAATTAGTTTTGAGGAGAAAGAAATCAAGAAGCAGATGACATCCATCGAACTGGACATTGAAGTCATGTAAGTCTTGTTTTAGTGGTAGTGGTGGTGTGTGTACGTCGACTGATTTAGTTTTGCTATCTTTGTTTTATACAGCACACCCTACAATGTTTAGGTTTAGACAACGGATCATTATGCCACAAAGCTCACCTGGCATAGGTGATCTTGCTGCATTATATTCTGTACTAGTCATCATCAAGCTCACCTGGCATAGGTGATCTTGCTGCATTATATTCTGTACTAGTCATCATCAAGCTCACCTGGCATAGGTGATCTTGTTGCATTATATTCTGTACTAGTCATCATCAAGCTCACCTGGCATAGATGATCTTGCTGCATTATATTCTGTACTAGTCATCATCAAGCTCACCTGGCATAGGTGATCTTGCTGCATTATATTCTTTACTAGTCATCATCAAGCTCACCTGGCATAGATGATCTTGCTGCATTATATTCTGTACTAGTCATCATCAGGCTCACCTGGCATAGGTGATTTTGCTGCTACATATTTTGTCATCTCTACAGCATGTTTCCTTGCATGTGCTGACAACTTTCTGTGCCATGGCAACAGGCAGTCAGGACAATTCTCTTGCTGTCATCCTCTAACTCTCTGTTAATTTCACAGTGGCCTCACTATGTTCCAGTTTTATTTTTTACTTCTCATATTGCAGTGCAAAATGATGACTGCATCTTTCTGTTGTTTGTTTGTGAAGTTCTCTTTGTCTTAGTCACTGTCAAAACATTAACATTACTAATTTTGTCTGCTCATAAAATATTCAACATTCTTATGTAAAACATCTCTGTGCTCTCAAGGGTTGTGTGTATTTCCTTATCTCATTTATAAACTGCAGTTAGTACTGTTGATAACCGGAAGTGTTGCACTGTAGATACATTTATAGGTGTTGCACTATTTAGGTACATTCATGGGGCTTTGCTAGATGTGGCGTACAGCTGTCTTGTGATTTCTTACTATACAATAAAAATGTATCATATTGTTCACATGTTTGATGTTTCTCTTTCTTAGAAATGCAAACATTCAAGAACTGCAGCAGAAGATTGTGGAGGCTGATGAAGGTTAGTTCATGAGTGTTGATTGGTTGATGTTAATGGATGGTGACTGTTGATTGGTTGGTGAGTGTTGATTGGTAGATGTTAGTGGGTGGTGACTGTTGACTGGTTGGTGAGTGTTGATTGGTAGATGTTAGTGGGTGGTGACTGTTGATTGGTTGATGTTAGTGGCTGGTGACTGTTGATTGGTAGATGTTAGTGGCTGGTAACTGTTGATTGGTTGATGTTAGTGGCTGGTGACTGTTGATTGGTTGGTGAGTGTTGATTGGTAGATGTTAGTGGCTGGTGACTGTTGATTGGTTGGTGAGTGTTGATTGGTTGATGTTAGTGGGTGGTTACTGTTGACTGGTTGGTGAGTGTTGATTGGTTGATGTTAGTGGCTGTTGACTGGTTGATGTTAGTGGCTAGTGAGTGTTGACTGGTTCATGTTAGTAGTTGATAAATGTCAACTGGTTAATGTTAGTAACGATTACTTTCAACTGGTTAATGTTAGTAGTTGATGACTGTCAATTGGTTAATGTTAGTAGTTAATGACTGTCAGTTGGTTAATGTTAGTAGTTGATGACTGTCATCTGGTTAATGTTAGTAGTTGATGACTGTCAACTGGTTAATGTTAGTAGTTAATGACTGTCAACTGGTTAATGTTAGTAGTTAATGACTGTCAACTGGTTAATGTTAGTAGTTAATGACTGTCAACTGGTTAATGTTAGTAGTTAATGACTGTCAACTGGTTAATGTTAGTAGTTAATGACTGTCAAAGTTGATGACTGTCAACTGGTTAATGTTAGTAGTTGATGACTGTCAACTGGTTAATGTTAGTAGTTAATGACTGTCAACTGGTTAATGTTAGTAGTTAATGACTGTCAATTGGTTAATGTTAGTAGTTAATGACTGTCAACTGGTTAATGTTAGTAGTTAATGACTGTCAGTTGGTTAATGTTAGTAGTTAATGACTGTCAGTTGGTTAATGTTAGTAGTTAATGACTGTCAACTGGTTAATGTTAGTAGTTGATGACTGTCAATTGGTTAATGTTAGTAGTTAATGACTGTCAACTGGTTAATGTTAGTAGTTAATGACTGTCAACTGGTTAATGTTAGTAGTTAATGACTGTCAACTGGTTAATGTTAGTAGTTAATGACTGTCAGTTGGTTAATGTTAGTAGTTAATGACTGTCAACTGGTTAATGTTAGTAGTTGACTGTCAACTGGTTAATGTTAGTAGTTAATGACTGTCAACTGGTTAATGTTAGTAGTTAATGACTGTCAACTGGTTAATGTTAGTAGTTAATGACTGTCAGTTGGTTAATGTTAGTAGTTAATGACTGTCAACTGGTTAATGTTAGTAGTTAATGACTGTCAACTGGTTAATGTTAGTAGTTAATGACTGTCAACTGGTTAATGTTAGTAGTTAATGACTGTCAGTTGGTTAATGTTAGTAGTTAATGACTGTCAACTGGTTAATGTTAGTAGTTGATGACTGTCAGTTGGAGTAGTAGATGAGTGTTGATTGCTTACTGTTAATGGTCAAGGGGTGTAGATTGGTTGTGATTGTTGATTGCTTACTGTTAATGGTCAAGGGGTGTAGATTGGTTGTGATTGTTGATTGCTTACTGTTAATGGTCAAGGGGTGTAGATTGGTTGTGATTGTTGATTGCTTACTGTTAATGGTCAAGGGGTGTAGATGGTTGTGATTGTTGATTGCTTACTGTTAATGGTCAAGGGTGTAGATTGGTTGTGATTGTTGATTGCTTACTGTTAATGGTCAAGGGGTGTAGATTGGTTGTGATTGTTGATTGCTTACTGTTAATGGTCAAGGGGTGTAGATTGGTTGTGATTGTTGATTGCTCACTGTTAATGGTCAAGGGGTGTAGATTGGTTGTGATTGTTGATTGCTCACTGTTAATGGTCAAGGGTGTAGATTGGTTTGTGATTGTTGATTGCTTACTGTTAATTGTCAAGGGGTGTAGATTGGTTGTGATTGTTGATTGCTTACTGTTAATGGTCAAGGGGTGTAGATTGGTTGTGATTGTTGATTGCTTACTGTTAATGGTCAAGGGGTGTAGATTGGTTGTGATTGTTGATTGCTTACTGTTAATGGTCAAGGGGTGTAGATTGGTTATGATTGTTGATTGCTTACTGTTAATGGTCAAGGGGTGTAGATTGGTTGTGATTGTTGATTGCTTACTGTTAATGGTCAAGGGGTGTAGATTGGTTATGATTGTTGATTGCTTACTGTTAATGGTCAAGGGGTGTAGATTGGTTATGAGTGTTGATTGCTTACTGTTAATGGTCAAGGGGTGTAGATTGGTTATGATTGTTGATTGCTTACTGTTAATGGTCAAGGGGTGTAGATTGGTTATGATTGTTGATTGCTTACTGTTAATGGTCAAGGGGTGTAGATTGGTTGTGATTGTTGATTGCTTACTGTTAATGGTCAAGGGGTGTAGATTGGTTATGAGTGTTGATTGCTTACTGTTAATGGTCAAGGGGTGTAGATTGGTTGTGATTGTTGATTGCTTACTGTTAATGGTCAAGGGGTGTAGATTGGTTGTGATTGTTGATTGCTTACTGTTAATGGTCAAGGGGTGTAGATTGGTTATGAGTGTTGATTGCTTACTGTTAATGGTCAAGGGGTGTAGATTGGTTATGAGTGTTGATTGCTTACTGTTAATGGTCAAGGGGTGTAGATTGGTTATGATTGTTGATTGCTTACTGTTAATGGTCAAGGGGTGTAGATTGGTTGTGATTGTTGATTGCTTACTGTTAATGGTCAAGGGGTGTAGATTGGTTGTGATTGTTGATTGCTCACTGTTAATGGTCAAGGGGTGTAGATTGGTTGTGATTGTTGATTGCTCACTGTTAATGGTCAAGGGGTGTAGATTGGTTGTGATTGTTGATTGCTTACTGTTAATGGTCAAGGGGTGTAGATTGGTTGTGATTGTTTGATTGCTTACTGTTAATGGTCAAGGGGTGTAGATTGGTTTATGAGTGTTGATTGCTTACTGTTAATGGTCAAGGGGTGTAGATTGGTTGTGATTGTTGATTGCTTACTGTTAATGGTCAAGGGGTGTAGATTGGTTATGAGTGTTGATTGCTTACTGTTAATGGTCAAGGGGTGTAGATTGGTTATGATTGTTGATTGCTTACTGTTAATGGTCAAGAGTGTAGATTGGTTGTGATTGTTGATTGCTTACTGTTAATGGTCAAGGGGTGTAGATTGGTTGTGATTGTTGATTGGCTGATGTTAATGGTCAAGGGGTGTAGATTGGTTGTGAGTGTTGATTGCTTACTGTTAATGGTCAAGGGGTGTAGATTGGTTATGAGTGTTGATTGCTTACTGTTAATGGTCAAGGGGTGTAGATTGGTTGTGAGTGTTGATTGCTTACTGTTAATGGTCAAGGGGTGTAGATTGGTTGTGAGTGTTGATTGGCTGATGTTAATGGTCAAGGGGTGTAGATTGGTTATGAGTGTTGATTGCTTACTGTTAATGGTCAAGGGGTGTAGATTGGTTGTGAGTGTTGATTGGCTGATGTTAATGGTCAAGGGGTGTAGATTGGTTATGATTGTTGATTGCTCACTGTTAATGGTCAAGGGGTGTAGATTGGTTGTGATTGTTGATTGGCTGATGTTTGTGATTGATGAGTATTGGAGTATTGATTAATTGATGAGTGTTGGAGTATTGATTAATTGATGAGTATTGGAGTATTGATTAATTGATGAGTGTTGATGGTTGGATGTTAGTAATTGCTAAGTTTTGATTGATTGGTGTTAGCAATATAAAAAACTGATAGAATTTCTGTGTGAATTCCCGGTCTTCGTTGAACAGCTGATCTCAAAAAAAAAAAAAAAAAAAAAAGATACAAGCATTAGAAATGTAATCTTTAAGAAAAATTCTTGGCATAACAAACAGAGACCACATAACAAGGGATGAGGTTGGCTGTATAATTATCCAGCATATTGGTAACTATGAACCTAGTTTAACTGCAGCAGAAAGTGCAATGGTACAGACATGTAATAAGATCTAACAGTCTCTCAAAAACAATGCTGCATGACTCAGTAGAGGAGAAGAGGTAGACCAAGAAAGACCTGGATACAGAACTTTACTGACTGGACCGGCATCAGGCAAGCAACCATGAAGTCAATAACAACTGACCGTCAGATGTGGAGGGAGCTGATCAGTTAACAGAAGCTGGTGACCAAATGAGGCACGGTAATGACTCCCCAACAAGCATGTCATAAGAGTAGACTAATTGGAGGTTTTCTTGAAAGTCAGAATGCACCTGCCTCAGAGGCAAGGAATCAACAATCTGCATACAGATCTGTAGAACGGATGTGTACGCAACACCCAGGTTCTTGAACAAGACTAAATTCCAGAGGTGTACGCAACACCCAGGTTCTTGAACAAGACTAAATTCCAGAGGTGTACGCAACACCCAGATTCTTGAACAAGACTAAATTCCAGAGATGTACGCAACACCCAGGTTCTTGAACAAGACTAAATTCCAGAGGTGTACGCAACACCCAGGTTCTTGAACAAGACTAAATTCCAGAGGTGTACGCAACACCCAGGTTCTTGAACAAGACTAAATTCCAGAGGTGTACGCAACACCAAGGTTCTTGAACAAGACTAAATTCCAGAGGTGTACGCAACACCCAGGTTCTTGAACAAGACTAAATTCCAGAGGTGTACGCAACACCTAGGTTCTTGAACAAGACTAAATTCCAGAGGTGTACGCAACACCCAGGTTCTTGAACAAGACTAAATTCCAGAGGTGTACGCAACACCCAGGTTCTTGAACAAGACTAAATTCCAGAGGTGTAAGCAACACCTAGGTTCTTGAACAAGACTAAATTCCAGAGGTGTACGCAACACCCAGGTTCTTGAACAAGACTAAATTCCAGAGGTGTACGCAACACCCAGGTTCTTGAACAAGACTAAATTCCAGAGGTGTACGAAGAACTGGAACTTTCTGCCTCAGAGAGGATTAGGAAAACAAATAAGCAAGGCAATCTGGCAGTAGAATTAGCTAGAGGAATTTAGCAATACAAACAAATAATACACATTTAAAAAAGGACATTAATTTCAAGCCGGGAGTAACCTTCTAACAAAGCAAATGTTTATACAAATGGTGTTCATTTTCACACGTGTGTGCGCGCGCACATTCACGCACACATATTCATTCATTCACCCTCCTTTCTTTCACATTTCAGAATCCAAAGGCAAATCGACATGGCAGAGCCTGCACACGATGAACGAAGCCAAATGTGCCTTGAAGTTTCTTCTTGAACAGGTGAGTCTTTGTGTACAATATTATTTTATGTAATCTGCATTGCATATGTGACCGGGTCCCTACAGGTAGCAGAGAGTATGAGCAGTGTAACCTAGTGTACTTGTCAGAGAGACAACTCAGAGATTTGACCATGTGTGACCGGGTCCCTACAGGTAGCAGAGAATATGAGCAGTGTAACCTAGTGTACTTGTCAGAGAGATAACTCAGAGATTTGACCATGTGTGACCGGGTCCCTACAGGTAGCAGAGAATATGAGCAGTGTAACCTAGTGTACTTGTCAGAGAGACAACTCAGAGATTTGACATGAAGCTGGATACTTTGTCCCATAGACAACTTCAGCTGCACAATGTAACCTATGATGCACAACCCTACAAATGTGTCATTTGGGGGACATGCACTTACCTTGAGAGATTTTAGAGACAGTTATATTTTACTCACTCGCTTGCGAATCCGAAGGTCTTGGGTTTGAATCTGAATAGAGACCAACCCCCCCCCCCCCCGAATAACCACATTTCCAGATTTGTCAGCTGTGGGATCTTCAGTGGCATTATACTTTCCGTTAGATGATTTGAAACTTCCCTCCATGTCTTGAGGATGCCTCATGTTTTGATCAGTAGACAAATTTATTTGAAAATACCAGTCATAACTTGCAGGTGTTATAACATTGGAACAAGTCACACATCAGTAGTTACAGAGTGCTTCAGATTTTAGTTCATAACAGCAGTCAGGAATTTGCATTTGTCACACAGTATTCAGTTGAACATCTACAACTCTGAGATGACATCACACAAACATCACGCTGCAGTTGTTCTCACAGCTTCTCTTTATAATATAGATTTGAATGCTCATTTCCGTGTCCAAGGTCCCTGCTTCACTCAAGCTTGAAACGGGATATTTTGCATTCACAAGTACTACTTCCCACTGATTTTTTTTTTTCTTTCTCTTCCTCGGTTTGTCCCAGCTTAATGTCATATGGTTTCATACTTGTTGTCTTCAAATTTTGCTTGATACAAATTGAGAACTGCAACATTTCCTCAACTGTTGTCTTCAAATGTTACTTGATCAAAATACAAATTGAGAACTGCAACATTTCCTCAACTGTTGTCTAATATGCAATATCTGGATTAATGATCTATGGACAGGCTATCAATGCCAGGGCAGACAGTATCAAAGCAAGCAGTGACCTCAAAAACAAAGATGATAAAGAGAAAGAAGACGAGGATCAAGTCAAGGCTTTAAAGGCTGAAATCAGTCGAACTCAGAGCAAGTATGAGAGAGAGATCGACAAGATTCGAAAAGAATATGAGGAGAAGGTAAGAACTGTTACTTTGTGCCTGGAATGTTAATATTCTTTGTCTTATTCGTTGTTCTCCAGTGGGAAGTCCTGGTTGTTTGTCCATTCAAACTTTGGTTTTGTGCCAGAGTTCGAATTTTGCGTGCAAATCTGTTTTACTGGCTGATTTGTATGCAGCTGTTTGTTCCTTGCGGCAAGGGCAGAGGCACTCTGACTTTAAGGGAAGTCCCCAGTTAGACGACTCCTAGGTCCTCCTTGTTAGGGAGACAGTGGGTCTGTTCTTGTTTTCCCCACAATGGGGCCCTGAATTCACTCAGGGAGTGTTCATCATCATCACCATCATCATCAGGTTTCATGAAGTTATAAATGAGAATGTCGCTGATGTGTCATTTCATTAAAAAAAAAAAAAAATGTGATTCTTTTTTTTCATAAGAGAGCAATTGGCTGAACTGGCAAAAAAAAAAAAGAAAAAACCCAGATGGATATAAGGAAAGAAAAAAGGGAAAATTGAGGAAAGGGTGTGGCGGCAGTAGAAGATAAAGAAAGAAGCATCAGCAGAGAGAGAAGACGAAGAGGAAAAATGAGGACAACTAAACGACAGCAACAGCATACGATCATTGCCATGAAATAATATGTACTAGATGTAACTTTCAGTTTAGCTTGTCACTTGATTATTTCTGACATGTGAACTGTGTAATTGTCGACTGTTATTGTCCATCTTGTTCTTTTTGTCCAGACCCTGTTCTTGCTAAATGCTGACCAGTGCTCTAGCAGCAAGAAAGCTTTGGATGCCAGATCAAAGGAGAAAATCAAGCTTTTGGTGAGTGTTTTGTCAACTGTGTCAGTTGGGGTTAGCTAGTGAGTGTTTTGTCAACTGTGTCAGTTGGGGTTAGCTAGTGAGTGTTTTGTCAACTGTGTCACTTGGGGTTAGCTGGTGAGTGTTTTGTCAACTGTGTCACTTGGGGTTAGCTGGTGAGTGTTTTGTCAACTGTGTCACTTGGGGTTAGCTGGTGAGTGTTTTGTCAACTGTGTCACTTGGGGTTAGCTGGTGAGTGTTTTGTCAACTGTGTCACTTGGGTTAGCTGGTGGGTGTTTTGTCAACTGTGTCACTTGGGGTTTAGCTGGTGAGTGTTTTGTCAACTGTGTCACTTGGGGTTAGCTGTGAGTGTTTAATCACAGTCAACTGTGTCAAAAAGATGTCAATGCAACAACCACATGGGGTTAGCTGGTGAGTGTTTTGTCAACTGTGTCACTTGGGGTTAGCTGGTGAGTGTTTTGTCAACTGTGTCACTTGGGGTTAGCTGGTGTGTGTTTTGTCAACTGTGTCAGTTGGGGTTAGGTGGTGTGTGTTTTGTCAACTGTGTCAGTTGGGGTTAGGTGGTAAATGTTTTGTCAGCTGTGTCAGTTGGGGTTAGCTAGTGAGTGTTTTGTCAACTGTGTCAGTTGGGGTTAGCTAGTGAGTGTTTTGTCAACTGTGTCAGTTGGGGTTAGCTAGTGAGTGTTTTGTCAGCTGTGTCGCTTGAGGTTAGGATTTTTTATGGATAAAATTTGAATAAGTCCTAACACCTGTATTTTGGGAAGTAAGGCCCTTGGAGAACACATTTGGCACATAGTTCTACTAATTTTCCAACCTCCAGTCATGTTTCAGTTGCTATGATGCAACTGTCCTTTTTGCTATTTATTCGGCACAGGTAATCCCAGAAAAAAATCAATGTAAAATCACAGAACACATCAAACTTTTTCAAAAGCTGTCAATGAACAGCCCACATGTGCAAAAAAATGCCAGAGGCTCAGCCGTCCTTCTGGCTACTTTGCTTTGGACGGATATTTCGGGCGCGTCGTCTCCAGAGGGTTAAACCTGAAATGTTTCCTGGTGGTTGGAAATCATAAATGCTAGGTCATATTGGCAACCACTAGCAAATATTCACAATATAGGTCCATTTAAAAAAAAGTGTTTTCCTTTGAATTACAAATATTGCTAATGTGTAGCAAAGATAAAGGCAGTTGTGTGGCAGCAAGAGTACAGAAGGGAACAGAATTGATAATAAAGAACACATTCATGACAGTATCGAAACAGTAACAAACAGTACTCAAAGTAATGTCGCATATCAAATAAAGAACACATTTCCTGACAGCATCAAAACATCAACAAACAGTACTCAAAGTAATGTCACATATCAAATAAAAGAACAGTGCAAAAACCCTTCCAACACTCACACACATAATTCCTGTTTTTCTTCCTCTTCCATTTTGTTTCTCTGTCATCACCCATTAGTACATATTCTAACAGCCATCTTATGTCAGACCCTTCATAGACTAGTTCATGATTTCTGAGTTTAGAACTATAGTTCCTGTTAAGACCTGGATATCTTGCTGTCGCTTCTCTATTTCTCTCTCTTTCTCCTGTCTGTCTATCTCTTCTCTCTCTCTTGCACTCTCTCTCTTCGTGCGCATGCAGATCTTTGTTACACTTTCATTATTGTACTTTTCCAGGAAGCAAAGATCCAGTCTCTGGAAAGTATCCAAGAAAAGTTTGATAAAGTGGAGAAGGAGTGTGAGCAGATGAAACAGGTAGCTGATGTCAAGACTGTTTGCAATATTTTAACTTCTTCCTTGGTCTGGCTGAGGTCTTCAGGTTTTGTTGTTGTTCTTTGGTTGTTGGTGTGCAATTGTTGTCAATTGATTGTTATTGTTGTTATCAATGCAGCAAGACCTTGGTATTGATGGGATGCCATTAGGGAAAGAAAAGATAGACCCACTGTCTCCCTCACAAGCATGTTGTCAAATGGACTAATTCCGGTTGTTCTCTTAAAAGTTAGTGCTTTTGCCCAAGAGGTGAGCAACCAACAGAAGATCTGTAAAACAGATGTGCACCCAAGACAGGTTCTGGAACAAAACTAAAGTCTATAAGCAGATTAACAACCACTATAATTACAGTCGGTGAATACTAAGGGAAAAAAAAAGCCATTTAGTCATGTCTTTAGGATGCGTGCCTCGCAATGAGCCTGGAATGTGCTATTGTTGCAGCACTTTATTCAGGTATTTTTAAAATGTAAAGTTGTTCATTGGTTGTTTGTAAATGAAAACATGATGTTACAATCTACCAAATGCTGTGCTATCAGTGCCAGCATAGACACCTGTCTAAAGTGTTGATGGAACCCTCTTGCCACATAGAGGAACACTCTCATCATCGAGCAGATTGGGGTATATTCGGACATGACATCCTGCATGAGAATGGAGGTGCAGGAGGTCACTGCGGCGCTTGAAGAGAGATCATTCATTCAGTAAGGTTATCTTTGACTTGTCATCTACAAGACCAGAAGTAGCTTGAGCTTGGGGTAGATTTTCTCAGAACAGTGCAAGTCTTCAATATGCTATCTGTTAAGTGTTTTTTCTTTTTCTAAAAGTGTGTTAATTTGGGGGTTATTTTTCTTTAGACCAACAGAATTTACAATTATTATTTTTATTTTGAAAATATAAACTGTTTTGAAAATAATGATATTAACTACAAGCCTACAGTTTCACCCTTGGGACTTTAACTTAGAGCAAGGCTGTTCAACTCAGTTTTCTCAGGGGCCAACATTTTCTAAATTGGAATCGTCCTCTGGAAAGACGGAAAACTACCAGCAACAACAAAATGTCTGAGATAATTAGACTGATTATATAATGGTTAGGTGTAAAGTCTGTGCTGCCGAGTACTAGGGTTATATTATTTCTCTGTATTGACACTAACTAGTGATGTCTTGACACTAACTAGTGATGTCTTGACACTAACTAGTGATGTCTTGGCATGCAGGTATACACTCCAAGACAGTGTTGGCCCTCATGTACATTTGTGGTCCATGAGGTTGAGTTTAGAGATTCGGGTGGAAGAATCAGATATTGTAGGTGTGGCTGGGTGTAACATATTGTGTGTGACCAGTGTAGCAAAGACAAGTTCATTTCACATCTTAGCCAAAATGTGCCTGTAACTGTCCTGGTAATCCCCAGCCTTCTTTTTGATTTTCTGTCAGTCATGTCTGACACAAATATTCTTCTCCATGTCACACTGTCAGTCATGTCTGACACAAATATTCTTCTCCATGTCACACTGTCAGTCATGTCTGACACAAATATTCTTCTCCATGTCACACTGTCAATCACAAATATTCTTCTCCATGTCACACTGTCAGTCATGTCTGACACAAATATTCTTCTCCATGTCACACTGTCAGTCATGTCTGACACAAATATTCTTCTCCATGTCACACTGTCAGTCACAAATATTCTTCTCCATGTCACACTGTCAGTCATGTCTGACACAAATATTCTTCTCCATGTCACACTGTCAGTCATGTCTGGCACAAATATTCTTCTCCATGTCACACTGTCAGTCATGTCTGGCACAAATATTCTTCTCCATGTCACACTGTCAGTCATGTCTGGCACAAATATTCTTCTCCATGTCACACTGTCAGTCATGTCTGGCACAAATATTCTTCTCCATGTCACACTGTCAGTCATGTCTGGCACAAATATTCTTCTCCATGTCACACTGTCAGTCACAAATATTCTTCTCCATGTCACACTGTCAGTCATGTCTGGTACAAATATTCTTCTCCATGTCACACTGTCAGTCATGTCTGACACAAATGTTCTTCTCCATGTCACACTGTCAGTCATGTCTGGCACAAATATTCTTCTCCATGTCACACTGTCAGTCATGTCTGACACAAATATTCTTCTCCATGTCACACTGTCAGTCACAAATATTCTTCTCCATGTCACACTGTCAGTCGTGTCTGACACAAATATTCTTCTCCATGTCACACTGTCAGTCGTGTCTGACACATATATTCTTCTCCATGTCTCACTGTCAGTCGTGTCTGACACATATATTCTTCTCCATGTCACACTGTCAGTCATGTCTGACACATATATTCTTCTCCATGTCACACTGCCAGTCACAAATATTCTTCTCCATGTCACACTGTCAGTCATGTCTGACACATATATTCTTCTCCATGTCACACTGCCAGTCACAAATATTCTTCTCCATGTCACACTGTCAGTCGTGTCTGACACAAATATTCTTCTCCATGTCACACTGTCAGTCATGTCTGACACATATATTCTTCTCCATGTCACACTGCCAGTCACAAATATTCTTCTCCATGTCACACTGTCAGTCATGTCTGACACATTCTTCTCCATGTCACACTGTCAGTCATGTCTGACACATTCTTCTCCATGTCACACTGTCAGTCATGTCTGACACATTCTTCTCCATGTCACACTGTCAGTCATGTCTGACACATTCTTCTCCATGTCACACTGTCAGTCATGTCTGACACATTCTTCTCCATGTCACACTGTCAGTCATGTCTGGCACAAATATTCTTCTCCATGTCACACTGTCAGTCATGTCTGACACAAATGTTCTTCTCCATGTCACACTGTCAGTCATGTCTGGCACAAATATTCTTCTCCATGTCACACTGTCAGTCATGTCTGACACATATATTCTTCTCCATGCCACACTGCCAGTCACAAATATTCTTCTCCATGTCACACTGCCAGTCACAAATATTCTTCTCCATGTCACACTGTCAGTCATGTCTGACACATATATTCTTCTCCATGTCACACTGCCAGTCACAAATATTCTTCTCCATGTCACACTGTCAGTCGTGTCTGACACAAATATTCTTCTCCATGTCACACTGTCAGTCATGTCTGACACATTCTTCTCCATGTCACACTGTCAGTCATGTCTGACACATTCTTCTCCATGTCACACTGTCAGTCATGTCTGACACATTCTTCTCCATGTCACACTGTCAGTCATGTCTGACACATTCTTCTCCATGTCACACTGTCAGTCATGTCTGACACATTCTTCTCCATGTCACACTGTCAGTCATGTCTGACACAAATATTCTTCTCCATGTCACACTGTCAGACGTGTCTGACACATATATTCTTCTCCATGTCACACTGTCAGTCGTGTCTGACACATATATTCTTCTCCATGTCACACTGTCAGTCATGTCTGACACAAATATTCTTCTCCATGTCACACTGCCAGTCACAAATATTCTTCTCCATGTCACACTGTCAGTCGTGTCTGACACATATATTCTTCTCCATGTCACACTGTCAGTCATGTCTGACACATATATTCTTCTCCATGTCACACTGTCAGTCGTGTCTGACACATATATTCTTCTCCATGTCACACTGTCAGTCGTGTCTGACACATATATTCTTCTCCATGTCACACTGTCAGTCATGTCAGTCACAAATATTCTTCTCCATGTCACACTGTCAGTCATGTCTGACACATATATTCTTCTCCATGTCACACTGTCAGTCGTGTCTGACACATATATTCTTCTCCATGTCACACTGTCAGTCATGTCAGTCACAAATATTCTTCTCCATGTCACACTGTCAGTCATGTCTATCTTTTTCCTTTGTCCCCCTCCCCTCCTTTATCTTCAGTTTTGTCACAATGTACCCCAGTTCTATCTTTTCCAGAGAGGTGCTGTTTATGTAACCCTGACAATCTTGGAAACATTCAACAATTTACTTGATAAGACAATAAAGAGGAGGGTTGATCATCATGTGGCATTATTAAATCTTGGTACTAGGACACATAGTTTTGATGTCTGCAGTCAAGACATCACTGAACTGAGTCACTGATTGTTTGTGATTGACATCTCTTGCATTTGACCACAGCAACTTTGCTCTCCCCAGAAAATGACCACGGTCATGTATCAGAACAAGACATTCCATCTGATGCCGGACCTGGACTCTTGTACTTCCCCCTTTTTGAATCCTAAACCCAAGGTAAATCATCCACACATGTGTTCAGTTTTCTTGTTGTTTTTGATTCCACAGTCCTTGGTTCCAACTCGTATCATTCTTTATTGAGTGTTATGTGATACAAGTCTGCTGCAGATGTTAAAATACTGGTTTTCTCTCACTGGAGTTGGTTCAGCACTCAACAAATATTATAAATGTCTCCTTTATTACATTATTTTCTCTACTTCCCTCCTTCTTTTTCACTAAGCTTTACTGCAGTAGTTAATTTATCTAACTTCGCAGTTTCTAGTAGTTGTATGCTGTAACTGGTGCCATGTTTCAGTAGTTAATATTGTAACTGGTGCCATGTTTCAGTAGTTAATATTGTAACTGGTGCCATGTTTCTGTAGTTAATATTGTAACTGGTGCCATGTTTCAGTAGTTAATATTGTAACTGGTGCCATGTTTCAGTAGTTAATATTGTAACTGGTGCCATGTTTCATGTTAATATTGTAGTATGTTAGTAGTAATATTGTAACTGGTGCCATGTTTCAGTAGTTAATATTGTAACTGGTGCCATGTTTCAGTAGTTAATATTGTAACTGGTGCCATGTTTCAGTAGTTAATATTGTAACCGGTGGCATGTTTCAGTAGTTAATATTGTAACTAGTGCCATGTTTCAGTAGTTAATATTGTAACTGGTGCCATGTTTCAGTAGTTAATATTGTAACTGGTGCCATGTTTCAGTAGTTAATATTGTAACTGGTGCCATGTTTCAGTAGTTAATATTGTAACTTGTGCCATGTTTCAGTAGTTAATTTTGTAACTTGTGCCATGTTTCAGCTCAATTCAACAACGTCAACCTTGGACAGCACTTATGTTGTTGATGAACCGCCACCAAAGTCAAATCCTGCTCCATCAAAGCCAATTTTTGCTCCATCAAAGCCAATTTTTGCTCCATCAAAGCCAATTCCTGTGCCCAAACAGCCGAAAGCAGCACAGAAAAAAACCAGATCAAAGGAAAAAGCATCTACTTCCTCGGCCAGTGATAGCAACACTTCGCAAGAAAATGTTGAGCATGGAGCATCAGGCAAAGACATCAGAGCCAAGAAATTACGTGGGAAGTTGACTCAGAAAACTGCAAAGAAGTCTTCCTCTGATGACAGCCAAAACAACGAAGAAACAGAAGATGGGAAACGGTCGCCAGGTTTTCTGAAACGTCGCTCTGGTGATGACGCCGACGACAACGAAGCTGACACCAGCCAGGAAAAGCGGAAGCGACGAAAGAGAACTTTGTTGGGTAGCAGTTCTGGTTTCTTTCAACACTTGAACAGTTAGTTCTCCATTGACTGCATTAGTTCTCCATTGACTGCATTAGTTCTCCATTGACTGCATTAGTTCTCCATTGACTGCATTAGTTCTCCATTGACTGCATTAGTTGTCCATTGACTGCATTAGTTGTCCATTGACTGCATTAGTTGTCCATTGACTGCATTAGTTGTCCATTGACTGCATTAGTTGTCCATTGACTGCATTAGTTGTCCATTGACTGCATTAGTTGTCCATTGACTGCATTAGTTGTCCATTGACTGCATTAGTTCTCCATTGACTGCATTAGTTCTCCATTGACTGCATTAGTTCTCCATTGACTGCATTAGTTCTCCATTGACTGCATTAGTTCTCCATTGACTGCATTAGTTCTCCATTGACTGCATTAGTTCTCCATTGACTGCATTAGTTCTCCATTGACTGTCAACATCTGGGTTTTTCATGTATTTAATCATCTGCAAATATTTGTTCACCTCACAGATTGAGACGCATGTGTTTATCAGATTGATTACGACTTTTTTTTTTGACAAAAAAAAAAAAAAAAAGAAATTGTTGGGAAATTGGCTGTTTCTGCTACTTTACCTGTATATGTTTTCTCCAGCGGTTATCTGTTGAGTTTAGTGGTTTTTCTGTTGATTCAATTTTACCCTCAGCTTAGACTTGGTGCAGTTTTTCTGTTGATTCAATGATACCCTCAGCTTAGACTTGGTGCAGTTTTTCTGTTGTTGTTTAGATGGATCCCCCCCTCCAAGATGAATGCCTGCTGGTGCTTTCCATTAACTGCGATACAATTCTTGGTGCAGTTTTTCTGTTGTTGTTTAGATGGATCCCCCCCTCCAAGATGATGCCTGCTGGTGCTTTCCACTTGCGATACAATTCTTGGGGCAGTTTTTCTGTTGTTTTTAGATGGATCCCCCCCCCCCCCCCCAAGATGAATGCCTCAGCTTTCCATTAACTGCGATACAATTCTTGGTGCAGTTTTTTCTGTTGTTGTTTAGATGGATCCCCCCCCCCCCCCCCCAAAGATGAATGCCTGCTGGTGCTTTCCATTAACTGCGATACAATTCTTGGTGCAGTTTTTCTGTTGTTGTTTAGATGGATCCCCCCCTCCAAGATGAATGCCTGCTGGTGCTTTCCATTAACTGCGATACAATTCTTGGTGCAGTTTTTCTGTTGTTGTTTAGATGGATCCCCCCCCCAAGATGAATGCCTGCTGGTGCTTTCCATTAACTGCGATACAATTCTTGGGGCAGTTTTTCTGTTGTTGTTTAGATGGATCCCCCCCCCCCCAAGATGAATGCCTGCTGGTGCTTTCCATTAACTGCGATACAATTCCTGGTGCAGTTTGCGTCCCTGTTCTCGGTTAAACTATTTTATTGTTTGTATTTGGTTGGCTTGGAGCTGATGTGGCTCAGCGGCTAGAAGCTCACCTGTAGATTGTGGGTTCCAGTACAAACAGTTGACAAAAAAATACCTGTCAGATACTGCCTGTATTGTACTACTGTTTGTGGTGTAGACAGGGGGGAGGTGTTTGAGCCTAAGTATTTACCGCTGCATGGCTAGTGCTGTCACCACAACTCTGCAAGTGAGGATTTTATTTTGCCCCGACAGAAAAAATCCCCAGCCTAACTGAGTATTCAAAACCCGGTCCCCCGCTTGAACCCAGTCTTCTAACCTTTTGGCCAGGCGCTCCTTAGCCCCACTTTCTCCTTCTTCGGAAATGACCTTGGCTCCCAGGTCAACCCAGCCTTAAGTTAGTACAAGGTGAAGTCCTGGGAAGTAAAGGAGACCTGCATGATGTTAACTATGTCATCCACTATCAGTACATCCGTAGAATATATGTTTAACACTATGCCCAATACGCCTAAAAATTTGGAAATGGGTTCTTTAATTTTACCTGCTAGGAAGAAAATGTCTGCTAGGAAGAAAATGTAGTCTGCTGGAAGAAAATAGGGGCTTTTGAGCTGAAAGATTTGCAGAATACCAAGGAAAAAAAAGCAATACTGAGATCATAAGAAGCGATTAGCAAATAAACAGTCAGCATCTTGCCTTGGAAACTGAAATCTTTTGGCCAAATCTAGCACGAAGGTGGATTGCGACAAAATAATAGCAGAAGGTGTGGTATCAGGAAAGAGGAGCAGTGACCAACCAACACAGAGATGGGCACAGGATACAAGTGACTCCTGGGATATGAAAGTGTACGGGGCGAAAGAGGAGTTTCTTTCAGGCAGGCCGTAATGAGAGCCGGGTTCTGCTACATGATGATGATGTTTTCTAGACATGATGTCATTGTGTCGACTTGTTTGTATTTCATTTTCATCGTTCTTGTTAATGATCCGTTTTATCTGTGTGTATCCAGATCTCATTGTTTGCTATTATCCTTTATTTTTTACAGAGAGGCTTACTGTAAACAATATGTTTGACAGAGAGGCTTGCAGTAAGCAATATGTTTGACAGAGAGGCTTACAGTAAACAATATGTTTGACAGAGAGGCTTACAGTAAACAATATGTTTGACAGAGAGGCTTACAGTAAACAATATGTTTGACAGGGAGGCTTACAGTAAACAATATGTTTGACAGGGAGGCTTGCAGTAAGCAATAAGTTTGACAGAGAGGCTTACAGTAAACAATGTTTGACAGGGAGGCTTGCAGTAAACAATATGTTTGACAGAGAGGCTTACAGTAAACAGTAGGTTTGACAGAGAGGCTTACAGTAAACAGTAGGTTTGACAGAGAGGCTTACAGTAAACAATATGTTTGACAGAGAGGCTTACTGTAAACAATGTGTTTGACAGAGGCTTGCAGTAAACAATATGTTTGACAGGGAGGCTTGCAGTAAGCAATATGTTTGACAGAGAGGCTTGCAGTAAGCAATATGTTTGACAGAGAGGCTTGCAGTAAACAATGTTTGACAGGGAGGCTTGCAGTAAGCAATATGTTTGACAGAGAGGCTTACAGTAAACAATGTTTTGACAGAGAGGCTTACTGTAAACAATATGTTTGACAGAGGCTTGCAGTAAACAATATGTTTGACAGGGAGGCTTGCAGTAAGCAATATGTTTGACAGAGAGGCTTGCAGTAAACAATGTTTGACAGAGAGGCTTACAGTAAACAATGTTTTGACAGAGAGGCTTACAGTAAACAATATGTTTGACAGAGAGGCTTGCAGTAAGCAATATGTTTGACAGAGAGGCTTGCAGTAAGCAATATGTTTGACCGGGAGGTTTACAGTAAATATGTTTGACAGAGAGGTTTACAGTAAATATGTTTGACAGGGAGGTTTACAGTAAATATGTTTGACAGGGAGGTTTACAGTAAATATGTTTGACAGGGAGGTTTACAGTAAATATGTTTGACAGAGAGGCTTACAGTAAATATGTTTGACAGAGAGGCTTACAGTAAATATGTTTGACATAAAGGTTTACAGTAAATATGTTTGACAGGGAGGTTTACAGTAAATATGTTTGACAGAGAGGCTTACAGTAAATATGTTTGACAGGGAGGTTTACAGTAAATATGTTTGACAGAGAGGTTTACAGTAAGCAAGCAGTATGTTTGACAGAGAGGTTTACAGTAAACAATATGTTTGACAGGGAGGTTTACAGTAAATATGTTTGACAGAGAGGTTTACAGTAAACAATATGTTTGACAGAGAGGCTTACATTAAATAATGTTTGACAGAGAGGTTTACAGTAAACAATGTTTTGACAGAGAGGCTTGCAGTGAAACAATATGTTTGACAGAGAGGCTTACAGTAAACAATGTTTGACAGAGAGGCTTACAGTAAACAATGTGTTTGACAGAGAGGCTTACAGTAAACAATGTGTTTGACAGAGAGGCTTACAGTAAACAATATGTTTGACAGAGAGGCTTAAAGAAAGCATTATGATTAACAGGGAGGCTTACTGTAAACACGTTTCACGGAGGCTTACTGTAAACAGTATGTTTGACAGAGAGGCTTACTGTAAACAATGTTTGACAGCAAGGCCTGCAGTAAAAATTGTATTTGACAGAGAGGTTATCAGTAAGCAGTATGTTAGACAGGACTCAAGAGAAATGATCTTGCCCATGTTTTTTTTGTAAGCTAAAAGAATGTTCACATAAAAATGGTTACAAATGTATATATGTATGTTTAACAATGTACGGTATTTGCAATGGAAGTTATTTTGTTGTAGACTTGCATATAGCTTCATAAACTGTTGTGAAGAGTAACTGTTAAATTGAGTTCTATTGTGCCTTTTCCATGTCCATCCTGGAAGACATTCCGATATCAGTGCTCAGTTATTGACACCCATTTGTGGAGAATGTACAAGTTAGTGCACTGAGTGTTATGTATGGAGAGTGTAGTCTCATGTATGGATGGGTGAATTATATATTGTGCAAGATTATATTCTGCCTAATGTATGCAAGTGTGAATTATATTGTCTCAGGGTCAGAAAGTGTATAGTTTTGTTTATTGACTGATGATTTCACCCTACAGTGGCGATGTCCAGTACCAGAAGTCAGTCCTGCCAAGTGGTTATGGAGAGCCACTGAGCTACTGTCAGGACACTGCTGTACAAGTTGCCCAGGTCACCGAGGGAGCCAGTAAAAACTAACATGAACCTACTAGGCATGTTGTCAGAAGCAATTGGGTCGGGCTGGCCTGAGACTGGCTAACTCCACAGAAACACTCAACCTACAATTCCAATAAATCAGTCTTCAAAGAACTTAGCATGTGTTGGGTGAAGGCCTATGCTTCACTTAATCAAATTTGTCTTGTTTCAGTGATTTCCAGTTGTTCAGCTGTGTGAATGAGAATAATGGTCACGAAATAAAACTAGTTGAACGTAATTCATTGTCTTGTGTTTGCTGTACTCCATCAACCTGCTCAAACCAAGTCGTGCTATCCCTTGCAGTTGACAGCTACCTAAGTATCCTCACATTATTTCCCTAGAGCATACAGTTTCTAATATTGCAGGTGGCAATGCTGGAGATTTCCGTAGGTGAAAGTCACAGAAAACATTCCTGTAGCTGATCAATCTTTATATTAGAAATCTTGACTTCTGTTCTGTTGTTTCAGTACTAATGGTAGCATCTGCTGTGTTGTGCTCCAGCTTAGTTCAAGGTTGATGGTTCGGAGATGCAATGTGCAAGAATAAACACACTGAAGATATAGGATAGGACAGTGGAGTCTCATGACTGCCAGGTTTTAGTGTGAAGATAATGGTCAACGCCCCAGAGGTACACAAACACACAGGTTTACTACCCCCACAGGTAGGATCCTGAAATACTTTGGGTAGATTTCAAACTCCTAATTGTGCCCAGGCAGTGCCGTTAGGCTACTTATTTTAATTTCCAACTGCCATGGGATTTTTTTTTACGAGTGCATGAATACACATAGGTGTCCGATCTGACTACCCAGAGACTAGGGGAAATTACTGGAAGTCCATGAGAAAAAATACCAGCCTTCACTGGGGCTTGAACCTGGGACCTCCAGTAATCAAGGCGGACACCATGCCCTGAGACGACTCATCCCCATTCCCAAGATGCATCTTGTTGGTCACCTTATTTAACTATCACACTTATTTCTTTAAGAAATAAACATCTAAATCTCTTGAGTTGGCCATGTCTGAAAATGTCATTCTTCTGTTCAACTTGTAATATGTATGGAAAAATGTATCCCTGCTGTAGATTTCTGCAGTTAACTCGAGATGTCCAGCCAACCAAGACTTGTCCAAGATATATTAGACCTTGCCACTCCATTAACTGACCAACTTCTGTCCTGGTCACCCTGGTGTACAGGATAAACACCTCCAGAGGCTCCAGACTGGTTGTGCAAGAACTATCTTAGCTCCAAACCTTTAGGTTGATCAGAAGTGTTTCTGTTATGCCAGATTTCTCTAAATCTGAAACTGAAGTACACATGTCAAAAAGCCAGTTGCAAGTAATAACATGTAAATGTAAATATGGAATGCAGTACAGGATACAATAGTTTCAATTACGGAAAACACACACAATTATTTTACACAGACAAGCATATAATTAATTAACAAAGAAGCCAAAACACATTTCATATTTTGGCGTTTATTATAAAAACCTCACTGTATGTGCTGATGAATAATGTACAGACATCAAATGTTTGGTTGGGGAATGGGTGATACCAGCACAAAAACCATCATGTCTGGGGCTCTTCTGTGAGAAGCAAAGCTGGTCCAATGAAAACTTGGTACACATCCGATAACAACATGGTCCTCCTGTTGAACTCAAGCCCCATGGAATGATGTCCCAGTAGAATTGCATTCACTGCTGGCTGGTTTATCAAAGTATGCAATTAGCATCACACACTCAAATCTTCGCTGACGTGATGCTGACATCACCCATCTTTAACCGATTGGTCTATAAAAATATAGGTCTAGCCCTATAAGCCTAAAGGCGCGGAGAAGGGTCCTTTACTGACTCAAATCTTCAAACGTAACCCCTGACCTACTTTTTATTGGCTGCAACAAATACAGTTTGCAAAACTAAAATATCAAACAATACAAAAGTCATATATGTAAAACAAAGTGGAATCAAACAACAATTAAAACAAAGTGGAATCAAACAACAATGTGCACATTGTCCTCACAAATAAGGCTGAGATAACTGGCTCACATTTTTAAATAAACATAGGGAGGGTCACTGCCCCTCAACATGAGCATAACAAGGCCAACACAGTCTGGCACTAAAATTGTCGTTCATTGTCAATGCAAGCCGCACTGACAACAAATCAGCACACGCATTAGTTTTCTCAACATTTTTTTCTCTAATTAAAAAAAAAATTTAATTTATTTATAAACATATCCACTGCTTCCTTCTTTCCCAACCAAATCTGGATTTTCATTGCCCATCATTTATAACAATGCAGAGATCGCGCCACACAACCTCTCAAATTCTGACCAAAATGGATGAGCCCTTTCATCCCGAAGTCTACATTCTTGCTTGTTTTGAAATATTTATCAAGGGAGTTTCCTAAGAACAGGGTTAAGCATTCAGTGCAACACAATCCCCAGGGCCTAAAGCAAATATATATCCTCCTCCTCCTGCAGCAACCTCTATTACTGAGGTATACAGGAAAATGTAAGTCAACCTGGCTTTAAAAAAGCTATTGGATTCCCAAGGAAGCCCCTCTAAATGCTATATTTAGTTAATATACACACAACAGGACCTCCTAAACACAATGCAGGCACATACAGAACTAATGACATTAGACTTTTTTTCACAGCAGAAATAGCCATATACAATTGAGTCCACTTGAGTCGAACTCGGATAAGTCAAATTTTCAATTTTCTCTATTGTGTGTGCTGTCTGAATAAGTAGAAATCCTGATAAGTGGAAGCATTTTCTTAGGTCCCTGCGACTTCTACTTATCCAGACTGGACTGCATTGCAGCATTTACAGGGCTGCCTCATGACTATAGTTTTAGTGTTCTCGGGGCATTAGGGTTTAAAGCTTGCCACGATACCCAGCGCTGCTGCTTCCGTTTGCTAGACCACCCCCTTCCCAACCTGTCACTACAATGGCAGACACAGTCAGCCATGATTATTAAATAAAACATTACAGCAGCACGTCTGTGATAGACGAGATAACAACTTTCCTCCTGTTTACAGCACAAAACATTTAGATATAGTCATGTTCTGGGTGGTCTGTGTGTGTAGTAAGAAGCTTGAAATCTGTCAGCTGGTCATCGATTACCTGGGGAAACAAAAAGACAGTTAGCACACGGCAAGGAACCCGCAACGCCTTCACCAGTTGTAAACTGGTCGACAGTCCAGGTTGCTTTGTCAACCTCTGGACTTTTGAGTTTTGTGTGTAGTTTTGTGTTTTTCCTGGTCTGGTTTATGTGTAGACTAGGTTCTTGTCCTCTCATGCAGATGCACTTTGATTTTGAATGAAACATTGATCGTGTCTGTATTAGCCAGGCACCCGGTTGTGAACCTGTTTCTAGAAAGACTGATCTTGACCAGAGCCCAGGTCCCGATGCAGCAACACCTCTCTATTAGTCTACAAGAGCCGAATCAGCAACACCTCTCTATCAGTCTACAATAATTGAATCAGCAACACCTCTCTATCAGTCTAAAAGAGCTGAATCAGCAACACCTCTCTATCAGTCTACAAGAGCTGAATATCTGCAATTGTGCTACAACACTAAGGACACAGACACCTGCCAGGACAACTTGTCCACTGCCAGATGAGGCTGGTCAGTGTCAGCCTGGGAACAAGTTACATTTACTATCTGGCAAAAGTCGGGGTTTAGGGTAAAAGGTACCTGTAAAGATAGGAAATTTGTAACTGAGCATGTTACCATGGACACTAGAATTAGTGGTGCAGTCGGTTGCCACTGTACACAATATTAGCTGTTAGAATGGTGTTCTGAATTCTACGACTATGAACAATAACATCACCAAGGATTTGTACACTCTAGACCTGATAAGGAGAACTCACAAGGACCCAAGAAAACAGTTTTTATCAGAAAGTCCAGATAAGAGTTCAAGCACGAAAAATTGTCAGGGCTAAACCAGTTCTTCCCATCAGAAATTTGCCACATCCGAGATCGCCTCAAGTGGTGTTCGCTATATTATGGATCCTTCTTGGACGATAGCCCTGTTGTTTAATGTAAGATTTGGAAAGGAAAGAAAAGCCCTTAATCGTGACCAGCGTGAAGCCTGGACTGGAGTTTTTATAGCAAGCCTTGAGTGGAATCTATCACAAACCACAGATCTTGTTTTGGTGAAGAATCATTGTTACTGTACTGTTAGTGTTTCTTGAGATGAGGAATGACATTGTAGGGTGTCTGAAATATTTTGCCTATCTGACCCTGAGACAGACTGACTGATTTGAGAACCCAAATCACAGCACTCGGGGCATTCCCATCTTCAGCAACCAGTGAAGGAGTTCTGATGCTAATGGTGCCAGTAGCATTCTGATTAAATGTCCGTCTTGCCTTTCCTCTGAGCATCTGCCAGAACCTCTCGTCACCACCCCCCCCCCCCCCCCCCGCATCAATCTACCCAGACTGGTGATCCATCTGCTCTTCCAAACTGTACACGCTCTCCCACAAGGCACCAACCACGTCTGCCTTATCATGCATCAGTATTCCACCAAGAGCTAGTCTGTACGACTGTTCATTTCCCAACACATCGGCATATCCTGGTGAAAAATTCCAGACAACACTCCTTACCCGTGTCCTCTGCAGCGAGGCATGCCACTCTGCAAAAAGCAGGCCTGTCCTGATCTTCCTCAGCATGCTTTCCGAGTCAGTTACAATCACGATGTGTGTGTGTGTATTCTTTTTCATTTGTCTTCAAAAGGGCGGTTGGCATGTTGTGTTGCAGTTTACAGCTAGACTGTGATATCTGCATCTTTTAACTAACATATCCTTTCAGCAAATCAATTAGGTGCCTTTTACGACATGTTTGTCAGGAAGCAGTGAATCCTTCCCCCCCCCCCCCCCCCCCCCCCCCACCTTCCTGGAGCTTACTTTGTGTAAAAACCCACATTGTTGACACTGTGGAAGAGGTCTAGTGGAACTGAGATGAATGTCATACATTTACAGACTCCACAAAACAACAGATCAAACACTGAACCTACTCTCTTTAAGTGGAACTTGTGGTGGTTTGACAGGTGTCGGCTTTGCTGGGGTTTTCTTGACACAGGAGTCCCTGGAACCTTCCAGCTTCTCCAGTCTGTCTTGGTACTTCTTCACCAGAGCAAACTGTCTCCGCAGCTCTTCCTGAGACTCACACAACTTCTGCAAAGTCATTGACAAAGGCATGGTTAAGTCCAATCCTACACACAACAGTGGACAAACAGAGGTAAGACATCCTTTGAGAAGCTGACAAATTGTAAATAATAATAGCAAAATATGTAACAATTTGAACCCCCAAAAAATGGAACCAGACAAACAAAGAAAAGGAAACTCAGTAAAAGCTTTCAAAGTGCCAGGAATGGCACCTTTTCCCATATTTTGTAGTATACTGCCAGTATTATATTTGTATGATTTTACTAAGCAATTTAGCATTCAGTAGTATTGCTGCTGCTTCCTGTGCGGTCGGAATCTACACGATAAAACTACGACTGAATCACGCTTAACTGGCCAGAGGAAGCATTCTTATACACCAAACTACTTGACAAGGAAAGACAAACTAGTGGGAATTTCAGTCAAGAACATCTACTACAAGAAATACACAACAATGTCACAGGGAATATCAGTGTAAATATAAAACAAATGTGTCACAGGGAATATCAGTGAAAATACGAAACAAACATGTCACAGGGAATATCAGTGTAAATATGAAACAAACATGTCACAGGGAATACCAGTGTAAATACGAAACAAACATGTCACAGGGAATATCAGTGTAAATACGAAACAAACATGTCACAGGGAATATCAGTGTAAATACGAAACAAACATGTCACAGGGAATATCAGTGTAAATACGAAACAAACATGTCACAGGGAATATCAGTGTAAATATGAAACAAACATGTCACAGGGAATACCAGTGTAAATACGAAACAAACATGTCACAGGGAATACCAGTGTAAATACGAAACAAACATGTCACAGGGAATATCAGTGTAAATACGAAACAAACATGTCACAGGGAATATCAGTGTAAATACGAAACAAGCATGTCACAGGGAATATCAGTGTAAATACGAAACAAACATGTCACAGGGAATATCAGTGTAAATACGAAACAAACATGTCACAGGGAATATCAGTGTAAATACGAAACAAACATGTCACAGGGAATATCAGTGTAAATATGAAACAAACATGTCACAGGGAATATCAGTGTAAATATGAAACAAACATGTCACAGGGAATACCAGTGTAAATACGAAACAAGCATGTCACAGGGAATATCAGTGTAAATATGAAACAAACATGTCACAGGGAATATCAGTGTAAATACGAAACAAACATGTCACAGGGAATATCAGTGTAAATACGAAACAAACATGTCACAGGGAATATCAGTGTAAATACGAAACAAACATGTCACAGGGAATATCAGTGTAAATATGAAACAAACATGTCACAGGGAATATCAGTGTAAATATGAAACAAACGTGTCACAGGGAATATCAGTGTAAATATGAAACAAACATGTCACAGGGAATATCAGTGTAAATATGAGACAAACGTGTCACAGGGAATATCAGTGTAAATATGAAACAAACATGTCACAGGGAATATCAGTGTAAATATGAAACAAACATGTCACAGGGAATTTCAGTGTAAATATGAAACAAACATGTCACAGGGAATATCAGTGTAAATATGAAATAATTATGTCACAGGGAATATCAGTGTAAATATGAAACAAACATGTCACAGGGAATATCAGTGTAAATATGAGACAAACGTGTCACAGGGAATATCAGTGTAAATATGAGACAAACGTGTCACAGGGAATATCAATGTAAATATGAAACAAACGTGTCACAGGGAACATCAGTGTAAAAAACAAGAAACACGCAGAATCAGAACAGAGCCTACCTTCTGAAGAGCAACATGTTCTTGCTTGAGCTTCTCCATGTACTTGAGTTTCTGGCGGTGGTTCTGATGCCCATGTTCTTAATGGCCTCCTTGGTCAGTTTCTCGATCTGCTCACTGGTGTACTTATCCCGATCTACATGGGGTCACAAAGTACAATTTACTGGCACTCTGGCAAACATTTCACTTAGGTCATGCTTATATGTGAGCCTAGGCATATTAGATGCAATGTCTGTGATAGTAACCTAAATGCAGTGGATGAATGTATGGTTGACGCTTACATGTGAGGTGCACTTGCTCTACATGTGTGGCTGTCAAGATGTAATACATCCACGTGGTTCCTGGATCAGCCATAAGATGTCTACTGGTTGATATCTCCCAAAGCAAACTGAACCAATGATTATCACCCCCCCCTCCCATTTAAGAAGAGGATGGCAAGATTCTAAACCTATTGCTCTGTTTTGTTACAAAACAGTGCAGCACAAGGCTGTGACATTAGAATCCAGCCCTGACCATCTCTGAGCGAGTGTTTAACATGGCGGCATATCTTAGAGTCTGGCAACCTGAATCTTAAAGCCTAATACAATTATATTATCTTCTTTGTTCGCCTGCTGTAAGCTCTGACGGAAAATCCTGGTTGTTCGACCATTCTGATTTTAGCTTTGTGTCAGGGCCTAAGTTTTGCGTGTGCACCCATTTTACCGGGTTATTTGTGTGCAGTTGGTTGTCCCCTGTGCACTCCTAAGACATGCATTGTTTAGGGAAATTAGTGGGTCTATTCTTGTTTTCTCCACAATGGGGAGAGTGTCTCCATTTAACATCCACACAAACCACAACCAAGAGCAGCCGACAGCAAAGTAGGTTCTCAGAATGATGTAACACCTATTATGACATGAGTTACAAGATGACAAACCGAAAGAGATAAGACAATTTCTAATTTAAGAATCAATGGAGTTAGAAGAGAGAGAGCAGAAGTCAGACTTGGTCATGTCTGCATTAATAATGCAATCACATATTTAGATCAATTGTAAGACGGGGTCGCTGACCTTGCAAGAGTTTTCTCTCTAGTTCATAGTTGTCCAGAATGTCTTTGAAAGGTTCCATTCTTTTCTCCAGCTCCTCATACAAATCTTTCCAGCTGAAATTGAAGGTGAGAACTTGTCAGCAACAAATATATCAATAACAAAACACAAGACTTGAGCCTCACAAAACTAGACATAAATACAAGACTGGAGCCTCACAAAACTAGACATAAATACAAGACTGGAGCCTCACAAAACTAGACATAAACACAAGACTGGAGCCTCACAAAACTAGACTTTAATGACTTTGTGTTTTCTCTACTTGAAGACAGCCAAGCGCGTTGAGATCTCTGGAACGGGTCATTCTGTTCACTTTGTAAACAATACTGTTTATAGTCTCCTACATTTCAGCAGTCCATCTTCTGAGTGGCCGACCACCGGCTCTGTAACTGCTGTATCTGTATAAAACTGCTTGTTGTGGTGAACATTGCTCTAGGTGATGTCCTGTCTGGGTTTTGTGTGTGTGTGTGCTAAATTGTTTGATCGGCTGTCAACCAATCAAGCTTCATGTTGGTTCTGTGCATACTCTCCTCTTGATATCAATGTTCCTCAGTCGATCTTTCCTTACACTGAGTTTGGATAATTATTTGTCACTTGAGTAACAAACACACACACACAAGACTTGAGCATCAAATAATTTTATATATAAATACAAAACTTGAGTAACAAATAATTTTATATAAAAATACAAGACTTGAATGACAATAATTATATATATTTGTTTTCAATCCAAGAATTGAGAAAACAGTAATATAAAAACCTCAAGTAACAAAAACAGTAAAATACCAGACTTTTTTGACAAATGTGGAAATAATAAAACAAGTCTCTAATTCAGCTTAACAGAGACAGTCACAGCAAAAAACAGCATTTACCCCTGCTGAGAGTCTGTCTCTGTTTGCTGCTCCGAGTGCTGCTCATCCATCTGCTGAATCTTCTCAGACATTTCAAAGATGATTTGATTGAGACCTTCTCTCTCCATGTCGGCCGCCTCAGTCAGAGCTCTCAACTTGGCATCCTGCCTGTGCTGGTAACCTTCATATTCCTCACTGATCCTAGAGTAAGTGTTAGATACAGGTTAGAAGGTGTAGTGGCGCAGTAGTAAGTGTGCTTGCTTCAAGTGGTCAGAGGTCAAATCTCATTGAGCTCATGTGCAATAAATGTTGATGAAGAGAAGCAAAGACTGTGTTATATCTCCATGTCATATTTACAAGACCAAGAAGTTTGAGCATCATCACGGACCATGCCAAGTGGTGGAGGCGGCCAGGTTCTGCACAGATCTGCCCTGTGCATCTTGATCAAGTTCAGTCAGTAACTATCTTTAGTCCCCCTGTCTAATCAGCACGTCTACCTTGCTCTCTCTTTTTGTGTGTGCACTTTATGGATTCTGGGTTCTTTCGACTGTTCTTTTTCTTGATTCCCAAGGCATGCAGTAGTAGGGACAGAATACTGAAACTTCTATACCAAACCTCAACTCCCAAAAAGAGGTTCACTGGTCTTTTTTTTTTCTTTCAAACTGGTGGAATATTTCATTTCTTGCACTTGTTTTTAAAATTTCATGTTATTACTATTCTTAAAAATGAGCCAAAGTGTTGTTGTCCCTTTACAGGACGTTGCAGAACCAACCCGGTCATTTTTTTTGCTGTTGTGGTTTTACTATGCAAATTTTACGTTCAGTAACTTGCCACTGCTTTCTGTAAGAAATGGAAATAAACAGAAAGGAACAGAAACAATGAATGACTGTAAAATGTGTGTGTTCAAGGACGTTAATAAATGATAGATACACAAAACCAAACATTATGACAATTTAGAAAATTTTTTAAATGTTTACAAAACTGGTAAACCACAATATCAAACCAAAGACTAACAAGTGACTAATTGAGGATTTGCGGTTATAGGATGTGTTAGGCCCTTTGGGAACAAGGCAACAGTGTGGATGCGCATATAGATTATTACAGTCTGAGGAGAATAGAACTGCGAGGAGTTACCAGAGGCTCAACACTCTGGGAAAGGATGAGACGGATATACAATCAGACGGCTACTGGTGCCATCAGAACTGGAACTCTTCGCTTGCTGCAGAAGAAAGGAACAGAGCACTTATGGGAATGTCCAGAGTGCTGTGATGTCCATTCCTAATTCAACAGGATGTGTGAGGCTAAAAGGCCTAGCTGTAAACCACAATACATTGTTAAAACCGCTCTCTTATTGATGAGTGCGGAATAGAACTAAAATGGCGCCAAACAAAGTAAAACATGTTTGCAAATACTACAAAAATGAGACTAAATCACTTAGAATATTACACACCTGGCAATTTCATCTTGCAGAAGTTCTGTCAAACCAGCAAGTCGTTCATTCTCGTTAGAAAGAGCAGAGTATCTCTTCTCCAAAGCTGCATGAGTGGCATGTAGAGATTCCAGCTCCAATCCAAGTTTGTGAAGCTGTGACTGGAGCAACTCCTGTTCAAGCTGTGTGCATGCTTTCTGCTCTGCTATCTGAACGTCATATTTCCCCCGTAGTTCCTCAACTGAAGCCTGCAATTCATCATAATCCTTCTTTGATTTCACTATTTGCTCATCAAATATCCTTTGTGCTGCTTCTTCTTCCTGTTTCATTCTTTGTAACTTTAGTTCATATTCATTTTCTATTTGTTTTCTAATACTTCTGTTGTTTTCTTCCTGTATGAGTTGCTGATTCTTCAAAATCTCAGACTGTTGGTTGACACAATCTTCTTTCTCTTTCTCTACACTTTTGACCTTTTCACGGAACATCTGATCCACAGAATCGTTGTATCTTTGTTTTTCTTCTTCCAGCAACTGTAATTTTTCTGTATGTTCTTTTTGTAAGCGTTTCTGGAAAATAAAATGTTTCTCCTCCATTGCTTGGATCTGTTCCTCCAGATTGTGTTTTTGTTCCTTCACGAAGTCCTCCTTTTCTCTTTCAACAGCCGCACACTTATCCATAAACAGCAGTGCCTGCTTCTGTTCAAATTCCTGCTTTGATTTGTCAACTTGCACATTCTTTTCTTCAAAGCTGTGTAACATTTCTTCATACACTTTAGTGTACTGTGTTTGTAAACTGACCTTTTCCTGTTCAAGAGATTTCAGTTTCTCTTCCAACAACTGTTTCTGTTTGTCTGTCTGAGTTTTTTCACCTTCAAACAGTCTCTCCTTTTCTCTGAAAACACTTATGTCTGCCTCAAAACTGTTTTTATCTAATTCGAGAGATTTCATTTTTTTCCTCCAGTAAATGTTTTTGTCTGTCTATTTCTGTTTTTTCATTCTCAAATTTCATCTGGTTTTCTCTGAAAACATGTTTTTCTGCCTCAAAACTATTCCTGTCCAGTTCAAGGGATTTAACTTTTTCTGCAAAGAACTGTCTTTGTACCTCTATTTCAACTTCTTTACCTTCCAAGACACTGGCTTTCTCTGCAAGCAACTTCTGTTGTGCATCAAAACTCCTCTTCTCCTCTTCAAAGCATTTACATTTTTCCTCCCACAATTTCTGCTGGGACATCTCAAACTCTGCCTTCTCAAAGTTGATCAGCTTCATCTTCTCCTCCATCATATGTGACTGTTGCACTTTAAATGCTTGCTCTCGTTGTTCTACAACTGCTATTTCAAGTTGCAACTTCTCAGCATACTCTGCTTTGAGATGTTGGATTACATTTTCTAATTTTTTTTCATGCTCTGATTTCATATGTTTTATCTCATTTTCTGCTGTTGCCAGCATGGCTGAAAGTGCCTTATTTTGGTTTTCAAGCTCAAACTGTTCTCTGGCACTTGTAACTTGCTGCGCTTTCAGTTCTTTTTGATAACACTCTATGTCTTGTTCCTTGTTGACTACCATTAGATTACATCTGGAAATTTCTAACATGGCTGTCTTCAATTCTTCCTCAAGCAACATAACTTTATTTTCTAATTGAATGTTCTCTTGCTGCACAGGAACAGTTATCTTCTTCATCTCTGAAATATTTTGTTGAAGGTCAGATGTTTCTTTCTGAAGTTCGGAAATCTTCCCCTGGAGATCTGTCACCTCTTTATCCTTTTCTCTGGACAAGATTTCAAACCTGGTGTTACTTTCATGCAGTTCAAAGTCTGATGCTTCGACTCTGTCTTCAGCATTCTTGAGCTTGGCCAGGCACTCAGCCAGTTCATCAGACAGGCTTTTTAAACTTTGATTAACCAGATCTCTGCCATGGAGTAGATCTTGTTTAGTAGCTTCCAACTGGCTCACCATGTCTTCCAAGGACTGTTTCCTCTGTTCTAAACTCTGCACCCTTTGATGCATGTCCAACAACTCGAGACTCTGCCCAGCAAGTTTTCCTTCTGCTGCCATCAGCTGTAACGCCAGTGACTGCTTTTCTTTGGTCGCTGTCTCAGAATTTACTTGGAATTCAAGAACCTGTTGCTCCAACCTGCTAATCTTGATTTCAAACTCTGCAGAAAGTAATACTGTATTTTCAAATTGTGAAGTCAGAACATCCTTCTCCTCCGCTAATAGTATCATGTCCTTTTCCAGCCTAGAAACCTTTTCTTCTAGAACATTCTTTAAATCTTCTAATTCACAGGTTTTCTTTTCCATTCCTCTCCTCTCTAATTTTAAGTCAGACAATAGCAAGACGGTGTTGTTTAATTCCCCAGCTAGATCTTTTTTCTCTAAGACAAACTGTTCATTTTCACTTTCCAGCTTGGAATTCTTCTGCTCCAGTTTCACCTGCTTCTCCTCCATTTGTGCTTGTATCAGCTCCAGCTTACCGAGAGCCTCTTTCAGCTCCCTAACCTGTTTGGTCAAGGATTTACACTCAAGCTGCAGTAGCTCCCTTTCTTTATCTGCCCCAATTTTCAGAATTTCAAAGTCAATTATTTTCTCTTCTGTTGTCCTCAGTCGTTGGTGTAGCTCTTCAACATGCTTTGGCAACTCCCCTCTGGCAGCAGCAACACAACCTACAATTAGTTACAAAGAAATGCAATCAAAATCAAATTATAAATTGTTTTTTTTTTTTAAACTATAACACCTGCATGTCATGAAGGTTAAAAAATGATGGTCTATCTTTTGAGTGTTTCTTGTCTTTGTCAAGCAACACAAGTTTAAAAAAAAAAAGTTAGTTGTCTATTCTTTACAGGAAATTGCAGAACTAACATCAATTTTTTTTGTGGCTGTTGTGGTTTTTCTAGGCAAACTCACGTTCAATAATTTGCTATTGCTTTCTGAACAGTTGACCCTCAGTACCACTGTCAAAACCAATGCAAGACGATCTGCCGCCAAATCACCTGCAACTGGGACGCATCCCAGAACTATGAATGCAACATAAGTAGATAGCGCTAATCTGGTGCTCAACAGTGCATCATGCAGCAAGAGAAGAGCCTAGAAGAGTTAAAGTTCTGACACACACACAGATATCCTGCAGTGTCATTTCTTCCAAATTAATTCAGCTACTTTTTCTTTATTTCGTCTAGACTCACAGCGTTGACTTTATTATTCTATTAATATTTCCTATATATATATAAAAAATTATTTAAAAAATAAAAATAAATGAACAACACATTTTGAACAAATTCATCAGTAACGTGTGAAACACCTATTTTATTATTTAAATGATTTTTTTTTTGGGGGATGTCCAGTTTCATGACCTTATTGCTTTTTGGCACAACCGGATTCCTCACACACACAGACACTATCTCACGTTAGTCGACTTCATTGCACTACCGGAGTGGAGGAACGATTCCTCACACACACAGAGACACTATCTCACGTCAGTCGACTTCATCGCACTGGGTTTTATCACCCATATGGCCTGGTCTCTGTCCCTTGAATGGCTAGCTGCCTACCGAAAGCACCGCACAGAGCATGAACTGTAGCTCCGGCAACGACCCCAAAGTATGACTGTAAAAATTGCACTTGAGAATTGAATGGCACAGCCGTGAAATGAACCCATGACCTTCAGGGCACAGGGCAAACGGCTTGACCCCTGTCAGACAATCACAGTGTTGACTGTGTGGTTCAGTAAGCAAAGTCTGCCCCTCCCCTCTAAGCTGTGGAGTCTGTCTGTGTGAACAGAGGCTATGAAAGCTCTATCCAGCCAGGAGGGGTACAAGGGGTACATCAAGCAATCTTGAAACTAAGCCCATTTGTAATAATGTTATATTATTTTTAGTTTATTTAGAAATGAAATAACTACAATATTTTTTTGAACTATTTATAAAACAAAGTGCCAAAGACATTTTTTGTTTTCTTAAGCGGTTTGTATATGTACAGTTATAAATCTAATTACAAGAATTTATAGATTAAAAGTACATACTGTCTGTTGCCCTTGCTGCAGAACCTGCTGTCCTTCTCTTTTTCATTAATCACATTTTGCTGGGGGTGGATGTCTTGCAATATACTCAGTGAGAATTGGGGCGTGAGGGGGGGGGAGGCACAGGGGCTATTGTCATATACTCAATAGGAAGCGCATGGGGGAAGGGGGGCCTGTCATATACTCAATGGGAAGAGGGGGTGCAAGGATCTTGCTATCACTCCTGGAGAACCTTAAAAAACCGGAAGACTACTGGGCTATGATGACTTCCTGCACTGGTGTGCTCTTTGATGAGGCCAAAACTACTAATATTTATACTTCAAAGGAACAAAACCATTATGATGTGCTTTATCTCTCTTCTTTTTCTGCATTCATCTGGGGTAAAAATGAGCTGTGTTTGTTTACAACACGGCTGTGATATTTGTGCCTTCCCGCTGATGCACCTGACTTCTGTAGGTACTGCAGTCTTAATACTGTGCTGTGTGCTCATCTATTTCCTAGTTAATAGACAGGTTTTTCTCCCCCAATCAGACCGATCCAGAGAAGCCAGTTAATGCTGGTCAGCAGCCCTTGAGAGAAGACAGGGCCAAAACATGAGCCTTCTCCAACACCCATGGAGGCTTCCATTAACGCAGGGCCAAAACATGAGCCTTCTCCAACACCCATGGAGGCTTCCATTAACGCAGGGCCAATACAGGGTGCTCCAGCACCAGGCTCACCCAAAGAATCATCACGTCCTGCTCATGACTGTTTAATCTCACTTCCGTGTATTGACCCTCACATTCATCGTTGGCTTGTCTCTAGAAGCCTGCAGACCCAGGATTTTGATCAGATATACATTATGGATGCACTTTGTCTGATCATGTGGTATGGGGGAGGGGAAGTCAGCAGAAACTGGACAGGGCTGCACAAAAATAGTGCACGGTAACGATTAAACAGGCATCAAGCATGCCTGCCGAACACAACCACATACACAGACAGAATCACGTAGAACATGAACACAGAACAAACAACAGATGAGCCGAACCTTTGTCCTTCAACTGCTTGCATGAGAGGTCTAGTTTACTTAAGCACTTGGATCGATCAAGTTCTGTGGATAAATGTGGTTTAAATGTTACTTTCCATACAGCAAGAAACGGAATCAATGGGTACTGATTTTACCTGGCATAATACAGATGCTCATACAGCAAGCTCAAGTATGAATAAATATTTGCTTGACAGTCAACATTTACTTAAAAGAATAGGAAAAAAATTAATTAAAATATATCTCCAACATTTTTTCAGAATTAAAAAAAAAAAAATCACACACCTGTCTTGATAAAAAGGTACAGTGAACATGCTCCTCTCACTGGAAGCCTTGGCAACAATGCCCCAGTGTCCACATCAAACATGGCAACTCTTGGGATGGTCATGTGACTTTCCTCATCATGTTACAGTTGGCGGCCTGGTGCTGTTCCATTTTCCCAGGCAAAGATTTCTGTATCACACCAACATACATCTCTTCTAGCAATGACGGCAAGTTCTAGTTGTTCATTCACTTTTGTCTGATTCCAGAATTTTAGTGTTGTGCGCACATACAAGGGGAAGTCAATAAATAAGTCATAAACGTTTATTCGATGGCAAGAAAATGTAGTTGGTGGTTTATAAAGGTGTCATTAGGTGACAGCTACATCAAACTTGCCATTAGTCAGGCGACGCTGGGTGTTGCATGCACATTTGCAACACAGAAACAAAATGACTACTGCACTTACAGAGTGTATCCTCAAAGAACAACGTATTGTTGTGCAGTTTTTTGGGGCAAAACAGCTGCCTGCAAAAGATATTCATAAGGAAAAACTTCTCAAGTTATGCTGACAAATTTTTATCCAGTAAAGTGGCGCATAGCTATGTAAAAAAAAATTTAAAATTTTTTTGAAAACACACCTTGATAGCAAACATTTCAATAATGATAGAAAAGTTGAATGTGGAGTAACAATGTGGTTTATAAAACACAGCATGGTTGGTGGAAACTTGAAAAATAAAGGGATAGCGACATCAGTGTACGTTAAAAAAATAAATGATTGTAAAGCTGTTATCGCTTTTTTGTTTGTTAGAGAACCATTTGTGACTTACTTATTCGCAGATCTGACTTATTTGTGTGCAGACTGCTGGTTCGGACTTTGAAAACAAACACAGCTAACATGTCATTTATTATGACTTGTTGAGGTTAGGGGAAAGAACACCAAAATGTAGATAAAACATGTCTTTTGAAGATAAGAACTCTGCTGTCATAATCCCAGGGATGCCTTTTTATTCCACCCAAATTCTAGATTGTGTGGATTGAGTTTATGCATCATAACTATGCATTACTTAACTAACCTTTCAACTGACCGTGATTTTTCTCTGCCGTCAAATTGTAGGCTCCAACTCCAGGTGTGTTTTCTGTTGAAGATAGGAAGGAAATATTTCAAAAGAGAAACAAATGTTGGCTCTTCTTTAAATAACGGTCGCTAGCTGGAAGGCGACGGTCGCTTAGGTGGAGTTCACTCCCTTGGCTGCAGTGCAAATACAGAGTGGTAAAGAGGGAACGAAACAAATGATATAGTTACCTGTCATCCTAGGGTTAGGCTTAGGGTTTGGGTTAGAATTTGGGGTACGGTTAGGGCGACAGAAGCTTATCGCTCATTACGACATACAGATCCGCAGGTCTCACATCTACGGTCACTAAGTCGTGCGTCGCAAGACCGAGGTCGTCGCTACTGTCAGTCGCAGCGCGTGGTGTAGCTCTAGCAGGCATGTCGACCTCACTTTGTTTTTTGATTCGTGACTTGTCCGCTCCGTATTTGCACTGCAGCCAGGGGAGTGAACTCAGACTAAGCGGCCGTTGCCTTCCAGCTAGCGACCGTTATTAAAAGGAGAGCCTAAATGTTTAAACTTATTTCCACATTTGAAAACTGGTGCCACTATACTATACAGCTCAGAAACATGGATTCTACCCCGAAAAGATGGACTGACACTGAAAGCTTTTGATACATGGCAAATGTAGAAAACAGTTACGAATCTTGCTGGTGAATGAATGCAAAGGTGAGAAAATATATTTTGATATATTATTAATAATAACATTAAAATAAAATATATAATTTGCAAGGCCGTTAAATTGTTAAATTAAACATACAAATTAATCATTTTATTATTCTGTGAGCTGAGAACTTTGAGAGCCTGGCAGTGAATTTTAAGGACACATTTTTAAATGTAACTATTTGTTATCAGTTATATATTATGTCTTTTTTTTCGTGATTCGACCAGACAACAGAGAAAGCTGAAACAGTCAAAACTAAACACACTAACATTGTTAGTAACAAGTTTTAACAACTCTAACACGCCGCATCTTATTGAATATTCTTTTCTCAAAAACAACGTTTTGTCCACTTACCACACATCTCATTGAATCTTTTAAGTCTTGCTCGAGAAAATGCCATGATGTTTTGGTTACAAACACAGCCGTGTCGTTACAAATTTAAGAATTCACAAATAAAAACAGAAAACGCTGATCCCACAAGCTGCCACAGACAGGGTTGAAGTCTGCGCTTCAAGCAAAACTGACCAATCGTTGTTTACTTCCGGAAAGCTGTCCAATAGCTGCTTACTTCCTAGCAGGACAAAGTTTCAGGTATCATCATCATCCTGTGCCCTGCCAACTGGCGAAGGCGCTCTTGCGTCTCCACAGATCACGATCCCTGGTTGCCTGGAACAGCTCTCTTGACGATATCCCTCCTTGCCATCGTTTCACCCTATTCAGCATCATCTCTCTTGGTCTGCCTCTACATATACCCGTTTTCCACTGATCTTTCCAGTTGTCACGATGTTCTCCAATGTCTTACTTCTCATATGTGGCCAAAGAACACTGTTTTCTCTTTCTTATTGTTGTATATAAAGAAGAATGCTTAAAAGATCTTAGACAGCCAAAAAGAGAAATTAAGAGTTTTTGAAAACTTATCACAAACATCAGAAGAAAGCAGTCATCCTTTTTTGGCTTGGTTATGAGAAGAGGGAAAATGGAACATGTTGTGACCACTGGAAAGATCTGTGGAAGGAGGGATATAGGAAGACAACGAGAGAAGATTCTTGACAGTCTTGTTGTGTCAGCACACAAACTGATACATGCTGCTGGAGATCGCAGATTGTGGAGGGGCATGATTGCCCACTCCAGTCGCCAAGGCACCTGATGATGAAGACAGAGTTACTTTCATTAGCTTTTTTTTTCAAGCAATCGTTGTTAGTTACTCTGGCCAGCCATGGTATTCGAAACATTTGTCTCAGAAACTACATCTCTGTTGCTTCCAAATTCTTCATAATTTCTTCACTGACATTCCAAGATTCGCTGCCACAGCAGAACGGGTTCTGTGTAACATTTTAGCACCCTCTTTCTGACTTTAAATGAGAGCGATTTATTGCATAAAATATTTGTCCTTTTCATAAATGCAGCTTTCGCTTGACCTGTTCTGCTTGTAATCTCTGTCATACATTTTCTATCTGATGATGTGATTGTTCCCAGCAGTGTTGCCACTTTTCTTTGACAAAAAAAAAAACACACACACACACACACACACATCCAAAACGGAGTCCAAAAATATCTAAAAACATCTAAATGTGCATGAAAAACATTACATAGCATGGATATGACTTACCCTATAGAATCATGTCCTCATCTTGACTGAAGTCTGCCTCACAAGATCCACAGGATAAACTTAGCTTGGATGATGAAGTTGAAGCTTCAGATCCCAAATGACTCTGGAATGCTTTAGCTGTTCCAATTTCTTTTAATATCCAGTCAGGGAGCTGAAAAGTGGAACAGCCTTTTACAACTGTTATCAGGCCGAATTTTACTGTCAATGTAGCATTTAAGAGGTCAAATTTCATCCTGTGTCTTAGGTTAGATTTGATAAATTCACTCCAAATGGAAAACATCTAGAGAAACTTCTACCATCTAAACGTCAAAAACGCCATCTAAATGGAAGGGGAAAACATCTAAATCTGGATGTAAAACATCCAAAGTGGCAACACTGGTTCCCAGATATATGCATTTTAGGTAACACCGAGGCTAATCGCGTTTTAACCACATTTAGCCACTCCCAACTTGCACAAAACTGCAGCCACGAGTTAACAACTAACAATACAATGCTATATGTGCAGAATAAATATTCACAAATCATCATCGTGTTGTGACATGATATATCACATAAGCTTGCAGTTTGTGTCTCAATATTGTTTTAACCCATGCAATCCAATTCAGCAACTGTTTTATTTTTTAAGTTTCTTGTTCTCCTTTGACCTTAGTATTCCACGTGTGGGCAGTGGCCCCATGGTTAGGAGGGAGGGGAAGAATAGATCTACTGCACCCTAAAAACAGTGTCGTAAAAGACAACTAGGTTAGTTGTGTATCCTTGCGTGTGGTTTTTCTAGGCAAATTTACGTCCAGTAGTTTGCCTTTGCTTTCTGGTAGGTCGGCTTTCTTGATACCACTGTCGAAACCAACGCAAGGCGCATGGCCCGCAGCTGGGACAGAACCCGGCATCTCGGCATTACGAAGCTTTCGCATAGACTTAGCCACAGAGCCGACAAAAGACAACTAGTTAGAGGTATTTCCCTTGAAATTGACGTTAATGGGCCACAGAGACAAGGAACCAACAGGCAACTTTAAAAAAAAAAAAGCGTTATCTGGACAACGGAAGTGCCCGTGAAACTCAAATTCTGGAACGAAGTCAAAGTTGAGAGGTGGACGAACAACCAGAACATTCCTCCGAAATCTGTCTGCTAGACGTGTTATTGATGTCTTATGAGAGGTAAAGTATGTCGGAGATCCATTGCAGTTGATCGAAGCGGCTCCTTCTCCCGCGCGTGTTCCGGTGCCCAAATGATCAGCATTTGAGATTTAGCAGTGAAAACTTTCAGACGCCAATATTTATTCATAGTGGTATGTAGTACTGTTTAAACTATATTCAAGTCTAAACTTTAACGGTGTCGTGTTTATCTTTGTTAATTATTCTGTGGCTTGGGCGTTGCGAACGCGTTTTTGTAATGCCGGAGTGCCAGGTTCGATCCTTGCGCTGGTTTGGACAGAGGTATCGAGAAGCCGACAGTCCAGTAGCAATGGCAAACTACTGGACGTAACTTTGCCTAGATAAACCACATCAGCCAAAAAATGCTGGGGTTGGTTCTGCAACGCCACGTAAAGGATACGCAACTAACTTGTAATACTTCTGTCATCCTTCATGTATGTCTGTTTATCAACGTAACATCTGTTCTCGCTTTATGTTAGTTTGCAGTCAGCTTATATCTACGTATTTCAGTCATAATCATAACGGATTCACCGCGAAATTCTTAAACCTGATTGATTTAGTCGCTTGTACTGCTCAATCGAAATGCGTTGTGGTTGATTCTTTCCATATTGTCGCCATGTTTAATCTTTTGCCACGGTAAGCCTGTATTGATTCTTTAATAACATTGGATCATATTCATATATGAACGTGTATTTGCTAAGGTATTTGAATTTGAGGCTCAATTGTTAACTCTTACTCCTCTTGCCTTTTCTTCTCCTCTTCATCTGTCTTCTTCTATTGCTTCCGCTGCCTTCCCACTTTTCCGCCCCTGTCTTCTTTTCCTGGTCTCATTCTTCCTTGCTCTTTGCTGCCTTTCCCCCACCTTTTTCCCCCTTTATCGCCAGAACATTTACACTGCAATTCTGGTGGGGTCTGTTGGTATTGGCGTCTCTAGCAGCGGCCGTATATATTTACTTTTCTGGATTTCAGAGTGACTAATTGTTGGTTTAGCCATTTTTAAAGAGGGAGAGAGAAATCTCGCGTGATTTTTATTAGCACGGGATCGGAGCAGTTAAAGGAAGATTCGCTTGTAATGAAGTTGAAACTCTGATGATGATTACGACTACGATTCCTTGCTTCTTCTATTCCGCGATTCTATTTCTAACGCACAGAGCCCATTTACGCTGTGTTGTAGATTTCACCAGATGTTGGATTAGGCCGTCACCCTTCAAAGTCCAAGTCGAATCCCAATTCATTGCCACCAAGTCCAAAATGAAGTCCCAAGTCAACAAGAATGCTTCCAAGTGTAGTCTCAAGTCAAGTCATGCACCAAGTCATTTGCAAGTCGTGCGTGGGACAATCAAAAATGGGAGAAAATACAGAACCAAACACAACCGGTATGAGGGTGCCAACAACTTCATGAGTTGTTTACAAGAGCGGAACAAAGCTAATGTGAAAGCTTGATAATTCAAAACACACTTGATTCCATCTTGGTTTATATGAAAACGTTTTAAAATGCGAAGTTGACCACGAAACATCACAGTGGCTGGCCACGAAAAAAAAAAAAAAAAAAAAAAAAAAAACAAGTCCAGTCTTGAATGGCTGGACAAAATTCCAAGTCGAGTCTCGAATCGCTGGACAAAATCCCAAGTCGAGTCGCAAGTCGTTTATTGACAAGATTTAAGTAGGATTCAAGTCCAAGTGGTGTCACTTGTGTCCGGACCTCTAGCCTCAACCTCTCAGAATTTTCAGAAACTAAAATCAAGTACATTATATATATATATATATATATATATATATATATATATATATATATATATATATATATAATATATATATATATATATATATATAAATAAATATAGATATATATATATATATATATATATATATATATATATATATATATATATATATATATATACATATATAAAATGTTAAATTTAGGAAAAAGATAGAAAGTTGATACACCACAAGTACAGCACAAAGAGGCACTGGAAATGTAAAAAGCTTGGGCAAACTTAGTGCCATTGGAAACTCATCATGCAGCAGGTCCTTTGCAGAACGTCGCTCTCGTCACATTCTGCCTAAGAAATTTTTTTTTCTCGTCAGATCTCCCTTCCTCCTCGTGCACTAACCTACTTAAGGTGTCATTTATATCCAGTGCTCATCTACGTGCTGGACGACGCCTGCCCCTCCTTTCTGGCATCATGCTTTTTGCTACTATTCTTTATGATCCAGCTTAGCGTTTGATATGACCCAAATGTTGCCGTTTATGAGATAATCTTCCTGGGTATTCAGATCTTTTAGAACGTCAGTATTTCGTTTTGTCTTTGTCTGTGGTATTCTGAGATTTTGAAACAAACAGGGGAGGGGGGGGGGGGGGACAGCCGAGATGTGTGTAATACGCTAAAAGCTACGGCGTCATTTGAAATATGAGTTAAAAAAGATGTTTAAAGATCCGGTTATCGTCAACTAAAGATTACTAAATGTAACATATGTTATAAAGTTCTCAGATTTCAGGGAGGAACGTTTGTTTCACACGAGGCTATGAAAGCTGAATGTTACTGTAGTGAACATTGTAGAGTAACAGATTACAACCTGGCCACTTTTAAGTAGCGTTATTTAAAACACAACAGAGCCTGTGCTGTTTGAAACTTCTAAACAACCACGACTTTACAGTGTCCTTATAAGAGGCATTCTTGTGGAATCTAGACTTTGCTCCTGGTTATTTTAAATCAAATTTTTTTTTAAATCTTTCATTTATTTCCACCATGAGCCGAAAATCGGCAAGGATTTTGAAGAGGTTGATTCTGTTCGTCCCTTTATTGTTCGTCATTTTTACCTGTGGTAGGTTGTTTATTCTGGCCAACAATTCGGTATTCTTAACGGAAACTGAGATGCCTCCATGGATGGTCAACGGATTTGCCAGAAGGGATCATCTAGCCCGGGACCGTCTGCAAATGAATGTGTCTGTACCAAAGTCGCTTACGGGTAAGATTTTCAGTGATGACCTGTGTTTAGGCAGCCTCCCCAAGTTTTCCTCGATATTGTCAACAACATTCAATATATTTTTTTATTCTTTTATACTCTGATTATACTTGCACACAATATAATCCTCAAATGTCATCCTTGCGTCAAGAAAAAATAATCTTTGCATGGAACTGAACGTTTTATAGTTCTAGCGACACGGTGTTTCGCGGTTGTGTGCATACATAGCAGACATCTCTGTACTCCCAGGGACGACCCCAGGGATTTCATAAACGCCTGCACAGAGGACTGCTCCTGAAAATGAACCTACATACATCAGAGTTCTATGCTGCTGCAACATGCTGTATCTCTGTCTCTTTCTGCCTCTCACTGACTCTCTGTCTTTCTGCTTCTCTCTCTGTCTATCTATGGGTCTGTCTCTTTGTGCATCTCTCTGCTTCTCTGTGTCCCTCTGCATCTCTGTGTATCTCTCCATATCTGTCTCTCTTTGTCACTCTGTCTCTATGTCTGTCTTTATCTACCTATTTCTGTCTCTCTACCTCTCGTTGTCTATTGTTTCCGCTCTCTCTATCTTTCCTTCTCTCTCTTTGTTCTCTTTACTACTACCCCTGTCTCTCTTTCCCACCTCTATCTTTCTCCCTTTCTCCCTTTCCACTTTCTCCACCTCTCTATGTCTCTCTTTACGCCCTTACCCACTCTCTCCGATCTCGCTTCCCTCTATCAGTAGTATATCATGTACCAAACGTATATCCTCCTACGCTCCCCCTCCTACGCTCCTCCTCCTACGCTCCTCCTCCTACGCCCCTTCTCCTACGCTCCTCCTCCTACGCCCCTCCTCCTACGCTCCTCATCCTACGCTCCTCCTCCTACTCTCCTCCTCCTACACCCCTCCCTCTACTAGGCCAATGATCAGATAAGGCTCTGGGGGACAAATCGCTGTTTGTTGATAATTTCCCCCATTTTATTAGCCGAAGTATATTTTAGTAGGTATAATGTCTTAGATATAATAAAAAGTTAAGATTTTGTGGGTGGCATAGATATTTATTAAAATGTACAATCTTCAAATAAAAAAAAAAGACAAAACAAATTTCTTAGGATTTTTGTCAGGGGCGCCACTTTTTACTAGTGCCCCATATGATTCCCCTCGTCGCATCGGGGCGTCCCCTATATCAATCTGATAATAAAAAAGCTGCTGAGTAGTGGTCAGGTGTGTGAATAGCGTTATACCCCTTTAACAGTAAGATGAAACTAGCTGTAGAGACATATAATATCATTATTTATTATGGACTCCTGCGGGCGACACCCGTTAACCGCACTGATAGCGGGACCTATCGGAAATGGTAAAACTGTATTTATGCGAAAATGTTTAAAACATCTGGGCGATATGGTGAACCCGGTACTGGAGAAGAAATTTGGTGTTATTGTGAGACATTACCAATTTTGTCATAAACGCTTGGGCAGAGAGAAACAAAAGTCTAAAATATACCTGTGTGGGAATAATGGCCGGACAAGTAAGGAAACATTAGTTGTCCGGGGGTATATAGTGGGGCTGTCACTTTACAACGCCATACCAAAGTCAGGCTTAAAGATGTCAAACGGTGGTTAAGTCACCAAGAAGCATATACGCTGCATTAACCAGTCCGTCGATATATCAAGAAACCTCCAATTATAACTAGTGGCAACAAACAACAATTCCAAGCTAATCTGATAATGTGATCGTTATGAAAAGACATCAAAGGGATGTCTTAACTAGTCACTTGAATGGTGTAATTTCTTTGAAACCGATATAGAATAGCTGAAAGCCACAATACCAAATTGTCCCTGTGATTTATTCCTGCTATCATCATTTTGCGAAAATAAATATTCTGAAGATATCCCTTCTGACATACCTCTGATGTCAGTTGCTGAAGTATTTATATATCTCTACAGTCTCAAAAACAGCAATACATCCGGTTTAGACGGAATCAGCAATAGAATCTCCGGCACTGCTGCATCTGCTATGTGCAAGTCGTTGACTTTTATCAACAACCTGTGTCTTGTTGAAGGCTTCTTTCCATCAGCCTTTAAGATATCTAAATTTATTCACATTTAAAATTCGTTTTCCTGCGACAGTAGCATTCCATGTAACCATAGACCCTGTTGTAATCACTATCGAAACCACTAGAAGAACCATTCATAATATAACATTTTAATATTTAAATCGCAACAAACTTATAGTAGATAACCAGTCAGGGTTTCGACCAAAATATTCTTGCCACACGGCCTTAACAAACGTGATAGAAAACTGCCATCAGAATATTAACGATATGAAAATATATTGATGGCTGTTTATAGACTTTAAGAAAGTCTTTGACATGATAGACCATAACATTCTTATAGGAATATTAGAAACAATGAAATTTAACCCTAGGCTATTAAAGGTAATAAAATCCTTTCTGTTTAATAGAAAACAAATTGTCTCATGCAATAAATCCTTATCGCAGACAACTACTTTAAATATTTGGGGTTGCCTCAAGGCTCGATTCTCGACCCTCTTTTGTTCAATATTTACATAAATGATCTTCCTTTGTTTGTCATCCTTTTGCGATTTAATCGCAGATGTCTGTACCATCTATGCAAATGCTAAAGCATGTCATGTGATAGAGTCGTTTTTACAACAAACATTAAACAATGTAGTCAAATGAAGCAGTGCAAACCGTGTGTAAATAAACATTATTAAAACAAAATCTATGCTAATAACGACTAAACGAAAAGACTATCCAGTTTAAATTCACAGAGTGCGCTTCAACTCTACATTGGATTTACTCAAGTAGAAAGTGTAACTGAACGCAAAGCACTAGGGTTCTTCACTGATGCAAATTTAATCAATAACTCTCATGTACAAGCGCTTGTGAAACAAACAGCTAAAAAGGTTTACCAACTTGAAAAAATTAAAAAACTTTCTGGATGAAAACACAAAAAAGATATTATATACTTCTCACATCCAGACATATATAGACTATTGCTCTACAATATGGGATGGCTGTTCCAATTCTGTTATCAAGCGGCTCGCATCAATGCAAAAGTGTGCCATTCGCTTACAAAATAATCAAGGGACAGTGAGTTTCGAAACATATAAAGGTCTTATGCTACTACCCCTTCGTGAACGTCTATTGTTCAATAAGGTGAAATTTATTCACAAAGTTTTATCCCAAAAGGCTCTAGGTTACTTATGGCCGTTGTTAAAATATAATGGAAGGCATAGTAAATACCTAAACATATTACAGATCCCTAAACCTAGAATAGACCTTTACAAATCACATTTGACGTACTACGCAGCTCAATTGTAGAACTATCTTCCACAACAAATCAAAAATACAACTAGTCCCTATACATACTACAAGAAACTGTTTGAATATTATATGAGCACAGATTACATGCCCCCATAGAAGATAAAAAATATTTTAGAAGGGACGCACATTTTTCCTAGAATTTTTGAAACTACTACGGTGTACGGCAGTTAGAAATGTACACATTCCAGTGCTTGTATTGCATATTTTTGATGCTATTGATAATGTTTACTATTACTTGCTGTATGAGTAAATCAGAAATGATGTAGGGAAGGAGGGATACCTCGAAAGGAGAATGTTAGACGGGCCTGCCTACCCAATTCTTAACCCTTTAAAAATAAATATTGTTCGTTCGTTCATATAGGTCAGAATTCATGAATCGAACATTCATAAAGTTTTTTTTTAAAGACCACGGTTTTAATTTTTCACTACGGAAAACATAGATGTGAATTAGAGGTGGTGGAAAGGTTCAACTCATACTGAAAGAAAAGAAGTGATGGTATTCCATTCACTAAAACCAACACGCAACGTTATATATGTGGGATGTGTTGGGTAGTCTCTTTTGCTGAATTACAATCATTCATATCACCGGGGCATTTGGATGGCACCCGTGACAGTTAACCTCAGTAGACAAGAAGAAGTGTGGTCAATGTTTTATTCAAACGCAATAGTTCCAGCACCTATGTTTAAAAAAAATGGGATTGTGTCAGACTCGCGCATGCCAGGTATACTTATAAGAAAGGTTATATGCCTTTATGACTTTATTGTACGAAGTTGGTCTAGCTGAAATTCAGTTTCTTAACGTTTAAAAAATATTCTAGAGAATGAAGTCTTGATAGAGTACAGCCTACACAAAGACAGCCACAAAGAACCCATCAAGATGACATTGCCGGTATCTACAAAAACAGGTAAGCGTTTTATCGACGCTTTGAAACTACTAGAAAATGAGGGAGTCTGTTATGCCATAATGAGAATTCATTACAACAAATATACGTACATAGCCGTCTTTAGACTTTATGAGATAGGGACTCAGCCTATGTGAACACTTGATATTATGTTAGTACTGACCACCGTGTGTGTCAAACACTGACATAATACTGTTTGGCGAGTGTAAGGTAGATATTGATAGCGAAATGAGCATTGTGTACTTCCGCTGCGACCTGGTAGCCTTAAAACCTATCGGCGATGTCATGGCTCCGTTATTGCAGACGGTACCTATTATGGATACAGTTTCGGCCTCTGTGTTTGACAATATCCTTAATGTCCCGTGTAGTCGTTTTTCGACATAGTGAAAATACGTTTAACCACCAACACAGGTAAAACGATCCAACTCAAGAGTGGAACTTCGGTGGTTATGTTACATTTTATAACCCGGAGAATTTCAATCTAAAATAACGATGAGACACGCTCCATTACATCAAAGTCCTGAAATGTATAAAGACTTTTCTTGCCACCAAGCATGACATGGCTTGCGGGTATTTATCGACGGGAGAAGTCAACGAGGACGTAGTCTGTGTAATCTCTTAAGTGGTTTAGGTCGTATGGTCTTCCAGGGTAAAAGACAGGTGATAATGCACTGCTAAGATAAGGTGTCAGGAAGGGTTTGCAAGTCGCCTAAGACGCTTTAGCCGGTCGCAATATTGGTGAAAAATTAAGAGAACACGTCAAGGAAGCGGGAAAAAGGTTACTTCAAGGAGCTGTCGATCACGTGGTCGGCAACCAATAAGGCAGCGGGATTCAGAGACGTCAGAGACATGCTGCGCCGCCTGGGGAACCTTTGAGTAAAAAGATTTAAAGCGTCACCCTGACCTCGTCGTTCTCACGAACAATGCCAGCCTTGCCAGAAGAAGAAGTACTTGGATATCTTTGATAATGTCATTGATTCATTATAGTTTATGTGAATGTCTTTACATAGGTTCAGATTTACTTAGCGTACCACCGACACAAACAGCAGTTGAGGAGGGTCAGTTTGTGGAAATACGTCAGCTGGCTTCACTAGCCCCTGGAGTCCCTATACAGTGTGCGGTCTCAGGAAACAGTGAAGAATACTTGGATTTTTTAAACATCATTTTACACGTCTGATCCAAAAGTCACATTAAGCAACAGCGATAGTATATCACCCGATGTCCAGGTGGCACGAGTAAACTATTACATGCACAGTTTATTATCTCAAGTCCACGTTTCCTTTAACGACACTTTGATTGCATATTGCGAAAACACTTATCAGTATAGAACGTACTCGGAAGCCATGCTGAATTACTGTGAAGAGGCCAAGAAGGAATCTCTTTCGGCCGCCATGAATCTCAGCAACACGCCAGGTTTTATTGATGATACTCAAGATACTGGTAATAAAGGACTAAAATACGTCAACAGTTAACCAGCGTCAGTCAAGAAATTGATATAATGGGGAGCTTACACGCTGACATTTTAGGCCAAGACGGCTACCCATTAGACGGTGTATATGTGAAGATCAAACTACACCTTTTAAAACCGTCGTCAATCTTATAGCTCACGATGCCGGATTTGGTTACAAATACGTTATAATGCACGCTACCATGATGGTTCGAAAAGCAAAATTAAATCCGGCCATGTCTCTGGGCCACGAGAAAACCTTAATCCAGACCAGTGCCAAGTATCCTATAAAAGGAATGAATCTAAAAATGATTTATATACCCATAGGAATGTTGTCTCAAACGCGAAAGAATCTCTTTCTGAGTCAGACACCGACCCTGGACCACTGAATGAACTAACAACCACAGTGAAATTTATACAAGAGTCAAAATTGCTGATATAGACAACATATTTCAGGCGAACAAAAGAAGAAGAAGAAGAAGAAGGAGATGTCGACCAGACTAGTGACTGGACTAATTAACTCTGCAGCCTTCAACGGCTCAAACAAGACTAACCTCCTAATTTCCAATACTGCCAGTTAACATATCTTAACGTGTATGTACACGGTCGTAGTATGTCCAGTAAACTGTTAACGCAGTACCCACAATATCCACATTCAGTACCCACAATATCCACACTCAGCACCCACAATATCCACACTCAGCACCCACAATATCCACATTCAGTACCCACAATATCCACACTCAACACCCACAATACCCACACTCAGCACCCACTATATCCACAATCAGCACCTACAATATCCACATTCATCACCCCCAATATCCACATTCAGCACCCACAGTATTCACATTCAGTATTTACACTCAGTATCACCACTCAGTTCCTATCCTTAATACCCCCAATAATGTCTCCCACGGAGCAGACAACCCATGTCATCATGAAATACATTTAACTGTTTTTGTTACAGAATCCCTGGAGACTGTGAAGTTACCGCCCTTGACTGTAAAGTTACCGCCCTTTGTGGAATACTGTGATGCTAGTTGTCCAGGTTTGTTAGACTGTTGATTGCCGCCTCCTTTGATCCCACAGGCAACCCTTCGCCACATGTTTGTAGTCTTGTTTTTTTTTAAAAAGTGTTTTCCTTCCTGAAGTCTGTAAGATTAACTTCTCAAGGATGAGAACCACACAGGTACACATTCAGGAAACCCCGCTCAACCGCGCATTTATCTAGCACAGATATATTGGGGCACCAAAAGACGTTTCTAAAGTAACCTTAGTGCAGTGTTGGTGAGATTTGTGTGGTGCTCGTTTTACTCCGGCGCTCTCAAGTGTATCGCCTTTAGTTTCAGAGTATCAATATGTCCCCGTGAATCGCCTTCATGTCTCAGGGTATCAATATGTCCCTGTGTATCGCCTTCATGTCTCAGAGTATCAATATGTCCCTGTGTATCTCCTTCATGTCTCAGAGATCAATATGCCCTTGTGTATCGCCTTCATGTCTCAGAGTATCAGTATGTCCCTGTGTATCTCCTTCATGTCTCAGAGATTAATATGCCCTTGTGTATCGCCTTCATGTCTCAGATTATCAACATGTCCCTGTGTATCGCCTTCATGTGTCAGGATATCAATATGCCCCTGTGTATTGCCTTCATGTCTAAGAGTATCAATATAACCCTGTGTATCGCCTTTATGTCTCAGAGTATCAATTATGTCTCAGAGTATCAATATGCCCTTGTGTTTAGCTTCATGTCTCAGTGTATCAATATGCCAATGTGTATCGCCTTCATGTCTCAGAGTATCAATATGCCCTTGTGTATCACTGTGTCACTGTCTTTCGCTATGAAGTCTCCACGTATCACCGTATCTCTGTGTGACCCAAATGTGTCTTTACATCAGTATGTCAATGTATAACATCTGTGGGTAATACCATGTGTTTATGTCTCACTATGTCTGTATGTAATAATACTATATTTATGTATCCACGTGTTTCTATGTAATACCATTATATTTATGTATCACTGTATTTCTGTGTCATACCATTATATTTAGGTACCACTGTGTCTTTTATGTAATAATATTATATTTTGGTACCACTGTGTCTCTCATATAATACCATTATATTTAGGTACCACTGTGTCTCTTATGTAATACCATTATATTTAGGTACCACGGTGTCTCCTATGTAATACCATTATATATATATATATATATTACTGTGTCTCTTATGTAATACCATTATATTTAGGTACCACTGCGTCTCTTATGTAATACCATTATATTTAGGTACCACGGTGTCTCTTATGTAATACCATTATATATATATATATTACTGTGTCTCTTATGTAATACCATTATATTTAGGTGCCACTGTGTCTCTTATGCAATACCATTATATTTAGGTACCACAGTGTCTCTTATGTAATACCATTATTTTTTAAATACCACGGTGTCTTTTGTGTAATACCATTATATATATTTATATATGTATTACTGTGTCTTCGATATAATACCATTATATTTAGGTATCAATGTGTCTCTCGTGTAATACCATTATATTTAGGTACCACGGTGTCTCTTATGTAATACCATTATATTTAGGTATCTCTGTGTCTCTTATGTAGTACCATTATATTTAGGTATCTCTGTGTATCTTATATAATACCATTATATTTAGGTACCACAGTGTCTCTTGTGTAATATCATTATATATGTGTATCACTGTGCCTCTTATGTAATACAATTATATTTATGCATCACTGTGTCTCTAATGTAATACCATTATATTTAGATATCACTGTGTTTCTTATGTAATACCATTATATTTGGGTATCACTGTGTCTCTTATGTAATACCGTTATATTTATGTATCACTGTGTTTGTTATGAAAAACCGATATATTTATGTATCACTGTGTTTGTAATGTAATTACTTTATATTTAAGAATCACTGTGTTTTTTATGTAATACCGTTATATTTATGTATCACTGTGTCTGTTATGTAATATCATTATATATATGTATCACTGTGTCTCCGATGTAATAATATTATATATATGTATCACTTTGTCTCCTATGTAATACCATTATAATAGGGTAGCACAATGTCTCTTGTGTAATATCATTGTATATATGTATCACTGTGCCTCTTATGTAATACCATTATATTTAGATGCAACTAAGTCTATTATGAAATACCATTAGGTAGCACTGCGTCTCTTATGTAATACCATTATATTTAGGTAGCACTGTGTCTCTTATGTAATACCATTATATTTAGGTAGCACTGTGTCTCTTATGTAATACCATTATATTTAGGTACCACGGTGTCTCCTATATAATACTATTATATTTATGTATCGCTGTGTTTGTAATGTAATTACAATATATTTATGTATCACTGTGTTTGTTATGTAATACCGTTTTATTTATGTATCACTGTGTTTGTTATGTAATATCATTGTATTTATGTATCACTGTGTTTGTTATGTAATATCATTGTATTTATGTATCACTGTTTGTTATGTAATAGTATTATATTTATGTACCACTGTGTTTGTTATGTAATACTGTTATTTTTATGTATCACTGTGTTTGTTATGTAATATCATTATATTTATGTATCACTGTGTTTGTTTTGTAATATCATTATATTTATGTATCACTGTGTTTGTTATGTAATATCATTATATTTATGTATCACTGTGATAGTTATGTAATATCATTATATTTATGTATCACTGTGATAGTTATGTAATATCATTATATTTATGTATCACTGTGATAGTTATGTAATATCATTATATTTATGTATCACTGTGATAGTTATGTAATATCATTATATTTATGTATCACTGTGTTTGTTATGTAATATCATTATATTTATGTATCACTGTGATAGTTATGTAATATCATTATATTTATGTATCACTGTGTTTGTTATGTAATATCATTATATTTATGTATTACTGTGTTTGTTATGTGAAATCATTATATTTATGTATCACTGTGTTTGTTATGTAATATCATTATATTTATGTATCACTGTGATAGTTATATAATACCGTTATATTTATGTATCACTGTGATAGTTATATAATACCGTTATATTTATGTATCACTGTGATAGTTATATAATACCGTTATATTTATGTATCACTGTGATAGTTATATAATACCGTTATATTTATGTATCACTGTGATAGTTATATAATACCGTTATATTTATGTATCACTGTGATAGTTATATAATACCGTTATATTTATGTATCACTGTGATAGTTATATAATACCGTTATATTTATGTATCACTGTGTTTGTTATATAATACCGTTATATTTATGTATCACTGTGATAGTTATGTAATACCGTTATATTTATGTATCACTGTGATAGTTATATAATACCGTTATATTTATGTATCACTGTGTTTGTTATATAATACCGTTATATTTATGTATCACTGTGATAGTTATATAATACCGTTATATTTATGTATCACTGTGATAGTTATATAATACCGTTATATTTATGTATCACTGTGTTTGTTGTTATATAATTTACCTGTTATATTAATATACCGTATCATTTATGTATCACTGTGATAGTTATATAATACCGTTATATTTATGTATCACTGTGATAGTTATATAATACCGTTATATTTATGTATCACTGTGTTTGTTATATAATACCGTTATATTTATGTATCACTGTGATAGTTATATAATACCGTTATATTTATGTATCACTGTGATAGTTATATAATACCGTTATATTTATGTATCACTGTGTTTGTTATATAATACCGTTATATTTATGTATCACTGTGATAGTTATATATATACGTTATATTTATGTATCACTGTGATAGTTATATAATACCGTTATATTTATGTATCACTGTGATAGTTATATAATACCGTTATATTTATGTATCACTGTGTTATTGTTATATAATACCGTTATATTATGTATCACTAGTGTTTGTTTTATATAATACCGTTATATTTTATGTATCACTGTGTTTGTTATATAATACCGTTATATTTATGTATCACTGTGTTTGTTAATATATAATACCGTTATATTTATGTATCCGTTCTGTTATTATTCACTGTTATATTAATACCGTTATATTTATGTATCACTGTGTTTGTTATATAATACCGGTATATTTATGTATCACTTGTGTTTGTTATATAATACCGTTATATTTATGTATCACTGTGATAGTTATATAAAAAACCGTTATATTTATGTATCACTGTGTTTGTTATATAATACCGTTATATTTATGTATCACTGTGATAGTTATATAATACCGTTATATTTATGTATCACTGTGTTTGTTATATAATACCGTTATATTTATGTATCACTGTGATAGTTATATAATACCGTTATATTTATGTATCACTGTGATAGTTATATAAAACCGTTATATTTATGTATCACTGTGATAGTTATATAATACCGTTATATTTATGTATCACTGTGATAGTTATATAATACCGTTATATTTATGTATCACTGTGATAGTTATATAATATCATTATATTTATGTATCACTGTGTTTGTTATATAATACCGTTATATTTATGTATCCCTGTGATAGTTATATAATATCATTATATTTATGTATCACTGTGATAGTTATATAATATCATTATATTTATGTATCACTGTGTTTGTTATATAATACCGTTATATTTATGTATCACTGTGATAGTTATATAATATCATTATATTTATGTATCACTGTGTTTGTTATATAATATCGTTATATTTATGTATCACTGTGATAGTTATATAATATCGTTATATTTATGTATCACTGTGATAGTTATATAATATCATTATATTTATGTATCACTGTGATAGTTATATAATATCATTATATTTATGTATCACTGTGTTTGTTATATAATACCGTTATATTTATGTATCACTGTGATAGTTATATAATATCATTATATTTATGTATCACTGATAGTTTGTAATACCGTTATATTATAATGTACACTCGTTATTATTTATGTATCACTGTGTATCACTGTGATAGTTATTACAATATCATTATATATTATGTATCACTGTGTTTGTTATATAATACCGTTATATTTTATGTATGCACTGTGATAAGTTATATAATATCATTATATTTATGTATCACTGTGATAGTTATTTAATATCCATTATATTTTAGTGTATCACTGTGATAGTTTGTCCCATACTATCATATATTTATGTATCAACTGTGTTTGTTATATAATACCGTTATTTATGTATCACGTGTGATAGTTATGTAATATCATTATATTTATGTATTACTGTGATAGTGTTATATAATATCATATATTTATGTACACGTAACTTTAGTTATTGTATACATCATTATATTTTATGTACTACACACTGTGATAGTTATGTAATATCATTATATTTATGTATCACTGTGATAGTTATGTAATATCATTATATTTATGTATCACTGTGTTTGTTATATAATACCGTTATATTTAAGCACAATCATCTCTGGAGCTAACGATCCAGCATATCTCTTTTCCCGAAAGTGTCAAATAAAAATATCCATGTGTGCATAGATGTGGTGTTTATCGCATGGTATCTTAATATCTCACTGTAGACATGAGGTAGAGGATCTGCGTTTCTTAATTTTGTTATGGGAAGTAAATGCGGTCGCTATGATGCTAACCACACCCCCACCAAGTTTTGACTGGTCTATAAAATATAGGTCTAGCCCTATATGCCAAATACGCGTAAATACGTGGAAAAGGGACCTGTCAGCAGCAGCAGTAGCAGCAGTAGTAAAAGGAGTTATAGAAGTCTTGAAAGTATAAGTAGCAGCAGGAGTGTCACCAACACAAGAAGTAGTGATAGCAGTTGTACCAGTACTAGGAGCAGCAGCAGGAGTGTGATCTACACAAGAAGTAGTGATAGCAGTAGTACCAGTACTAGTAGTAGCAGAAGTGTCACCAACACAAGAAGTAGTGATAGCAGTAGTACCAGTACTAGTAGTAGCAGAAGTGTCACCAACACAAGAAGTAGTGATAGCAGTAGTACCAGTACTAGTAGTAGCAGGAGTGTCAACAACACAAGAAGTAGTGATAGCAGTAGTACCAGTACTAGTAAGTAGCAGGAGTGTCACCAACACAAGACGTAGTGATAGCAGTAGTACCAGTACTAGTAAGTAGCAGGAGTGTCACCAACACAAGAAGTAGTGATAGCAGTAGTACCAGTACTAGTAAGTAGCAGGAGTGTCACCAACACAAGAAGTAGTGATAGCAGTAGTACCAGTACTAGTAAGTAGCAGGAGTGTCACCAACACAAGAAGTAGTGATAGCAGTAGTACCAGTACTAGTAAGTAGCAGGAGTGACATCAACACAAGAAGTAGTGATTACAGTAGTACTAGTACAGTACTACCAACACAAGAAGTAGTAAGTAGCAGGAGTGTCACCAACACAAGAAGTAGTGATAGCAGTAGTACCAGTACTAAGTAGCAGTAGCAGGAGTGTCAGTAGTACAACACAACTAACACAAGAAGTAGTGATAGCAGTTAGCAGTACCAGTAACACTAGTAAGTAGTGAGACAGTAGTCACCAGCAGTAGCAGAGTGTACCAACACAAGAAGTAGTGAATTACAGTTAGTACCAGTAGTACTAGTAGTAGCAGTAGTGTCTGCCGGAGTGGTCACCACACAAGAAGTAGTGATTACAGTAGTACCAGTACTACTAGTAGTGTAGCAGGAGTGTCACCAACACAACACAAGAAGTAGTGATAACAGTAGTACCAGTACTAGTAGTAGCAGGAGTGTCACCAACAACACAAGAAGTAGTGATTACAGTAGTACCAGTAAGTACTAGTAGTAGCAGGAGTGTCACCAACACAAGAAGTAGTGATAACAGTAGTAGTACCACCAACACAAGTAGTGATAAAGTAGTAGTAGCAGCAGGAGTGTCACCAACACAAGAAGTAGTGATAACAGTAGTACCAGTACTAGTAGCAGCAGGAGTGTCACCAACACAAGAAGTAGTGATAACAGTAGTACCAGTACTAGTAGTAGCAGGAGTGTCACCAACACAAGAAGTAGTGATAGCAGTAGTACCAGTACTAGTAGTAGCAGGAGTGTCACCAACACAAGAAGTAGTGATAGCAGTAGTACCAGCAGGAGTGTCACCAACACAAGAAGTAGTGATAGCAGTAGTACCAGTACTAGTAGTAGCAGGAGTGTCACCAACACAAGAAGTAGTGATAGCAGTAGTACCAGTACTAGTAGTAGCAGGAGTGTCACCAACACAAGAAGTAGTGATAGCAGTAGTACCAGTACTAGTAGTAGCAGGAGTGTCACCAACACAAGAAGTAGTGAGCAGTGTACAGTACTAGTAAGTAGCAGGAGTGTCAACACAAGAAGTAGTGATTACAGTAGTGATTAGCAGTAGTACAAGTACTAGTAATAGTACTAGTAGTAGCAGGAGTGTCACCAACACAAGAAGTAGTGATAGCAGTAGTACCAGTACTAGTAACAGTACTAGTAGGGAGTGTCACCAACACAAGAAGTAGTGATAGCAGTAGTACCAGTACTAGTAGTAGCAGGAGTGTCACCAACACAAGAAGTAGTGATACAGCAGTAGTACCAGTACTAGTAGCAGCAGGAGTGTCACCAACACAAGAAGTAGTGATAGCAGTAGTAGTAGCAGTACCAACACAAGAAGTAGTGATAACAGTAGTAGTAGTAGCAGGGAGTGTCACCAACACAAGAAGTAGTAGTACTAGATAGCAGGAGTACCAGAAGTAGTGACTAGTAAGTACTAGTAGCAGGAGTGTCACCAACACAAGAAGTAGTGATAGCAGTAGTACCAGTACTAGTAAGTAGCAGGCAGTGTCACCAACACAAGAAGTAGTGATAGCAGTAGTACCAGTACTAGTAGTAGCAGGAGTGTCACCAACACAAGAAGTAGTGATAGCAGTAGTACAGTAGTAGCAGGAGTGTTTCACCAAACACACACGAAGTAGTAGTACTAGTAGTAGCAGGAGTGTCACCAACACAAGAAGTAGTGATAGCAGTAGTACCAGTACTAGTAATAGTAGCAGGAGTGTCACCAACACACAAACTAGAAGTAGTGATAGTAGTACAGTAGTACAGGAGTGTCACCAACACAAGTATAACAGTAGTACCAGTTATAGTAGTAGCTAGTAGTGATATTACAGTAGCCAGTACTAGTGTCAGGGAGTGTCACCAACACAAGAAGTAGTGATAGCAGTAGTACCAGTACTAGTAAGTAGTAGCAGGAGTGTGTCACCAACACAACACAAGAAGTAGTGATAGCAGTAGTACCAGTACTAGTAAGTAGCAGGAGTGTCACCAACACAAGAAGTAGTGATAGCAGTAGTACCAGTACTAGTAGTAGCAGAGTACACAAGAAGTAGTAACTAGTAGTAGCAGGAGTGTCACCAAAGTGATTACCGTCACAAGAAGTAGTGATAGCAGTCGTACCAGTACTAGCAGTGTCAGTAGTGATAGCAGTAGTACCAGTACTAGTAGTAGCAGGAGTGTCACCAACACAAGAAGTAGTGATAGCAGTAGTACCAGTACTAGTAAGTAGCAGGAGTGTCACCAAACACAAGAAGTAGTGATAGCAGTAGTACCAGTACTAGTAAGTAGCAGGAGTGTCACCAACACAAGAAGTAGTGATAGCAGTCCTACCAGTACTAGTAATAGTAGCAGGAGTGTCACCAACACAAGAAGTAGTGATTACAGTAGTACCAGTACTAGTAGTAGCAGGAGTGTCACCAACACAAGAAGTAGTGATTAGTACAGTAGTAGTAGCAGGTGTCACCAACACAAGTAGTAGCAGTAGAGGAGGTCACCAACACAAGAAGTAGTGATAGCAGTAGTACCAGTACTACTAGTAGTAGCAGGAGTGTCACCAACACAAGAAGTAGTAGTGATTAACCAGTAGTACCAGGTACTAGTAGTAGCAGGTAGTGTCCACCAAACACAAGAAGTAGTGATAGCAGTAGTACCAGTACTAGTAGTAGCAGGAGTGTCACCCAACACAAGAAGTAGTGATAACAGTAGTACCAGTACTAGTAAGTAGCAGAGTGTCACCAGAAGTAGTGATAGCAGTAGTACAGTACTAGCAGGAGTGACATCACCAACAAGAAGTCATAAGTAGTGACTAGCAGTAGTGATAGCAGTAGTACCAGTAATAGTAGCAGGAGTGTCACCAACACAATAAGTAGTGATAGCAGTAGTACCAGTACTAGTAGTAGCAGGAGTGTCACCAACACAAGAAGTAGTGATAGCAGTGTACCAGTACTAGTAATAGTAGCAGGAGTGTCACCACACACAGAAGTAGTGATTACAGTAGTACCAGTACTAGTAGTAGCAGGAGTGTCACCAACACAAGAAGTAGTGATAGCAGTAGTACCAGTACTAGTAGTAGCAGGAGTGTCACCAACACAAGAAGTAGTGATTAGCAGTAGTACCAGTACTAGTAGTAGCAGGAGTGTCACCAACACAAGAAGTAGTGATAGCAGTAGTACCAAGTACTAGTAGTAGTACAGGAGTGTCACCAACACAAGAAGTAGTGATAAACAGTAGTACCAGTACTAGTAGTAGCAGGAGTGTCACCAACACAAGAAGTAGTGATAGTAGTACAGTAGTACCAGTACTAGTAGCAGGAGTGTCACCAACACAAGAAGTAGTGATAACAGTAGTACCAGTACTAGTAGCAGCAGGAGTGTCAGAAGTAGGGATAGTAGATACAGTACTAGTGTCACCAACACAAGAAGTAGTGATAACAGTAGTACCAGTACTAGTAGTAGCAGCAGGAGTGACACCAACACAAGAAGTAGTGATAGCAGTAGTACCAGTACTAGTAATAGTAGCAGGAGTGTCACCAACACAAGAAGTAGTGATAGCAGTAGTACCAGTACTAGTAGTAGCAGGAGTGTCACCAACACAAGAAGTAGTGATAGCAGTAGTACCAGTACTAGTAAGTAGCAGGAGTGTCACCAACACAAGAAGTAGTGATAGCAGTCGTACCAGTACTAGTAAATAGCAGGAGTGACACCAACACAAGAAGTAGTGATAGCAGTCGTACCAGTACTAGTAACAGTAGCAGGAGTGTCACCAACACAAGAAGTAGTGATAGCAGTAGTACCAGTACTAGTAAGTAGCAGGAGTGTCACCAACACAAGAAGTAGTGATAGCAGTAGTACCAGTACTAGTAAGTAGCAGGAGTGACATCAACACAAGAAGTAGTGATTACAGTAGTACCAGTACTAGTAAGTAGCAGGAGTGTCACCAACACAAGAAGTAGTGATAGCAGTCCTACCAGTACTAGTAATAGTAGCAGGAGTGTCACCAACACAAGAAGTAGTGATTACAGTAGTACCAGTACTAGTAGTAGCAGGAGTGTCACCAACACAAGAAGTAGTAATTGCAGTAGTACTAGTAGTAGCAGGAGTGTCACCAACACAAGAAGTAGTGATTACAGTAGTACCAGTACTAGTAGTAGCAGAAGTGTCACCAACACAAGAAGTAGTGATTACAGTAGTACCAGTACTAGTAGCAGCAGGAGTGTCACCAACACAAGAAGTAGTGATAACAGTAGTACCAGTACTAGCAGCAGGAGTGTCACCAACACAAGAAGTAGTGATAACAGTAGTACCAGTACTAGTAGCAGCAGGAGTGTCACCAACACAAGAAGTAGGGATAACAGTAGTACCAGTACTAGCAGCAGGAGTGTCACCAACACAAGAAGTAGTGATAACAGTAGTACCAGTACTAGTAGCAGCAGAAGTGTCATCAACACAAGAAGTAGTGATAACAGTAGTACCAGTACTAGTAGTAGCAGCAGGAGTGACACCAACACAAGAAGTAGTGATAGCAGTAGTACCAGTACTAGTAATAGTAGCAGGAGTGTCACCAACACAAGAAGTAGTGATAGCAGTAGTACCAGTACTACTAGTAGCAGCAGGAGTGTCACCAACACAAGAAGTAGTGATAGCAGTAGTACCAGTACTAGTAGTAGTAGCAGCAGGAGTGTCACCAACACAAGAAGTAGTGATAGCAGTAGTACCAGTACTAGTAGTAGTAGCAGCAGCAGTAGTGTCACCAACACAAGAAGTAGTGATAGCAGAAAAGGAAATAGCAGCAACAACAGTGACAGGGGCTCAGTAGTAGGCGTTGTAGCAGCAGCAGAAGAAGTAGAAAAGATGAACTACTTGGTTGTGTAAATAGTAGGGCTGTACCGAATAGTGATTTTTACTATTCGGCCGAATACGAATAACGGAACCAACTATTCGACCGAATACGAATAGTGTATAGTATAAAATATATCTTTGAAAAAACATGCATAATGTCTTATATAGCTCCTGTAAGAGCTATATAAACCAGACTACACTCATCCTAAATTAAACAACAATTATTTGAGATGTTCTAATGAAACGGTCTTAACTTCTCCTTCTCCTTTTATTCCCACCCTCCCGCTGTTGCTGTCCCCCCAACCCCTTTCCCTTTTCCAGTTGTTCATCTACCCGCTTGTCTACATGTCCAGGAACAAAATTCCCTTTTATTCTCACTTCTCTAGTGTTTCCCTCTTAGTTTGTATACGTGTATACACCTAGTGTATACACCTAGATACGTGTTTACACATAGATACGTGTTTACACATAGATACGTGTTTTACACCTAGATACGTGTTTACACATAGATACGTGTTTTACACCTATATAAGTGTATACACATAGATACGTGTTTTACACCTAGATACGTGTTTACACATAGATACCGTATACACCTAGATACGTGTATACACCTAGATTCGTGTATACACCTAGATACGTGTTTACACCTAGATACGTGTTTTACACCTAGATACATGTATACACCTAGATACGTGTTTACACCTAGATACGTGTTAACACATAGATACGTGTTTTACACCTACATAAGTGTTTACACATAGATACGTGTTTTACACCTAGATACGTGTATACGCCTAGATACGTGTATACACCTAGATACGTGTTTTACATCTAGATACGTGTATACACATAGATACGTGTTTTACACCTAGATACGTGTTTACACATACATACGTGTATACACCTAGATACGTGTATACACCTAGATACCTGTTTTACACCTAGATAAGTGTATACACCAAGATACGTGTTTTACACCTAGATACGTGTTTTACACCTAGATACGTGTATACACCTAGATACGTGTTTACACATAGATACTTGTATACACCTAGATACGTGTTTACACATAGATACGTGTATACACCTAGATACATGTTTACACATAGATACGTGTTTTACACCTAGATACGTGTTATACACCTAGATACGTGTTTTACACCTAGATACGTGTATACACCTAGATACGTGTTTTACACCTAGATACGTGTTTTACACCTAGATACGTGTTTTACACCTAGATACGTGTTTCACACCTAGATACGTGTATAACCTAAATACGTGTATACACCTAGATACGTGTATACGCCTAGATACGTGTTTACACCTAGATACGTGTTTACACCTAGATACGTGTATACACCTAGATACGTGTTTACACCTAGATACGTGTATACACCTAGATCCGTGTACACACCTAGATACGTGTTTACACGTAGATACGTGTATACACCTAGATACGTGTATACACCTAGATACCTGTTTTACACCTAGATACGTGTATACACCTAGATACGTGTTTTACACCTAGATACGTGTTTTACACCTAGATACGTGTTTTACACCTAGATACGTGTTTTACACCTAGATACGTGTTTACACATAGATACGTGTTTACACATAGATACGTGTTTTACACCTAGATACGTGTTTACACATAGATACGTGTTTTACACGTAGATACATGTATACACATAGATACGTGTTTTACACCTAGATACGTGTTTACACATAGATACTGTATACACCTAGATACGTGTATACACCTAGATTCGTGTATACACCTAGATACGTGTTTACACCTAGATACGTGTTTTACACCTAGATACGTGTATACACCTAGATACGTGTTTACACCTAGATACGTGTTTACACATAGATACGTGTTTTACACCTACATACGTGTTTACACATAGATACGTGTTTTACACCTAGATACGTGTATACGCCTAGATACGTGTATACACCTAGATACGTGTTTTACACCTAGATACGTGTATACACATAGATACGTGTTTTACACCTAGATACGTGTTTACACATACATACGTGTATACACCTAGATACGTGTATACACATAGATACGTGTTTTACACCTAGATACGTGTTTTACACCTAGATACGTGTTTTACACCTAGATACGTGTTTTACACCTAGATACGTGTATACACATAGATACGTGTTTTACACCTAGATACGTGTATACACATAGATACGTGTTTTACAACTAGATACGTGTTTACACATGGATACGTGTACACACCTAGATACGTGTATACACCTAGATACGTGTATACACCTAGATATGTGTATAAGCCTAGATACGTGTTTACACATAGATATGTGTTTTACACCTAGATACGTGTTTACACATAGATACGTGTTTTACACCTAGATACGTGTATACACCTAGATACGTGTATACGCCTAGATACGTGTATACACCTAGATACGTGTATACACCTAGATACGTGTTTTACACCTAGATACGTGTTTTACACCTAGATACGTGTTTTACACTTAGATACCTGTAAACACCTAGATACGTGTTTTACACCTAGATACGTGTATACACCTAGATACGTGTTTTACACCTAGATACGTGTATACACCTAGATATGTGTATACACCTAGATACGTGTTTTGCACCTAGATACGTGTTTTACACCTAGATACGTGTATACACCTACATACGTGTTTACGCCTAGATACGTGTATACGCCTAGATACGTGTATACGCCTAGATACGTTTTTACACCTAGATACGTGTTTACACCTAGATACGTGTATACACCTAGATACGTGTATACACCTAGATACGTGTATACACCTAGATACGTGTATACGCCTAGATGGTGTATACGCCTAGATACGTGTATACACCTAGACACGTGTATAACCTAGATACGTGTATACACCTAGATACGTGTATACACCTAGATACGTGTATACACCTAGATACGTATATACACCTAGATACGTGTATACGCCTAGATACGTGTATACACCTATATACGTGTTTACACCTAGATACGTGTATACACCTAGATACGTGTATACACCTAGATACGTGTATACACCTAGATACGTGTATACACCTAGATACGTGTTTACACCTAGATACGTGTTTACACCTAGACACGTGTATACACCTAGATACGTGTATACACCTAGATACGTGTTTACACCTAGATACGTGTATACGCCTAGATACGTGTATACACCTAGATACGTGTTTTACACCTAGATACGTGTTTTACACCTAGATACGTGTATACACCTAGATACCTGTATACACCTAGATACGTGTTTACATCTAAATACATGTATACACCTAGATACGTGTATACACCTAGATACGTGTTTACACCTAGATACGCCTAGATTTGTGTTCTGGAGCTTACTCCTATCACGGGGAATATTCAGGGGACAACCTGGAACCCCCCCCCCCCCCAAAAAAAAAAAGTTAATGAGGCGTCGTCAGAAACGTTGTTCTAAAATTGGAAACCACCGTTGAGAGCAGACAGTCACAGTCTTGAGCTTGCGTATTCCAGTGTGTTGTGTACACATGTATTTTTGTTGCCCGGCTCGCTAGTTCAGTTTGTTAAACCTGAGTGCGTGGCGACCGGGTGACGAGCTAATTGTGGTCCGGGTTCATGCTCAGAAAAGCCACTTTTCTCCCAGATTTACGGCATCTATCATGGAATCAAGGCTGAAGGGTTGCGATATGTGTAGTACCCAGCCAAAGGGTTTACAACTCATAGTTTCTTGATACTGAAAAAAAAAATCCTTGTTGAGTGGGTTGATAAACCTTCTAACACAAATTTCTTCCTTACCCAACGAAGTGGTAGGTCACTTGTAGGTACCCGTTACGTGTACGCCAATTACAACTTCTTTCTAGCTTGAACAGGGTATCTGGACTATCCCTGGGGGTCTGTCATCCAGACTGAGGTTATTCAGTCTCGGATTGCCAAGCCTCATAGGTATCAGGCCGGAGCGGACACAGACAAGCGCGCATTGACTTGCTTTGCATTGCTGAATAATTATATATGATTCATCTGACGAGATACAGCCACATGTGTAAGGCAATAAACTATCATCTGTTGCTTGTATTTGTTGTGTTCAGAATTATTTTAACTCACATCCTTTCTTGACATTAGACGCGAGCTACTGCTTAGAAGGGGAGCCGCTTTCATGTAGCGTTTAGACGAGTAGCCGTGGTGATGTAGCGTTAAGGCGAGTAGCCGTGGTGATGTAGCGGTTAGACGGGGAACCGCTGTTATGTAGCGTTAAGACGGGTAGCCGTGGTGCTGTAGCGTTAAGGCGAGTAGCCGTGGTGATGTAGCAGTTAGAAAGGGAGCCACTGTGATGTAGCGTTTATACAAGTAGCTGTGCTGATGTAGCGGTTAGACGAGTAGCCGTGCTGATGTAGCGTTTAGACGGAAAGCCGTGGTGATGTAGCGTTAAGACGAGTAGCCGTGTTGATGTAGCGATTAGACGGAGAACTGCTGTGATGTAGCGTTTAGACGGAAATCCGTGCTGATGTAGCGTTTAGACGAGAAGCCGTGGTGATGTAGCGTTAAGACGAGTAGCCGTGGTGATGTAGCGTTAAGGCGAGTAGCCGTGGAGATGTAGCGTTTAGACGAGTAGCCGTGGTGATGTAGCGTTAAGACGAGTAGCCGTGGTGATGTAGCGTTAAGGCGTGTAGCCGTGGGGATGAAGCGTTTAGACGAGTAGCCCTGGTGATGTAGCTATAAGACGAGTAGCCGTGGGGATGTAGCGTTTAAACGAGTAGCCCTGGTAATGTAGCGTTTAGACAAGTAGCCGTGCTGATGAAGCGTTTAGACGAGTACTCGTGGTGATGTAGCGTTTAGACGAGTAGCCGTGGTGATGTAGCGTTTAGACGAGTAGCCGTGGTGATGTAGCTTTAAGACGAGTAGCCGTGGTGATGTAGCGTTAAGGGGAGTAGCTGTGGGGATGTAGCGTTTAGACGAGTAGCCGTGGTGATGTAGCGTTTAAACGAGTAGCCGTGGTGATGTAGCTCTAAGACGAGTAGCCGTGGGGATGTAGCGTTTAGACGAGAAGCCCTGGTGGTGTAGCGTTAAGACGAGTAGCCGTGGGGATGTAGCGTTTAGATGAGTATCCCTGGTGATGTAGCGTTTAGACAAGTAGCCGTGCTGATGTAGCGTTTAGACGAGTAGCCGTGGGGATGTAGCGTTTAGACGAGTAGCCGTGGTGATGTAGCGTTGATTCGAGTAGCCGTGGGGATGTAGCGTTGATTCGAGTAGCCGTGGTGATGTAGCGTTGATTCGAGTAGCCGTGGTGATGTAGCGTTGATTCGAGTAGCCGTGGTGATGTAGCGTTGATTCGAGTAGCCGTGGTGATGTAGCGTTGATTCAAGTAGCCGTGGTGATGTAGCGGTTAAACGGGGAACCTCTTTGATGTAGCGTTGAGGCGAGTAGCCGTGGTGATGTAGCGGTTAGACGGGGAACCTCTTTGATGTAGCGTTGAATCGAGTAGCCGTGGTGATGTAGCGGTTAGACGGGGAATCTCTTTGATGTAGCGTTGAGGCGAGTAGCCGTGGTGATGTAGCGGTTAGACGGGGAACCGCTGTGATGTAGTGTTAAGGGGAGTAGCCGTGGTGCTGTAGCGGTTAAACGGGAAGCCGTGGTGATGTAGCGGTTAAACGGGAAGCCGTGGTGCTGTAGCGGTTAAACGGGAAGCCGTGGTGCTGTAGCGGTTAGACGGGGAACCGCTGTGATGTAGTGTTAAGGGGAGTAGCCGTGGTGATGTAGCGTTAAGGGGAGTAGCCGTGGGGATGTAGCGTTTAGACGAGTAGCCGTGGTGATGTAGCGTTTAAACGAGTAGCCGTGGTGATGTAGCTCTAAGACGAGTAGCCGTGGGGATGTAGCGTTTAGACGAGAAGCCCTGGTGGTGTAGCGTTAAGACGAGTAGCCGTGGGGATGTAGCGTTTAGATGAGTATCCCTGGTGATGTAGCGTTTAGACAAGTAGCCGTGCTGATGTAGCGTTTAGACGAGTAGCAGTGGGGATGTAGCGTTTAGACGAGTAGCCGTGGTGATGTAGCGTTGATTCGAGTAGCCGTGGGGATGTAGCGTTGATTCGAGTAGCCGTGGTGATGTAGCGTTGATTCGAGTAGCCGTGGTGATGTAGCGTTGATTCGAGTAGCCGTGGTGATGTAGCGTTGATTCGAGTAGCCGTGGTGATGTAGCGGTTAAACGGGGAACCTCTTTGATGTAGCGTTGAGGCGAGTAGCCGTGGTGATGTAGCGGTTAAACGGGGAACCTCTTTGATGTAGCGTTGAGGCGAGTAGCCGTGGTGATGTAGCGGTTAAACGGGGAACCTCTTTGATGTAGCGTTGAGGCGAGTAGCCGTGGTGATGTAGCGGTTAAACGGGGAACCTCTTTGATGTAGCGTTGAGGCGTGTAGCCGTGGTGATGTAGCGGTTAAACGGGGAACCTCTTTGATGTAGCGTTGAGGCGAGTAGCCGTGGTGATGTAGCGGTTAAACGGGGAACCTCTTTGATGTAGCGTTGAGGCGAGTAGCCGTGGTGATGTAGCGGTTAAACGGGGAACCTCTTTGATGTAGCGTTGATTCAAGTAGCCGTGGTGATGTAGCGGTTAAACGGGGAACCTCTTTGATGTAGCGTTGAGGCGAGTAGCCGTGGTGATGTAGCGGTTAGACGGGGAACCTCTTTGATGTAGCGTTGAGGCGAGTAGCCGTGGTGATGTAGCGGTTAGACGGGGAACCTCTTTGATGTAGCGTTGAGGCGAGTAGCCGTGGTGATGTAGCGGTTAGACGGGGAACCGCTGTGATGTAGTGTTAAGGGGAGTAGCCGTGGTGCTGTAGCGGTTAAACGGGAAGCCGTGGTGATGTAGCGGTTAAACGGGAAGCCGTGGTGCTGTAGCGGTTAAACGGGAAGCCGTGGTGATGTAGCGATTAAACGGGAAGCCGTAGTGCTGTAGCGGTTAAACGGGAAGCCGTGGTGATGTAGCGGTTAAACGGGAAGCCGTGGTGCTGTAGCGGTTAAACGGGAAGCCGTGGTGATGTAGCTGTTAAACGGGAAGCCGTGGTGATGTAGCGGTTAGACGGAAAGCCACTGTGATGTATCGGTTAGACGGGAAGCCGTGAAAATGTAGCGGTTAGACGGGGAGCCACTGTGATGTAGCGGTTAGACGGGAAGCCACTGTGATGTAGCGGTTAGACGGGAAGCCACTGTGATGTAGCGGTTAGACAGGAAGCTGTGGTGATGTATCGGTTAGACGGGAAAGCACTGTGATGTAGCGGTTAGACGAGGAGCCGTGTGATGTAGCTTTTAGACAGGGAGCCGTGGGGGCTTAGTGTTAAACACTAACCTGCTGATCTGAAGGTACTGGATTTGAAGCCGCACTAGGTCGGATTTGGCTCTCTCCAGAAACAACGTTTTTCTGTCTCCCAGGTCGACTCAGGCTAAATGTCTACCATGTAATGTCCTGGTCTAAACATGTGCATCTTGAATATATACATATACCGGGCTGCAACACTGGCTTCAAAGGGGTGCTTTATTTCACATTATATTAAAATGTGGGTAATAGTAACGTTGGTCTCCCCACCGACCGCTCTTATACACACTAGCTCACATCTAATTGGTCGACCTTCAGCCTAGCTTATTTATGACTGGTCGGCTTTGAGCCACGCGTCGTGGCACTGATCACGGAGGTGTTCCGCAATGCCGTTATTGTCACATGTTGTATATTTCACCATGCCAGCGCTTTCAACACTCCAAAAACATCTACAAACTGGGTCTAACACAAAAAACCCGTAGAGAGTGATGAAATCTATGTCACAGGCATTCTCTATCTCAGAACAAAAACTCAAATGCAAGACAACACAGATAGCAAACAACAGAACGGCACACCCGTAACCACCAGCATCGTAGAGCAGTCCAACAAGGTTATTAATTGAACTTGACCTACTTACTTTGTGTAGGGAGACTAACGTTTGTTTGACCAAAATTTGAATTATTTCTGATACGACATACTTTACAGAGTTCCTTAAGACGCCCTTGGATAAATACTTCAGTTCATTTCCAGTTGTGCAAAATATTCACTCCCCGAAAAGACTTGGTCTGATCAAAGCCAGACTGGTTGGGTTTGAAGCCTCGGTGGCACCGGTTGTTGTGTTTCTCGACTCGCACATTGAGTGCTTTCCAGGTGAGTTTATTTATGAGTGTAGGTGGGTGCACCAGTTGCTATCGAGACCCTATGGGAGGAGAAAAATCAACACAGTATACATGTAACATACTGGACCTGCACAGAACAGAGGAGATAATCTCACAAGCAATGATTAGTGATAAGATATTAGAAAGGATTATCATCACAGCACTCAGGACAGATCCATAGGTGCTCCGATCTCCTTCTCAAAAGCTCCACAAGTGTAAAACGACTGATGACACCTGTTCTATGTTGGTTAATGAAACGTCTTGTCCCTTTAGTGAAATGTTTATTTCTTGCAGCTCCAGGCTGCACCCCCATGTCCATCAGTCTAGACAGGGATTGAACCTCCAGGCTGCACCTCCATGTCCATCAGTCTAGACAGGGATTGAACCTCCAGGCTGCACCTCCATGTCCATCAGTCTAGACAGGGATTGAACCTCCAGGCTGCACCCCCATGTCCATCAGTCTAGACAGGGATTGAACCTCCAGGCTGCACCTCCATGTCCATCAGTCTAGACAGGGATATGGAGTCATGTCCTTTGGCGTGCTCCTCGGTATGGTAAATGCAGCGCATGGCGTTGATAACATCACTTCTGTCCATTATTGGGCCAGCCATAGCAACTGCAGTGTCAGCAAGATAGCCTGCACGCTCTTTCCCTTGAACACCCGCATGACCTGGCACAAAGATAAAGGTTGGGGCAGATATTCGTGAAGTGCTTAGTGTTTCAATCCATTCTTGCCTGATTAATCCAGCTTGTATTTTTTTTAAGCATATTCATCGAGTCACTAAGAAAGCATATGTGTGTGAACTTTTGAGTACCAAGCCATGCTGAAGCCCTTGTTACAGCCATAGTTTCCATTGTAAGGCTACTAGTTGTAACAGCAAAGGCGCCATTCATCTCCGTGATGAAGCAATGATGAACCAAGAGAACGGAAGAATATTCATAGCTGGGAAGGACAGAAATAAAACAAAAACCCGGATGCATTTGCGTGAATGTGTTGCAGACTAAGATAAGCTAACAAACATGTATTGATTGACACCCATAGAAAGGGAAAAAAAAAAGACAGAATAGTATTTCTGCGTGTTTTAAAGTGAGTGGTTACTTTTTTTCTCCTGTGATATTTGGCGTTCTCTTGTGTTATGGTAGTTGTGTTTAAGTTATTTTTTACCCATAACTTTTCCAAAAGTAAATCATAATCACCATTATTGTCATTATCTTCTTTCTTTCTTTCTTTCTTTTTTTTCATTCTTTCTTTCCACTCTTGCTTTCTTTCATTTTTCTTTCTTTCTTTCTTTTCATTTTTTTCTTTCCTTCTTTTCTGTCTTTCTTTCTCTCTTTCTTTCTTTCTTCTTTCTATCATTCTTTTCTTTCATTCTTTCTTTCAATCTTTCTTTCTTTCTTTCTTTCTTTCTTGCTATCTTTCTTTTTTTCTTTCTTTCTTTCCTTTTTTCTTTCTTTCCTTTTATTCTTTTTTTTCTTTCATTCTTTCTTTCTTTTCTTTCATTCCTTCTTTTTTATTTCTTTTCTTTTTTTCTAACTTTCTTTCTTTCTCTATTTCTTTCTTTCTTCCTTTGCTCTTGGGTTTATTTGCATGCTTCTTTCTTGATTTCCTAGTTCTGTACGGACGAAGAAAGACTAAACATGAGTCATACTTTACAATTGAGGAATATAAAAATAAATAAAGACATTGTTCAGGCATCATAACTGCGGCTTTCAGCTAGGATACGTCCTCTGTTATACTATGTTTCAGGCTGGGCAGAACCCATGTTGGTTCGCATTTCCAGGAACCAGAAGACTGTGCTGTATCCGCTAATTCCCGCCATTGAGACAGACACGTTTGAACTTAAGTGCCTTGCATCTGTGTTTGAACACTGCAACTTCAGATGGAAAGATCTGCGGATGGAGTGGGAAAAAATTCCAGCCAGAGTTTTAGCCCTGCGACGTGATGAGTCGGACAGCATCCAGTCAGTGACGAAATATTTCCCTTGTAGAGTGGTAGCGTTAATGATCTCTCCTTAATATAGTAGTGTTGTGTCCTGAACTAATTTATGTTTGCAAGTAAGCCAGGAGTCGAAGACAGTGCGAATGGACATGTGTATTTACGTGTAAACTTACAGAGGCGGCTGCAAAATTCTCAGATCACTGGACATTGTCAGACAGGTGTAATTTGAGGTTAAAGGTAGCTTGGCCCCCACGAGTATGGCCAGGTGAACGGCTAGGCACAAATCTCGTAACAGTTTGATTCAGTCGTTTTGGCGCTTGGTCAGTGAATGTTTATGTTTTTTCAACCTATCAGCATCATGGCAAACAGATGTAAACCATAAGTGGCCTGGCACACGGGTATAACCCATAAGTGCCCCGGCACACGGGTATAACCCATAAGTGCCCCGGCACACGGGTGTAACCCATAAGTACCCCGGCACACGGGTGTAACCCATAAGTGCCCCGGCACACGGGTGTAACCCATAAGTACCCCGGCACACGGGTATAACCCATAAGTGGCCTGGCACACGGGTGTAACCCATAAGTACCCCGGCACACGGGTATAACCCATAAGTGCCCCGGCACACGGGTGTAACTCATAAGTACCCCGGCACACGGGTGTAACCCATAAGTGCCCCGGCACACGGGTGTAACCCATAATTACCCCGGCACACGGGTGTAACCCATAAGTACCCCGGCACACGGGTGTAACCCATAAGTACCCTGGCACACGGGTGTAACCCATAAGTACCCCGGCACACAGGTGTAACCCATAATTACCCCGGCACACGGGTGTAACCCATAAGTACCCCGGCACACGGGTGTAACCCATAAGTACCCTGGCACACGGGTGTAACCCATAAGTACCCCGGCACACAGGTGTAACCCATAAGTACCCCGGCACACAGGTGTAACCCATAAGTGCCCCGGCACACGGGTGTAACCCATAAGTACCCCGGCACACAGGTGTAACCCATAAGTGCCCCGGCACACGGGTGTAACCCATAAGTACCCCGGCACACAGGTGTAACCCATAAGTACCCCGGCACACGGGTGTAACCCATAAGTGCCCCGGCACACGGGTGTAACCCATAAGTACCCCGGCACACAGGTGTAACCCATAAGTACCCTGGCACACGGGTGTAACCCATAAGTGCCCCGGCACACGGGTGTAACCCATAAGTACCCTGGCACACGGGTGTAACCCATAAGTACCCCGGCACACGGGTGTAACCCATAAGTACCCCGGCACACGGGTGTAACCCATAAGTGCCCCGGCACACGGGTGTAACCCATAAGTACCCCGGCACACGGGTGTAACCCATAAGTGCCCCGGCACACAGGTGTAACCCATAGTACCCCGGCACACGGGTGTAACCCATAAGTACCCTGGCACACGGGTGTAACCCATAAGTGCCCCGGCACACGGGTGTAACCCATAAGTGCCACGGCACACAGGTGTAACCCATAAGTACCCCGGCACACAGGTGTAACCCATAAGTACCCCGGCACACGGGTGTAACCCATAAGTACCCCGTTCTACTTCCAACTAAAGCCTGAGTCTGAAGAATGACAGCGCAGTGCACAATCTCCATCGCACTGCTGAGGATCCTAAAATACGATGGGTCGATTTTAACTCCAAATTTGGTCCGGACAGCGCCATTAGGCTACTCTTTTTCGATTTCCTACTGCCAAGATATTTTTACCTGCGCAAAAAATACACACGGGCGTCCGATCTAACTACCTAGAGACGAGGAAAAATTACTAGAAGTCCGCGTGAAAAATTCTCAGCCTTCACTAGGGTTTGAACCCAGGACCTCCAGCTTGTCACCACTGGGTCAGTCAGATATGACAAGATACACATGAACCTGTGGACGTGTGTGGTAGTGGCTCTTAACAATGTGTTCATTCGTCGCAGCGCCAGGACGGTCTAATTCAGCGTTTCTCAAATATTTTTTTGCCCCAGCACCCTTGACGGACACAATTTAGGGCGGCACACCTACCCTTAAAGCGGCTTGAATATTGGCGGGGGGGGGGGGGGGGGGGGGGGGAGAGAACGGTGCACATTTAAATTTAAAGGTTTTCTTTAATGCGATGAATGAAACTGTTAAGATGAATTTTTCGTTATTTCCTTTATGTTTATGGGAAATTTAGTACCCAGTTTGAGAACCACTGTTCTAGTTGAATTTGGTGTATTAAAATTTTGATGCTTTATGTGACCCAAAGAGTGGTTTTATGTATGGCTATCTATGTAGAAAAGCAGTGTATGTGGCTGTCTATGTAAAGTGGTTGTAAATATATATATATGTCTATGTAGAGGGATTGTTTATATATCTGTCTATGTAGAGTGATTGTATATATAGCTATCTATTTAGAGTGGTTGTATATATAGCTATCTATGTAGAGTGGTTGTATATATGGTTATCTATGTAGAGTGGTTGTATATATGGTTATCTATGTAGAATGGTTGTATATATGGCTATCTGTGTAGAGTGGTTGTTTATATGGCTATCTGTGTAGAGTGGTTGTTTATATGGCTATCTATGTAGAGTGGTTGTTTATATGGCTATCTATGTAGAGTGGTTGTTTATATGGCTATCTATGTAGAGTGGTTGTTTATATGGCTATCTATGTAGAGTGGATGTATTTTTGGCTATCTGTGTAGAGTGGTTGTATATATGGCTATCTATGTAGAGTGGTTGTTTATATGGCTATCTATGTAGAGTGGTTGTTTATATGGCTATCTATGTAGAGTGGTTGTTTATATGGCTATGTATGTAGAGTTGTAGTATACATGGCTATCTCCGTAGAGTAGTTGTATATATTGCTTTCTATGTAGAGTAGTAGTATATATGGTTATCTCTGTAGAGTAGTTGTATATATGGTTATCTCCGTAGAGTGGTTGTATATATGGTTATCTCTGTAGAGTAGTTGTATATATGGTTATCTCCGTAGAGTAGTTGTATATATTGCTTTCTATGTAGAGTAGTAGTATATATGGTTATCTCTGTAGAGTAGTTGTATATATGGTTATCTCTGTAGAGTGGTTGTATATATGGTTATCTCTGTAGAGTGGTTGTATATATGGTTATCTCTGTAGAGTAGTTGTATATACGGTTATCTGTGTAGAATGGTTGTATATATGGTTATCTGTGTAGAGTGGTTGTCCACTTGGCTATCTGTGTGTCTGTGCGGGTAGCTGTGCGTTGATGGGTGTGTTAGTATGTGTGTGTATGTCTCTGTGTGTCAGTGTGTGTGTGTGTGCCATTATGTGTCTGTATGTGTGTCTGTATGTGTGTCTGTATGTGTGGCTGCATGTGTATCTGTGTCTGTCTGTGTGTGGTTTTGTGTGTGCCTGTGTGAGTCTCTTTGGGTGTGTCTATTATATAATGTCTGCGCCTGTGTGTGTGTGTGTGTGGCTTTGAATGTATTTGTGTGTGTGTCTTTTTGAGAATGTGTGTGCGCCTGCACGTGTGTGTCTGTGTGAGAGTTGTGTGCATCTGTGAGTGTATTTGTAGGTATGTGTGTGTGTGCCATTATGTGTCTTTGTGTGTATCTGTGTGTGTCTGTGTCTGTCTGTGGCTGTGAGTGACTGTGTGTGTGGCATTGTGTGTATCTGTGTCTGTCTGTGGCTGTGAGTGACTGTGTGTGTGGCATTGTGTGTATCTGTGTCTGTCTGTGGCTGTGAGTGACTGTGTGTGTGGCATTGTGTGTATCTGTGTCTGTCTGTGGCTGTGAGTGACTGTGTGTGTGGCATTGTGTGTATCTGTGTGTGTCTGTGGCTGTGAGTGACTGTGTGTGTGGCATTGTGTGTATCTGTGTGTGTCTGTGGCTGTGAGTGACTGTGTGTGTGGCATTGTGTGTGTATCTGTGTGTGTCTGTGGCTGTGAGTGACTGTGTGTGTGGCATTGTGTGTATCTGTGTCTGTCTGTGGCTGTGAGTGACTGTGTGTGTGGCATTGTGTGTATCTGTGTCTGTCTGTGGCTGTGAGTGACTGTGTGTGTGGCATTGTGTGTATCTGTGTCTGTCTGTGGCTGTGAGTGACTGTGTGTGTGGCATTGTGTGTATCTGTGTCTGTCTGTGGCTGTGAGTGACTGTGTGTGTGGCATTGTGTGTATCTGTGTCTGTCTGTGGCTGTGAGTGACTGTGTGTGTGGCATTGTGTGTATCTGTGTGTGTCTGTGGCTGTGAGTGACTGTGTGTGTGGCATTGTGTGTATCTGTGTCTGTCTGTGGCTGTGAGTGACTGTGTGTGTGGCATTGTGTGTATCTGTGTCTGTCTGTGGCTGTGAGTGACTGTGTGTGTGGCATTGTGTGTATCTGTGTGTGTCTGTGGCTGTGAGTGACTGTGTGTGTGGCATTGTGTGTATCTGTGTCTGTCTGTGGCTGTGAGTGACTGTGTGTGTGGCATTGTGTGTATCTGTGTGTGTCTGTGGCTGTGAGTGACTGTGTGTGTGGCATTGTGTGTATCTGTGTGTGTCTGTGGCTGTGAGTGACTGTGTGTGTGGCATTGTGTGTATCTGTGTGTGTCTGGCTGTGAGTGACTGTGTGTGTGGCATTGTGTGTATCTGTGTCTGTCTGTGGCTGTGAGTGACTGTGTGTGTGGCATTGTGTGTATCTGTGTGTGTCTGTGGCTGTGAGTGACTGTGTGTGTGGCATTGTGTGTATCTGTGTGTGTCTGTGGCTGTGAGTGACTGTGTGTGTGGCATTGTGTGTATCTGTGTCTGTCTGTGGCTGTGAGTGACTGTGTGTGTGGCATTGTGTGTATCTGTGTGTGTCTGTGGCTGTGAGTGACTGTGTGTGTGGCATTGTGTGTATCTGTGTGTGTCTGTGGCTGTGAGTGACTGTGTGTGTGGCATTGTGTGTATCTGTGTCTGTCTGTGGCTGTGAGTGACTGTGTGTGTGGCATTGTGTGTATCTGTGTCTGTTTGTGGCTGTGAGTGACTGTGTGTGTGGCATTGTGTGTATCTGTGTCTGTCTGTGGCTGTGAGTGACTGTGTGTGTGGCACTGTGTGTATCTGTGTGTGTCTCTATCGGTGTATCCATTACACGATGTCTGCGTGTCTCTTTTTGTTTTGGTTTATGCGTCTGCCTGTATGTCTGTGTGCGTATGTGTGCGTGGGTGACTGTATGCCTTTGTGTGTATCTGTGCGTTTCCCTGCATGCGTATGTGTTTGTGTGTGTGACTGTGACTGCATGCGTGTGTGTCTGTGTGGGTTTATGTCTGTGTGCGTTGATGTGTGTATGTTTGTATGGGTTTTTTTGTGCGGCTACGTGTCTGTATGTATGTGTGTGTGTATAACTGTGTGTGTCTATATGTGTCTGGGTTGTATGCGTGTGTGTTTTAGAGCGCATGTCTGTGTTGGTGACAGTGTGTATGAATGTATCTATGTAGGTGTGTATGTATGCATGCATGCATACATGCATGTATGTATGTATGTATGTATGTATGTATGTATGTATGTATGTATGTATGTATGTATGTATGTATGTATGTATGTAGGTATGTATGTATGTATGTATGTATGTATGTATGTATGTATGTATGTATGTATGTATGTATGTATGTATGTATGTATGTATGTATGTATGTATGTATGTATGTATGTATGTATGTATGTATGTATGTATGTATGTATGTATGTATGTATGTATGTATGTATGTATGTATGTATGTATGTATGTATGTATGTATGTATGTATGTATGTATGTATGTATGTATGTATGGTATGTATGTATGTATGTATGTATGTATGTATGTATGTATGTATGTATGTATGTATGTATGTATGTATGTATGTATGTATGTATGTATGTATGTATGTATGTATGTATGTATGTATGTATGTATGTATGTATGTATGTATGTATGTATGTATGTATGTATGTATGTATGTATGTATGTATGTATGTATGTATGTATGTATGTATGTATGTATGTATGTATGTATGTATGTATGTATGTATGTATGTATGTATGTATGTATGTATGTATGTATGTATGTATGTATGTATGTATGTATGTATGTATGTATGTATGTATGTATGTATGTATGTATGTATGTATGTATGTATGTATGTATGTATGTATGTATGTATGTATGTATGTATGTATGTATGTATGTATGTATGTATGTATGTATGTATGTATGTATGTATGTATGTATGTATGTATGTATGTATGTATGTATGTATGTATGTATGTATGTATGTATGTATGTATGTATGTATGTATGTATGTATGTATGTATGTATGTATGTATGTATGTATGTATGTATGTATGTATGTATGTATGTATGTATGTATGTATGTATGTATGTATGTATGTATGTATGTATGTATGTATGTATGTATGTATGTATGTATGTATGTATGTATGTATGTATGTATGTATGTATGTATGTATGTATGTATGTATGTATGTATGTATGTATGTATGTATGTATGTATGTATGTATGTATGTATGTATGTATGTATGTATGTATGTATGTATGTATGTATGTATGTATGTATGTATGTATGTATGTATGTATGTATGTATGTATGTATGTATGTATGTATGTATGTATGTATGTATGTATGTATGTATGTATGTATGTATGTCTGTATGTCTGTATGTCTGTGTGTCTGTGTGTCTGTGTGTCTGTGTGTCTGTGTGTGTGTGTGTCTGTGTGTCTGTGTGTGTGTGTGCGTGTCTGTGTGTGTGTGTCTGTGTGTGTGTGTGTGTGTGTGCGTGTTAGTATGTATGTGCATGTGTGTGTGTATTAGGTGTCTCTGTGTGTGTATGTGTGAGTGAATGGGTTTGCGCGTGTATGTGGGTGTGTGTTCGCGCGCGAGCGTGCGCACATATTTTACCAGCCATGCTTTTGTTTTTGACTTGATATTCATAGCATGCATATTATTACATGAACATAACATGCTTTATTGATGAAATACAACTGCTGTGTGAAAGATGAGAGTTTGGAAGGGCCGAATGTAAGACAGGCCTGCGTGCCTAATTTGTAAAACTTTGAAAATAAAGTTCGTTCGTTCGTTCGTTCTATTTAGAGTAGTTGTTTTTAAAACGATCTATGTAGAGTAGTAGTATATATAACTATCTATGTAGAGTGGTTGTAAATATGGCTTTCTATGTAGAGTTGTAGTATATATAGCTATCTCTAAAGAGTGTTTGTATAGATGGCTATCTATGTAGAGTGGTTGTATATATTTCTATCTATGTAGAATGGTTGTATATATTTCTATCTATGTAGAATGGTTGTATATATAGCTATCTATTTAGAATTTTTATAGCTGTATGCTTTTTTTTTTTGAACGAACAAAGCTGTTTTCTTTCAATTGGCCAGATCCCCAGCCATGCCAGGTGGGCTGTTTGCCATCCATCGGGAATTTTTCCAACAACTCGGTACATACGATCCTGATCTGGTCTTCTGGGGAGGTGAAAATATGGAACTCTCATTTAAGGTCATGTTTGTATGCTGCTGTCATTGGTTCTCTCTAAAATATTTATTCTTTTGTGTCTATCATTGCTACTGCATCTTTAACTGTTGTTGTTTCTTCTGTGTCTATCATTGCTACTGTTGCTATAAGTTGTGCTGTTTCTTCTGTGTCTATCATTGCTACTGCATCTATAACTGTTGTTGTTTCTTCTGTGTCTATCATTGCTACTGTTGCTATAAGTTGTGTTGTTTCTTCTGTGTCTATCATTGCTACTGCATCTATAACTGTTGTTGTTTCTTCTGTGTCTATCATTGCTACTGTTGCTATAAGTTGTGTTGATTCTTCTGTGTCTATCATTGCTACTGCATCTATAACTGTTGTTGTTTCTTCTGTGTCTATCATTGCTACTGTTGCTATAAGTTGTGTTGTTTCTTCTGTGTCTATCATTGCTACTGCATCTATAACTGTTGTTGTTTCTTCTGTGTCTATCATTGCTACTGTTTCTATAACTACTGTTGTTTCTTCTGTATCTATCATTGCTACTGTTGCTATAAGTTGTGTTGTTTCTTCTGTGTCTATCATATCTACTGCTGCTATAACTGGTGTTGTTTCTTCTGTGTCTATCATATCTACTGCTGCTATAACTGGTGTTGTTTCTTCTGTGTCTATCATTGCTACTGTTGCTATAACTGGTGTTGTTTCTTCTGTGTCTATCATATCTACTGCTGCTATAACTGGTGTTGTTTCTTCTGTGTCTATCATATCTACTGCTGATATAACTGCTGTTGTTTCTTCTGTGTCTATCATTGCTACTGCTGTTATAACTGGTGTTGTTTCTTCTGTGTCTATCATATCTACTGCTGCTATAACTGGTGTTGTTTCTTCTGTGTCTATCATTGCTACTGTTGCTATAACTGGTGTTGTTTCTTATGTGTCTATCATTGCTATAACTGGTGTTGTTTCTTCTGTGTCTATCATATCTACTGCTGCTATAACTGCTGGTGTTTCTTCTGTGTCTATCATATCTACTGCTGCTATAACTGCTGGTGTTTCTTCTGTGTCTATCATTGCTACTGTTGCTATAACTGGTGTTGTTTCTTCTGTGTCTATCATATCTACTGCTGCTATAACTGCTGTTGTTTCTTCTGTGTCTATCATATCTACTGCTGCTATAACTGGTGTTGTTTCTTCTGTGTCTATCATATCTACTGCTGCTATAACTGCTGTTGTTTCTTCTGTGTCTATCATATCTACTGCTGCTATAACTGCTGGTGTTTCTTCTGTGTCTATCATTGCTACTGTTGCTATAACTGGTGTTGTTTCTTCTGTGTCTATCATATCTACTGCTGCTATAACTGCTGTTGTTTCTTCTGTGTCTATCATATCTACTGCTGCTATAACTGCTGTTGTTTCTTCTGTGTCTATCATATCTACTGCTGCTATAACTGCTGTTGTTTCTTCTGTGTCTATCATATCTACTGCTGCTATAACTGTTGTTGTTTCTTCTGTGTCTATCATATCTACTGCTGCTATAACTGGTGTTGTTTCTTCTGTGTCTATCATATCTACTGCTGCTATAACTGCTGTTGTTTCTTCTGTGTCTATCATATCTACTGCTGCTATAACTGCTGTTGTTTCTTCTGTGTCTATCATATCTACTGCTGCTATAACTGGTGTTGTTTCTTCTGTGTCTATCATATCTACTGCTGCTATAACTGCTGGTGTTTCTTCTGTGTCTATCATATCTACTGCTGCTATAACTGCTGGTGTTTCTTCTGTGTCTATCATTGCTACTGTTGCTATAACTGGTGTTGTTTCTTCTGTGTCTATCATATCTACTGCTGCTATAACTGCTGTTGTTTCTTCTGTGTCTATCATATCTACTGCTGCTATAACTGCTGGTGTTTCTTCTGTGTCTATCATTGCTACTGTTGCTATAACTGCTGTTGTTTCTTATGTGTCTTACATTGCTACATCTGCTATAACTGGTGTTGTTTCCTATGTGTCTATCATTGCTACTGCTGCTATAACTGGTGTTGTTTCTTCTGTGTCTATCATTGCTACCGCTGCTATAACTGGTATTGTTTCTTCTGTGTCAATCATTGCTACAGCTGCTATAACTGTTGTTTTTTCATTCGCTACCACTATCACTACCACCACTTCTGTTGCCACTTCCGCCAGCACCACGACCGCGACTGCTACTACAGATTCACTGGGGCGGCAAAACGAGTTGTGATACAAAGACTTCTTGGAGTTAAATAAATACATGCAGGATGCAATTAACTGCTTTATTTGTTATTGACATTAGCACTCGGTTAATTTTCCATCGTTTCCTGCTCATTCCGATTTTATGAATACTGTGTTCCAGACCTGGATGTGTGGTGGATCGCTACAGATGGATCCATGTTCGACGGTGGGTCATGTATACCGCAGTAAAAACCCACACGGGATCAAAATCCCCCTAGAAGTTGTCACACGCAATGCATACCGGGTGGCCGAAGTCTGGATGGACGATTACAAAAACTACTTCTATGAAAGGAACAATTATGAATTAGTGAGTTTCTCGTGACAAATGACAATTATGGGGCATGTGGAAAGACAGGGTATCTTAGAGACATTACACGTATGTCAGGGAATTGTGGGTATTGTTAGTGGACTAATACACCAGGTGTTTACAGCAAAGGTAGGTTACTAGACTAACACAGCAGATGTGTTAAAACAATGGCATGTTACTGGACTAACACATTAGGTGTGTTAAACCAAGTGTATTTTACTGGACTAACACACCAGGTGTATTACAGCAAGGGTATGTTACTGGACAAACACACCAGGTGTATTACAGAAAGTGTATGTTTACTGGACTAACACACCAGGTGTATTACAGCAAGGGTATGTTTACTAGACTAGCACACCAGGTGTATTAAACCAAGGGTTTGTTTACCGGACTAACACACCAGGTGTATTACAGCAAGGGTATGTTACTGGACTAACACACCAGGTGTATTACAGCAAGGGTATGTTTACTAGACTAACACACCAGGTGTATTACAGTGTTGCGCGCTGATTTGGGTAAAGTGTGATAGTGTGTGAAGGGACAGTGGTATGTCAGTACTGTCTGTAAGTTCACGGGGGAAGAGTGTCAACATGGTCCGAGTATTGAGAGGGGACCAGTGAAAATGTCTATTCATGAACAAGGCGTGCACGCACGAGAGAAAGTGGACGCGTGGGTTACAGTGCGGGGGGCTTAAAGCATGGCTAACGAGATAAACAGAGAAAGTGTGAAGTAAGTGACAGCGTGATTCTCAGGTAACATCAGCCACCCACATAAGCGTGATCCTCGAGAACGCCCATGTGAGCGTGAGTGCCGAGAACACCCACGGGACCATGAGTCACGAGAACGCACATACAAGCGTGCCTCTGGTGTATACATCATCCACCTACACGGATGTGACAGGGATACATTGGCCTGCGTAGACGGTCCGGGGGAAGTGAGCTGTAGCCTGAGGGCTAAAGCCCCTCGGGGGCAATCGAGAAGCAGCCGAGAGAGAGAAGCGAGAAGAGAGAGAGAGAGGGAGAAAGCGAGAGTCAGAGACCAAGTCAGGGTCCTGGATATCTCTCGCGAGTCTAACAGACAAGAATACCGTACGACTATCAGGCATTGGTGTCTGAGTAAGCGTCGAGGTTGCGGTACTGAAGAAGATATATAGAGGAATCGAGAGTCAGAGACCAAGTCAGGGTCCGGGATATCTCTCGCGAGTCTAACAGACTAGAATACCGTACGACTATCAGGCATTTAGGTCTGAGTAAGTGTCGAGGTTGCGGTACTGAAGAAGATATGTTCCCGCTGGCAAAGTGAGTCCAGGGAACGGAAGGCCAGTAGTGCCTGGTTTCTGAGTACGGCAAGAGGAGGCCGTCTCGAGTCAGCCGTGTTGTATGCTGAATTAATATCAAGGTCCAGTGAATGGGAGAAGTCGGCCTGTTCAGCTGTACGGCGCGACCAGTGTGTGGGACGCTGTAGTCCTTGGAGCTGTAGTAGTCAAGGAGAGACCGCTACTAATTGAGAGATAGAGAGCGAGTGAGGACAAATGAACGATGTAAGAATGTCAGCTGTGATCAATAACAACGTCTCTGCATTTGTGTCATGTATCCTGTTAAATAAACATGTATGACGGTGTCATCGTCGTCGAGTTCTATTTCTAAGAGAGGAAGCGGAAGAGTACCTGCTAAGACACTTGGTAGTGTGCTGACTCATTTAGCACACAACATACAGAAAGGGGATGTTTAATGGACTAACACACTAGGTGTGTTAAAACAAGGGTAGATTACTGGACTAACAGACCAGGTGTGTTAAAACAAGGATAGATTACTGGACTAACACACCAGGTGTATTACAGCAAGGGTATGTTTACTGGACTAACACACCAGGTGTATTACAGCAAGGGTATGTTTACTGGACTAACACACCAGGTGTATTACAGCAAGGGTATATTTACTGGACTAACACAGCAGGTGAATTACAGCAAGGGT